>CM040828.1:1317972-1482972 GCA_022828995.1 Vimba vimba | reverse complement strand
TGGGACTCTATAAGCAAAAATCCACGTCTGTTAAAACATATTTTATATATCCAGAGAAAGAAAATTAGGCTTATGAAATATTTGCACTCAGATTATGAAGTGCATCTTTTGAATGGATTATCGTAAAATACACCACAGAGATTTAGATGTGTATTTGAGAGTGTGTGTTGTGTCAGTCAGGTGTCATGTGATCTGAGGACACACATGTGACACGGAGAGAGCGACAGGTGAATCCCTCTGATGATGCTGTGAGACGGGACACGTCTGCTGACTCTCTCACATACAACTGATCACACTGATCCCAGAACAGCGTCAGGCACCTTCTCTACAGACGGCCTGCTTGGTGAAATCTTGTTTCATTTGTCATTGTAAATGACATCTAAAGTCAGCATGAAAGGGAAGTTGTGCTGGTCTTTTCTCCTCTATTGTGTCGTATATCGAGTGAAACGCTTCTGGAACAAGAACAAATGTGGGCGGGGCTTGATTTTGTTGTGGGAAATTGATTGGATGGTTGTGGTTTGCTATTGGTTGATCTCATGTGATTGACAGGTTGCCCCGCCCTCACGCCAGTAAACAGAAAACATGGATTGTTGTATGGGAATGTTATGCATGAATATGTTGTGGAAATAAAATGTGCAAATGTGCTGAAAATAATTATTAAGCCGTCACCCATCACCAGCCCCTCATTTAGTTTGAAACATATAATTTCAAAATGATCTTATTTCACAGTAACAAACAGATATAAAGCAATTATAAAACAGTATATCAAATAGAAAAACCCAACAGGCAGCGTGTGTGTTTTCTGTTCAATCTTTGTGGGTCCTGCAGGAGAAACTGTGAATGTATTTTAACTGATATTTACAGCTGATTCACTTCTGTCATTTAACATTCATTGGCATAACCAGAATGTCAAATAATACTTATTATATTCTCAGTAGGGAACGTTCTAGCAAGGTTACAAACAAACATACTTCCAGTAACGTTAATAGAACGTTCATTCAAAGTTATGTGTTTTTTTTATAATGTTCTCAAAACATTAGCACAAAAATGTTACTTATACACTGCTTATTTTTTCTGAAACGTTTCAGTTGGATGTTTGTTTCAGAACGTTCAGACAACATTCAAAAGTAATGTTCCCATAATGATACAATGGAATGTTCACTTAATGTTCACATAAACAAATTTTTTTTTTGAAATACTTTAAAAAAAGGACGTTTTGAACGTTCAGAGAACATTCAGAAATACAGTTTTCATAGCCTAACTGGGACCATTAGCTAAATGTTTTCTTGTTGTTTTTCACACGCTTCTGCTGTGACCTCAGGCGGCTGGTGGTCGTGCGTGTGCTCGTCTGTAATTGGTTAAACCGATGTGTTACAACACTCCCTGATCCAGTTTAACAGGTTCACATTAACGGGACAGATTAAGAGCTGCGGTCTCTTCTCAGTACAGGATCTAGAGAGTCAGGATTTAAAATAGAGCTAATGCTCAGCTAAGAGTTAAAAACAAACTGTTTTCATACAGACACAAGTTATGCAACATTTAACCTATAGAGGAAAGGTCAGAGGTCACTGCAGTTTCGGGAGAGATGTGAGTAATGACAGCGATGTTCATTTCTAGATTTGCCGCAACGATCAGACCTCAGAAGATGTTCAAGACTATTGGACATGAACAGCCTTTCAATTCAAATTCATGAAACTCTCATTTTGATACCCGAGTATTATAAATAACCATTTGATGCATATTGTATGTATTTTACACAGTGAAAACACAATTTATTTGACTAAAACCAGAATCAGATGACATGGTGAATGTTTGTATATGGTTGCCAATGAATAGGACGCTATCATTTTGATATAAAATTTGTTGGATATTGACTCATTACTTCAATACCTTTTGGCTTTACTAAGATTTCCCCCAAAAATAGGCAAGAATGAACCTGGTGTCCTCCATGATTCGTATTTTTGCCAAAAACAAATCACTTGAATGCAACAAACTCATGATTACAACTTCAGATGTTGGAAATTTCCGACACAAGTCTCATTAGCTGTATATAAACCTGATCCTCATCAGCTAAAGATGTGTTTGAATATGTGTCACAGAATAAACAAACACACATGAGAACATTACAGTATATGTTAATGAGCAGATTATGTGTAATAACCTAAAGTACTGTCAGGACAGCCAATTAGGATTGTGGATTAGAGCTGCTTAATCTTTAATTAGTAAAGGTCAGATATAACCGTATGTTTAGGATCAGGTTAGATCAGGTGTGTGTTTCTCAGAATACCAGCTGCTGGTTTTTATAGCAGCTCGAAGCTAAAAACAGATGAAGTCGTCTTTACACCTCAGCAGTCGCAGGTTAGAGAAGAGCCTGACCTGAGATCAGAAACATGAACTCACAACAAGTCTGAGTTTTACTTTGTTGACACAAAGCATTTGATGCTATTTAATCATTTAAATATTAAGATGAAAAGGCACAGCATCAAAATTAAACATACTGATTTATTTTAGATTTAGATTAAATTTGCTTACAATTAATTTGATTGGTTATGAAGTATTTAATATGGAAAATAAAAATGAACGATGCAGAATACAGGGAACGTTCTCTTAAAGTTATGAACAAACTTTCTCAGTAACATTAATAGAATGTGTTCAAAGTTATCTGGTCTTTAATAAATTTCTCAAAACATTAGCACAAAAGTTGTTAAGAGAACATTCAAAAGTAATGTTCCCATAATGTTTGGAAAATTATAATGGAAAGTTCCCTTAACGTTTGTAAAACATTTAAACTTTCAGAGAACATTCAGAAAATGTTTGCATAACCTAATAGGAACGTTAGCACAACGTTCTTCTAATATATTTTGTTAGCTGGGATGTGTTGATAATATGAAAATTAGATTAGAACTGAGGATAGAGAAAGTGTTATGTATTAATCAACTAATGAGCATAAAGGTGTTTGAACACACATTCATCATATTTTAGTATATCGCTTGTTTATGTCTGTGTCTGTCAGACAAACTGCAGATGTTCTGAATAAACTATGATTGTTACCACACGCGTGTCCTCAGCTGTAAGAGCCTGAAGTGCTTAAAATACTCCATGTGTCAATCTCCTGATCCCTCTATCTGCTTCTTTTGGAGGTGTTTGAGGATCAGAAGATTAGTGGAGCGCTATAAAAGAGTCCGGCAGAGACACTGGACACGAGCTGAAGCGAGACATCGCAGAAGAGAAGCCAAGAGAACCAGAAGAGCCAGAAACTCCAGCACAGGTAAGAGATTCGCCTCACCTGAGACACATTTACAGCACAATGCACTGAGAAACAGCCAGGTAAAGTACTACGGTATTTTATTTTTACCCAGACAGACTGTAGTTAATTCACAAGACAGGGTTTACTGAGAGCAGGAATTCTGGGATGAGGAGCATGAGGAGAAAACCACAAAACAGACTGAACATAAAAACAAAGAAAGGAAGAGAGAAAGACTTTTGTGGACTGATAAAGAACAGACAGATTTAGTGATGGAGAGGAAATAAATAAAAAGGAAAAGCAGAATGTGAGTCAAAATGACAATCCTGGACATTCAGTTGAACATTAAACTACAGGTGAAGTGCAGTGATGTCCATGGATGCTTGATTCCGCCACGGAATAAAAAGTTTGGTATTGGAAACATGGAAACTCTCCATTATCTCCATCACCTTTTTAATTTTTTATTCCATGGCGGAAACAAGCTTTCATAGATTACAGCCTCAAAGACTCAAATTTCTTTGAAATGTACAGTAGACATTCAACAGCGAATTAGAGCGCTGGGATTAGAGCATCTCCTCTACGAGATTAGCACGATTATGTAAAGAGCTTATCATTCACATCTTCATATCTGTCTGTATATCTCACAAGGAAAACAGATGTTGGTAAATAAACCTACTCATTGTGTAACCAGCAGATTAGGATTAACACAATCCCAAAATGAGAAGATTAACAGTTAACCTGTTAAGGACATCAGTAAAGGGGACAATATAGTCAGTTTTTAAAGGAAACCTGTTTATATTTCAGTAAGTGAGAGAAATGGACGCCCCAGCACCTGTTGAGAAGAGAGCGCCACCAAAGTTCAAGCAGAGGACCACTCGCACCTTCAAGAGCAAGGCTCCTAAACCTGGCCAGAAAGGCATGGGAGATGACATCCCTGGGATGGAGGGTCTCGGCACAGGTAAACCGTGGCATTTCAGTCGCCTTCGTCATGTAAATATTGTTTCAGTGTTTTGAATGAGCCTGACCACCTTCTTTCTCTGGGTTTTCAACAGACATCACTGTGGTTTGCCCCTGGGAAGCTTTTGGTGACATGGAGCTCAGCGATCTGGCGAAATATGGAATTTTGTAGAAACGTTCCCTCTGCTTTCTTCTGGAGATCTTTGATCAGCCAATATGATCATGTAATATTCCACACACCAAGACTGAACCAGCAGCAGATGCTTCAGCCCAACACACAAAGAGGAACGACATGATTCATATTGTTATTGGAGGGAAATAAGGACAAATGGCACAGTGGCTCTTTTGCTCTTGAATCGATCTCAGAGCTGCAATATCATGCTATGGTCATCTCTCTCCTAATTGTAGTAAAATACAGAACTATGTACAAATCAACTTTATTTTTTTGAACTGTACATGTGATTGTGTCTGTGTCAGAATCTACTCATGGTTAATTAAAACCCTCGATTTGGCAGTAGAACACAATAAAAAATGTATTTTCCCAAATTGTGTAGTAGTTAGTCTTTTCTCTTTCAGAACTGATAAAGAATCTTTAAACTGGGTCCATTTTGATTAGTCTTTTCTGATCTGATCTCACAATTTGTTCATTAATTTCACTTTGTTCAAATATGAAAACGTCTCAGTGTATAAAATCTTGGTTTTATATCCATTGGTCATATTAGGCATCGGCACTAACAAAATACAATCTGAGAAATATCAAGGTATTAAGTTTATTTATTATAAGATAAATACCTTTTAGAAGGGCTTTATATAAAACTACTAATTTACCAGCATACTTTTTGTAGGATTTTTTCTGGAGCTCCTATATGAACAGTTTCTAAAATTGTTCATGACTGTAAGGTGCAGCGTTTTATTTGTTTTATTATTTTTCCACACAAAATGTCAATTATTACTTTTAACTTATTTCAGTTCTTTAAATGTTTTTAACTCAAGTCGCGATCTCTGGATTCTGCTCATGCACGACTTTCTGAGATGAGGCACTTTTACTTCACGACATATTTCAATGAAAAAAATCTTTAAAATAACATGCGTTATGACGTTGAGTTTACCTGCTGGTAAGTTGAAGAAGAAATACATCTATTTTTTTTCTTTCTACAAGGAGACTGACGAAAACACACTCTTACACACACTATAGAAGAAGGGACACATACTGTGCCCTCACTAATATTGTCACCCTTGGTATTTACCTTGTCACCTTGGTATTTATGAGCAAAGGCGATTGTGAAAATAAATCTGCATTGTTTATAATTTTGATCTTTCATTTAAACAATTCACAAAATTCTAACCTTTCATTGAAGTAAAACAGTTGAAAGTGGGGAAAGCTCATTATGAAATAAATGTTTTTCTCTAGTTCATGTTGGCCACAAGTATTGCAACATACTTTTCTCAAGATAACAGCTCTTAGGAAGTTATCTCTATATCAGCTTATAGAGTCTTCTTCTATAATGCCTGATGAGTTTGGAGATCAGAGACCATTCCTCCATACCGAATCTTTCCAGGTCCTTTATTCCTCCATACAGGATCTCTACAGATCCTTCATTCCTCCATTCAGAACCTCTCCAGGTCCTTCATTCCTCCACAGCGAATCTCTCCAGATCCTTCATTCCTCCATACAGGATCTCTCCAGATCCTTCATTCCTCCATTCAGAACTTCTCCAGGTCCTTGATTCCTTCATACAGAATTTCTCCAGGTCTTTCATTCCTCCATATAAAATCTCTCCAGATCCTTCATTCCTCCATACAGAATCTCTCCGGATCCTTCATTCCTCCATTCAGAATCTCTCCAGGTCCTTCAATCCACCATACAGAATCTCTCCAGGTCCTTCATTCCTAATGTAGCCATTGGGACTTTAGGACCCAGGAGCGAGTAGCAAGGGCTTAAATGTACAGGTGTCCATAAGGGCGGGTTTTTGTGTTTTGTCGGCCGCTTGGACAGGAAACGGAGGGGAGTGGAACCGCGATTATATGAGCGTAGGCAGCCAGGTGTTGGCGTCCCGCGTGTTGAAGTGTGTGTGCATGTGCAGTCACCTGTAAATCAATTGTGGAAGCGTTTCCGAGTTTAACGCCGGTAAGTATGCTTCCCTTAAAGAGTGTGGTTTTGATGTGTGTTGTGGGATACTGTGGTGTGATTTTTATTGTGGCTTATTTTGTAGAATGGGCGGGTAAACAGAACCAAGTTTGATATTCGTCGGGAATTCTCTCTCTCTCTCGTGGCCAGGTGCGTATAGCCAATAAGGCATTGAGATGGTCCCCTGCTTTACGCGCTGAGTATATTTATACCCCATGGGTTTTTTTTTTAACAGACTGTGCTGGTGTTACAGGGCGTTTGCATAATTGCTGCCGTGTGTTGGTGCGGGTGGCTTAGCCCAAAGTAGGTATCTGTTAGCCTGATATTAAATTAATTGTTAGACTTTGGCCTTGCAAAGACTCATGTTTGTTTTATGTGTAGCCTGCTGTTATACCAGGTCCCGTGCGTTCCTTCATCTGTACGCGTTGGTTTGTGTGCGCTCCGGCGTTTGTGTGCTTCAGTGCACACAGGATCATTAGGAGCCTTTTGTGAATGAACGCCGTGTCTCGTGAGTGTTCGAAGGTTTATAAGTGCTTACAATGTATATTATCAGTAGGGTGTATGGGTTATGGGGATAAATAAATAAGTGTGTTTCTGTTTTTAGGTTTTTGCAGTTTGTGTACTCTGTTTGGACATCCAGCCACTGTTTTCTTATGTATGAAACTTTTGTATGTTTTTATTTAGTTATATCATGTCTGTGAATTTATATGATTAAGGTCATGTTTTTCTGATTATTGATATTTTACCATCGAGACAATTTGTTGTAATTGGGCAGTGTGCAATATTAACGATTGGGACGGGGGAGTGCTAGTGATATGTGCAATCTGGATAGCCTCCTATACAGCTGATTGTAGTAGTGATTTCTGCACTTTACTTGTTCAAACGAAGCGGGCAGTGTTTGAGTTCTCGTAGTTTGTGGGCAGGGCTCAATGCTCAATGTATTAAGGTGACCACCCGTGTGGTGTGATTAGAATTGGTGTGTACTAACAAAGCACTTTATGATTGATGCAGTGTAACCTTAGTTGCTGTTTTTGGTGTGCTGAACCCTTTTGGAGCCTTATACTCATGGTGAATTAAACGTGGATCCCGGTCAACATTGAGCACTGTGGTCCGGCCCAACTTTAGTTGTTGTAGTTTTCATATGAATATTTGTCTACGAGAATTCATGTAAATGCCTTTGATGTATTATTGTCATTACTGGTTGTTTTTTTTTATTCAAAGCAAGTATTTTAACTACTCTGATTGAAGATTACAAATAAATCATGTTTATTGCTTTTGTAAATCAGCCTTCAATTGTTTCATTCATTTGAATACTATTAGCGTGGGGTGTATCTTTATTTTGGGGTATTAGTTGGGTCTCCCATCCCAGTCCAATAAATGGGAGTGGCGTAGTTAGATAATATTTTGGGGTATACTGTTTTAGTAAGCTCCCAAAGGCCACACTAAATAGAGAATCTCTCCAGGTCCTTCATTCCTCCATTTAGAATCTCTCCAGGTCTTTCATTCCTCCATATAAAATCTCTCCAGGTCCTTCATTCCTCCATACAGAATCTCTCCAGGTCCTTCATTCCTCCATTCAGAATCTCTCCAGGTCCTTCATTCCTCCATATAGAATCTCTCCACTCCAGGTCCTTCATTCCTCCATAGAGAATTTCTCCAGGTCTTTCATTCCTCCATATAAAATCTCTCCAGATCCTTCATTCCTCCATACAGAATCTCTCCGGATCCTTCATTCCTCCATTCAGAATCTCTCCAGGTCCTTCAATCCACCATACAGAATCTCTCCAGGTCCTTCATTCCTCCATAGAGAATCTCTCCAGGTCCTTCATTCCTCCATTTAGAATCTCTCCAGGTCTTTCATTCCTCCATATAAAACCTCTCCAGGTCCTTCATTCCTCCATACAGAATCTCTCCAGGTCCTTCATTCCTCCATTCAGAATCTCTCCAGGTCCTTCATTCCTCCATACAGAATCTCTCCAGGTCCTTCATTCCTCCATTCAGAATCTCTCCAGGTCCTTCATTCCTCCATATATAATCTCTCCAGGTCGTTCATTCCTCCATACAGAATCTCTCCAGGTCCTTCGTTCCTCCATTCAGAATCTCTCCAGGTCCTTCATTCCTCCATTCAGAATCTCTCCAGGTCCTTTGTTCCTCCATACAGAATCTCTCCAGGTCCTTCATTCCTCCATTAATAATCTCTCCAGGTCCTTGATTCCTCCATTCAGAATCTCTCCAGGTCCTTCATTCCTCCATACAGAATCTCTCCAGATCCTTAATTCCTCCATTCCGAATCTCTCCAGATCCTTCATTTCTCCATACCAAATCTCTCCAGGTCCTTCATTCCTCCATACCGAATCTCTCCAGGTCCTTTATTCCTCCTTACAGAATCTCTCAGGTCCTTCATTCCTCCATATAAAATCTCTCCAGATCCTTCATTCCTCCATAGCGAATCTCTCCAGATCCTTCATTCCTCCATACAGGATCTCTCCAGATCCTTCATTCCTCCATTCAGAACCTCTCCAGGTCCTTGATTCCTTCATACAGAATCTCTCCAGGTCCTACATTCCTCCATACTGAATCTCTCCAGATCCTTTATTCCTCCATACAGAATCTCTCCAGGTCTTTCATTCCTCCATATAAAATCTCTCCAGATCCTTCATTCCTCCATACAGAATCTCTCCAGATCCTTCATTCCTCCATTCAGAATCTCTCCAGGTCCTTCATTCCACCATACAGAATCTCTCCAGGTCCTTCATTCCTCCATTTAGTATTTCTCCAGGTCTTTCATTCCTCCATATCAAAATCTCTCCAGATCCTTCATTCCTCCATACAGAATCTCTCCAGATCCTTCATTCCTCCATTCAGAATCTCTCCAGGTCTTTCATTCCACCATACAGAATCTCTCCAGGTCCTTCATTCCTCCATTTAGAATCTCTCCAGGTCTTTCATTCCTCCATATAAAATCTCTCCAGGTCCTTCATTCCTCCATACAGAATCTCTCCAGGTCCTTCATTCCTCCATTTAGAATCTCTCCAGGTCTTTCATTCCTCCATATAAAATCTCTCCAGGTCCTTCATTCCTCCATACAGAATCTCTCCAGGTCCTTCATTCCTCCATTCAGAATCTCTCCAGGTCCTTCATTCCTCCATTCAGAACCTCTCCAGGTCCTTCTTTCCTCCATACAGAATCCCCTCCAGGTCCTTCATTCCTCCATTCAGAACCTCTCCAGGTCCTTCATTCCTCCATATATAATCTCTCCAGGTCCTTCATTCCTCCATACAGAATCTCTCCAGGTCCTTCATTCCTCCATTCAGAATCTCTCCAGGTCCTTCATTCCTCCATTCAGAATCTCTCCAGGTCCTTCATTCCTCCATTCAGAATCTCTCCAGGTCCTTCGTTCCTCCATACAGAATCGCTCCAGGTCCTTCGTTCCTCCATTCAGAATCTCTCCAGGTCCTTTGTTCCTCCATACAGAATCTCTCCAGGTCCTTCATTCCTCCATTAATAATCTCTCCAGGTCCTTGATTCCTCCATTCAGAATCTCTCCAGGTCCTTCATTCCTCCATACAGAATCTCTCCAGGTCCTTCATTCCTCCATACAGAACCTCTCCAGGGGCCTCATGTACAAAGACTTGCATTGAATTCATACTAAAACATTGCGTACGGACAAAGCTGTAAATGTGCGGCCACAAGCCAGCCAGGCCCGATAGGACTCCTTCTTCAACTTGACGGCATCCCTTACTTCCGGTGTCCACCACCGGGTTTGGGGACTGCCGCCTCGACAGGCACCGGAGACCTTACGGCCACAGCTCCGAGTGGCCGCGTTGACAATGGAGGTGGAGAACATGGTCCACTCGGACTCAATATCTCCAGACTCCCTCGGGATCTGGTCGAAGCTCTGCCGGAGGTGGAAGTTGAAGATCTCTCTGACAGGGGATTCGGCCAAATGTTCCCAACAGACCCTCACAGTACGTTTGGGTCTGCCGAGTCTGTCCAGCTTCCTCCCCCGCCATCGGATCCAACTCACCACCAGGTGGTGATCAGTTGACAGCTCCGCCCCTCTCTTCACCCGAGTGTCCAAGACATACAGCCGGAGGTCAGATGAAACAACCACAAAGTCGATCATCGACCTCCGACCTAGGGTGTCCTGGTGCCACTTGCTCTGATGCACAGAAGTCCAATAACAGAACACCACTCGGGTTCAGATCAGGGGGGCCATTCCTCCCAATCACGCCCCTCCAGGTGTCACTGTCGCTGCCCACGTGGGCGTTGAAGTCCCCCAGTAGAACGACGGAGTCCCCAGTAGGAGCACTTTCCAGCACCCCTCCCAGAGACTCCAAGAAGGCCGGGTACTCTACACTGCAGTTTGGCCCATAGGCACACACGACAGTGAGAGACCTATCCCCGACCCGAAGGCGCAGGGAAGCGACCCTCTCGTTCACCGGGTCGAACTCCAACACATGGCGGCTGAGCTGGGGGGCTATAAGCAAACCCACACCAGCCCGCCGATTCTCACCATGAGCAACTCCAGAGTGGTGAAGAGTCCATCCTCTCTCAAGGAGTGTGGTTCCAGAGCCCAAGCCGTGCGTGGAGGTGATCCCGACTATCTCTAGTCGGAATCTCTGAACCTCACGCACAATCTCAGACTCCTTCCCCGCCAGAGAGGTGACGTTCCATGTCCCTAGAGCTAGATTCCGCGTCCAGGGATCGGGTTGTCGAGGCCCCCGCCTTCGACTGCCGCCCGATCCATTAAGCACCGGCCCCTTACGGTCCCTCCTGCAGGTGGTGGGTCCACGGGAGGGTGGCCCCACGTCACTCCTTCGGGCTGAGCCCGGCCGGACCCCATGGGGGGAGGCCCGACCACCAGGCGCTCGCATACGAGCCCCAACCCCGGGCCTGGCTCCAGGGTGGGGCCCCGGCTGCGCCATGCCAGGCGGCGTCACGGTCCTCAAATTTATAGGCATCATAAGGGTTTTTTTGAACCGCTCTTAGTCTGACCCGTCACCTAGGACCTGTTTGCCTTGGGAGACCCTACCAGGGGCGTATATACCCCCAGACAACATAGCTCCTAGGGTCGTTCGGGTACTGAAGCCCCTCCTTGAACTGCCACCTTACCGTGGAGGAGGGGTTTGAGTACCCAATTATTTTATAAATTGCAAATTAATAGCAATGCTTCCCTCGGTTGGTGGTGTGATAGACTTGTAGAACAATTCGTTGTGTAATGTTTGCAACTTCACTTCATTGCCTGTAGTCGCCAACGGACAAAAACAATGAGAAATGTACGTATGCCAGACATGAAATTGGTGTGGAGGAACGCACATTCTCGAGTTAGTACATCCGACCATGAGCGTGAAAGCTGGCGTACGCAAAGTTTTTGTGCGTACGCAAGATTGATACATGAGGCCCCAGGTCCATACAGAACCGCGTATACTAAATGAGGCAAGGGTGTCAAGTTACATTCCAGCTATTTTAAGGTATGTAGAAATTTTTTCAAGGAAAAAAAACACTTAAATATGTCATTTTGGTGATCAAAGATGAGTTTTAAGGGATAAAATGATTGATTACAGGGGGACTTTAAATCATTTCTATATAATTCCTTTTATAACATAATAGCTTTAAATAAACACTGTGTGCACCTAAACCTGTCTGTTTCCTTCAGTGTTTGTGACACTTGTCCCACACTTTAACTTATTTTTTTTAACCAGTTGGTCTCAAGCTAATTTTATAGTTTGTTATATTAAAGTATGAACATGTCCCAAAATATGACAACCACGCTCTCAGAAAAATGGTACAAATGCTATCAAAAAGTACTGATATGTACCTTTATGGGGTAAATATGGTATAAAGGTGCATCTTTTGAAAGGGTTCTGCCACAGTGACAGATTTTGTAGCTGTATATAAATCCCATCCGAAGAGCACAAGCTCCTCATCAGCTATAGATGTGAATAAACAAACACACATGAGAACATTACAGTATATGTTAATTAGCAGATTATATAATAACCTAAAGTACTGTCAGGACAGCCAATCGGGATTGTGGATTAGAGTTGCTTAATCTTTAATTAGTAAAGGTCAGATATTACCGTATGTTTAGGATCAGGTTAGAGAAGAGACTTAAAGAGCTTGACCTGAGTTCAGAAACATGAAATCAACATGAACTCACAAATCTGAGTTTGAGTTTGTTGACACAAAGCATTTGATGCTATAAGCATTTGCACATAGTTGAAAAGACACAGCATCAAAATAAAACATACTGATTTATTTTTAGATTTAGATTAAATTTGCTTACAAGTCATTTGATTGGTTATTTGGTGAAGTATTTATGGAAAATAAAAATGAACGATGCAGAATACAGGGACTGTCAAGGTTCTCGCAAAGTTATGAACAAACTTTCCTAGTAACATTAATAGAATGTTTGTTCAAAGTTATCTGTTTTTTAAAAATGCTCTGAAAATGTTAGTACAAAAACATTATTTATACATCATTCATAGAATGTTTTTCTTCAAAGTTATAGTTTGTCTAAGTTGTTTAGAGAACATTCAAAAGTAACGTTCCCATAATGTTTGCAAAATGATCAAATGGAAAGTTCCATTAACATTGTAAAACATTTAAACTTTGAGAGAACATTCAGAAAAAGTTTCCCAAACCTAATGGGAACGTGAGCACAACATTCTTCTAATATTTTTGGTTAGCTGGGATGTGTTGATAATATGAAAATTAGATTAGAACTGAGGATAGAGAAAGTGTTATGTATTAATCAACTAATGACCATAAAGGTGTTTTAACACACATTCATCATATTTTAGTATATCGCTTGTTTATGTCTGTTACCACACGCGTGTCCTCAGCTGTAAGAGCCTGAAGTGCTTAAAATACTCCATGTGTCAATCTCCTGATCCCTCTATCTGCTTCTGTTGGAGGCGTTTGAGGATCAGAAGATTAGTGGAGCGCTATAAAAGAGTCCGGCAGAGACACTGGACATGAGCTGAAGCAAGACATCGCAGAAGAGAAGCCAAGAGAACCAGAAGAGCCAGAAACTCCAGCACAGGTAAGAGATTCGCCTCACCTGAGACACATTTACAGCACAATGCACTGAGAAACAGCCAGGTAAAGTACTACGGTATTTCATTTTTACCCAGACAGACTGTAGTTAATTCAAAAGACATGGTTTACTGAGAGCAGGAATTCTGGGATGAGGAGCATGATGAAGAAACCACAAAATAGACTGAACATAAAAACAAAGAGAGAAAGACTTTTGTGGACTGATAAAGAACAGACAGATTTAGTAATGGAGAGGAAATAAATAAAAAGGAAAAGCAGAATGTGAGTCAAAATGACAATCCTGGACATTCAGTTGAACATTAAACTACAGGTGAAGTGCAGTGATTTCCATGGATGCTTGATTCCGCCACGGAATAAAAAGTTTGGTATTGGAAACATGGAAACTCTCCATTATCTCCATCACCTTTTTATTTTTTATTCCATGGCGGAAACAAGCTTTCATAGATTACAGCCTCAAAGACTCAAATTTCTTTGAAATGTACAGTAGACATTCAACAGCGAATTAGAGCGCTGGGATTAGAGCATCTCCTCTACGAGATTAGCACGATTATGTAAAGAGCTTATCATTCACACTGTCTGTATATATCACAAGGAAAACCGATGTTGGTAAATAAACCTACTCATTGTGTAACCAGCAGATTAGGATTAACACAATCCCAAAATGAGAAGATTAACAGTTAACCTGTTAAGGACATCAGTAAAGGGGACAATATAGTCAGTTTTTAAAGGAAACCTGTTTATATTTCAGTAAGTGAGAGAAATGGACGCCCCAGCACCTGTTGAGAAGAGAGCGCCACCAAAGTTCAAGCAGAGGACCACTCGCACCTTCAAGAGCAAGGCTCCTAAACCTGGCCAGAAAGGCATGGGAGATGACATCCCTGGGATGGAGGGTCTCGGCACAGGTAAACCGTGGCATTTCTGTCGCCTTCATCATGTAAATATTGTTTCAGTGTTTTGAATGAGCCTGACCACCTTCTTTCTCTGGGTTTTCAACAGACATAACTGTGGTTTGCCCCTGGGAAGCTTTTGGTGACATGGAGCTCAGCGATCTGGCGAAATATGGAATTTTGTAGAAACTTTCCTTCTGCTTTCTTCTGGAGATCTTTGATCAGCCAATATGATCATGTAATATTCCACACACAAACACTAAACCAGCAGCAGATGCTTCAGCCCAACACACAAAGAGGATCCGACATGATTCATATTGTTACTGGAGGGAAATAAGGACAAATTGCACAGTGACACTTTTGCTCTTGAATCGATCTCAGAGCTGCAATATCATGCTATGATCATCTCTCTCCTAATTGTTGTGGTAAAATACAGAACTATGTACAAATCGACTTTATTTTTTTGAACTGTACTGTACATGTTATTGTGTCTGTGTCAGAATCTACTCATGGTTAATTAAAACCCTCGATTTGGCAGTAGAACACAATAAAATATTTATTTTCCCAAATTTGTGTAGTAGTTAGTCTTTTCTCTTTCAGAACTGATAAAGAATCTTTAAACTGGGTCCATTTTGAAACAAGTTAATTAATTGCACTTTGTTCAAATATGAAAAAGACTCAGTGTGTAAAATCTTGGTTTTATATCCATTGGTCATATTAGGCATCGGCACAAACAAAATACAATCTGAGAAATATCAAGGTATTAAGTTTATTTGTTATCAGAAAAATACCTTTTAGAAGTGCTTTATATAAAACTACTAATTTACCAGCTTACTTTTTGTAGGATTTTTTCTGGAGCTCCTATATGAACATTTTCTAAAATTTCTAAAGTTTCTAAAAGTTCAATTATTGGTAAACCACTGCAAATTTACTTGCTTGTATGTTTGAAGAAGAAATACATCTATTTTTTTTTCTTTGAATATTCCAGTTTTCGAGTTTTCTTTCTACAAGGAGACTGAAGAAAACACTTCACTCTTACACACACTACAGAAGAAGGGACACATACTGTGCCCTCACTAATATTGGCACCCTTGGTAAATATGAGCAAAGGCGGCTGTGAAAATAAATCTGCATTGTTTATCCTTTTGATCTTTCATTTAAACAATTCACAAAATTTTAACCTTTCATTGAAGTAAAACAGTTTAAAGTGGGGAAATCTCATTATGAAATAAATGTTTTTCTCTAGTTCATGTTGGCCACAATTATTGCAACATACTTTTCTCAAGATAACAGCTCTTAGAGCAGTTATCTCTATATCAGCTTATAGAGTCTTCTTCTATAATGCTTGATGAGTTTGGAGATCAAGAGACCATTCCTCCATACCGAATCTCTCCAGATCCTTTATTCCTCTATAATGAATCTCTCCAGATCCTTTATTCCTCCATTAAGAATCTCTCCAGATCCTTCATTCCTCCATACAGAATCTCTCCAGATCCTTCATTCCTCTATAATGAATCTCTCCAGATCCTTCATTCCTCTTTACAGAATCTCTCCAGGTCCTTCATTCCTCCATACCGAATCTCTCCAGGTCCTTTATTCCTCCTTACAGAATCTCTCCAGGTCCTTAATTCCTCCATACCGAATCTCTCCAGGTCCTTTATTCCTCCATACCGAATCTTTCCAGGTCCTTTATTCCTCCATAACGAATCTCTCCAGATCCTTCATTCCTCTATAATGAATCTCTCCAGATCCTTCATTCCTCTATAATGAATCTCTCCAGATCCTTTATTCCTCCATTAAGAATCTCTCCAGATCCTTCATTCCTCCATACAGAATCTCTCCAGATCCTTCATTCCTCTATAATGAATCTCTCCAGATCCTTTATTTCTCCATACAGAATCTCTCCAGATCCTTCATTCCTCCATACCGAATCTCTCCAGGTCCTTTATTCCTCCTTACAGAATCTCTCCAGGTCCTTAATTCCTCCATACCGAATCTCTCCAGGTCCTTTATTCCTCCATAACGAATCTCTCCAGATCCTTCATTCCTCTATAATGAATCTCTCCAGATCCTTTATTCCTCCATTAAGAATCTCTCCAGATCCTTCATTCCTCCATACAGAATCTCTCCAGATCCTTCATTCCTCTATAATGATTCTCTCCAGATCCTTTATTTCTCCATACAGAATCTCTCCAGATCCTTCATTCCTTCTTACAGAATCTCTCCAGGTCCTTAATTCCTCCATACCGAATCTCTCCAGGTCCATCATTCCTCCTTACAGAATCTCTCCAGGTCCTTAATTCCTCCATACCGAATCTCTCCAGGTCCTTAATTCCTCCATACCGAATTTCTCCAGGTCCTTCATTCCTCCTTACAGAATCTCTCCAAGTCCTTAATTCCTCCATACCGAATCTCTCCAGGTCCTTTATTCCTCCATAACGAATCTCTCCAGATCCTTCATTCCTCTATAATGAATCTCTCCAGATCCTTTATTCCTCCATTAAGAATCTCTCCAGATCCTTCATTCCTCCATACAGAATCTCTCCAGATCCTTCATTCCTTTATAATGAATCTCTCCAGGTCCTTTATTCCTCCATAACGAATCTCTCCAGATCCTTCATTCCTCTATAATGAATCTCTCCAGATCCTTTATTCCTCCATTAAGAATCTCTCCAGATCCTTCATTCCTCCATACAGAATCTCTCCAGATCCTTCATTCCTTTATAATGAATCTCTCCAGATCCTTTATTCCTCCTTACAGAATCTCTCCAGGTACTACATTCCTCCATACCGAATTTCTCCAGGTCCTTCATTCCTCCATACACAATCTCTCCAGATCCTTCATTCCTCCATTCTGAACCTCTCCAGGTCCTTCATTCCTCCATATTGAATCTCTCCAGATCCTTCATTCCTCCATACCGAATCTCTCCAGATCCTTCATTCCTCCACATCGAATCTCTCCAGGTCCTTCATTCCTCCATTCAGAACCTCTCCAGATCCTTCATTCCTCCATACCGAATCTCTCCAGGTCCTTCATTCCTCCATATTGAATCTCTCCAGATCCTTCATTCCTCCATTCCGAATCTCTCCAGGTCCTTCATTCCTCCACATCGAATCTCTCCAGGTCCTTCATTCCTCCATTCAGAACCTCTCCAGATCCTTCATTCCTCCATACCGAATCTCTCCAGGTCCTTCATTCCTCCATATTGAATCTCTCCAGATCCTTCATTCCTCCATACCGAATCTCTCCAGATCCTTCATTCCTCCATATTGAATCTCTCCAGATCCTTCATTCCTCCATACCGAATCTCTCCAGATCCTTCATTCCTCCACATCGAATCTCTCCAGGTCCTTCATTCCTCCATTCAGAACCTCTCCAGATCCTTCATTCCTCCATACCGAATCTCTCCAGGTCCTTCATTCCTCCATATTGAATCTCTCCAGATCCTTCATTCCTCCATACCAAATCTCTCCAGGTCCTTCATTCCTCTATAATGAATCTCTCCAGATCCTTCATTCCTCCATTCCGAATCTCTCCAGATCCTTCATTCCTCCATACCAAATCTCTCCAGATCCTTCATTCCTCCATTCCGAATCTCTCCAGATCCTTCATTCCTCCATACCAAATCTCTCCAGGTCCTTCATTCCTCCATTCAGAACCTCTCCAGGTCCTTCATTCCTCCATACAGAATTTCTACAGGTCCTTCATTCCTCCATATTGAATCTCTCCAGATCCTTCATTCCTCCATTCCGAATCTCTCCAGATCCTTCATTCCGCTATACCAAATCTCTCCAGGTCCTTCATTCCTCCATTCAGAACCTCTCCAGGTCCTTCATTCCTCCATACCAAATCTCTCCAGGTCCTTCATTCCTCCATTCAGAATCTCTCCAGGTCCTTCATTCCTCTATAATGAATCTCTCCAGGTCCTTCATTCCTCCATTCAGAACCTCTCCAGATCCTTCATTCCTCCATACCGAATCTCTCCAGGTCCTTCATTCCTCCATATTGAATCTCTCCAGATCCTTCATTCCTCCATTCCGAATCTCTCCAGATCCTTCATTCCTCCATACCAAATCTCTCCAGGTCCTTCATTCCTTTATAATGAATCTCTCCAGGTCCTTTATTCCTCCATAACGAATCTCTCCAGATCCTTCATTCCTCTATAATGAATCTCTCCAGATCCTTTATTCCTCCATTAAGAATCTCTCCAGATCCTTCATTCCTCCATACAGAATCTCTCCAGATCCTTCATTCCTTTATAATGAATCTCTCCAGATCCTTTATTCCTCCTTACAGAATCTCTCCAGGTACTACATTCCTCCATACCGAATTTCTCCAGGTCCTTCATTCCTCCATACACAATCTCTCCAGATCCTTCATTCCTCCATTCTGAACCTCTCCAGGTCCTTCATTCCTCCATATTGAATCTCTCCAGATCCTTCATTCCTCCATACCGAATCTCTCCAGATCCTTCATTCCTCCACATCGAATCTCTCCAGGTCCTTCATTCCTCCATTCAGAACCTCTCCAGATCCTTCATTCCTCCATACCGAATCTCTCCAGGTCCTTCATTCCTCCATATTGAATCTCTCCAGATCCTTCATTCCTCCATTCCGAATCTCTCCAGGTCCTTCATTCCTCCACATCGAATCTCTCCAGGTCCTTCATTCCTCCATTCAGAACCTCTCCAGATCCTTCATTCCTCCATACCGAATCTCTCCAGGTCCTTCATTCCTCCATATTGAATCTCTCCAGATCCTTCATTCCTCCATACCGAATCTCTCCAGATCCTTCATTCCTCCATATTGAATCTCTCCAGATCCTTCATTCCTCCATACCGAATCTCTCCAGATCCTTCATTCCTCCACATCGAATCTCTCCAGGTCCTTCATTCCTCCATTCAGAACCTCTCCAGATCCTTCATTCCTCCATACCGAATCTCTCCAGGTCCTTCATTCCTCCATATTGAATCTCTCCAGATCCTTCATTCCTCCATACCAAATCTCTCCAGGTCCTTCATTCCTCTATAATGAATCTCTCCAGATCCTTCATTCCTCCATTCCGAATCTCTCCAGATCCTTCATTCCTCCATACCAAATCTCTCCAGATCCTTCATTCCTCCATTCCGAATCTCTCCAGATCCTTCATTCCTCCATACCAAATCTCTCCAGGTCCTTCATTCCTCCATTCAGAACCTCTCCAGGTCCTTCATTCCTCCATACAGAATTTCTACAGGTCCTTCATTCCTCCATATTGAATCTCTCCAGATCCTTCATTCCTCCATTCCGAATCTCTCCAGATCCTTCATTCCGCTATACCAAATCTCTCCAGGTCCTTCATTCCTCCATTCAGAACCTCTCCAGGTCCTTCATTCCTCCATACCAAATCTCTCCAGGTCCTTCATTCCTCCATTCAGAATCTCTCCAGGTCCTTCATTCCTCCATTCCGAATCTCTCCAGATCCTTCATTCCTCCATTCAGACCTCTCCAGGTCCTTCATTCCTCCATACAGAATTTCTACAGGTCCTTCATTCCTCCATACAGAATCTCTCCAGGTCCTTCATTCCTCCATTCAGAACCTCTCCAGGTCCATATAGAACCGCATATACTAAATGAGGCAAAGGTTTCACGTACAGTCCAGCTATTTTAAGGCATGAAGAAATTTTTTCAAGGAAAAAAACACTTAAATATGATGGTTTCCATACCATCCTCGACTCACTGTGGTGGGGTGGCCGCCTTGAGTCCCTGATCGACTGGGAGGGGTACGGTCCAGAAGAACGCTCATGGGTATCTCGAGATGAAGTCCTGGATCCGTTACTACTCACCCAGTTCCACGAGGATCACCCTGAGCGTCCAGCCCCCAGAAGTCGAGGCTGGCCCCGGCCCTGGGTCAGTTAGCCGCCAGGAGCCGGCCATGTAGGAGGGGGTACTGTCACAGAGTCAGCCACACCGTCACGGCCCCAATCATCACACAATCACCAGGACCCGCCCACTCGTTCACAATCACCTGAATAGTGACTCACTTCATCTGCACTTCCTCATCAACACAACCCTTTATATTCACAGTTCACCATCCACTCATTGTCTGGTCTCGTCGCAGTATACACTGCTTTATGTCAGACTCCTTACCAATCTACTCACCTGAGATCTCCTCAGTCTCCTGTCCATCTTCCGTTCATCATCCAGATCGCCTGTCTTCTTGTTCACTCGTCACCTGCACAGAGAATCCACTTCAGTCATCGCCAGCTAAGTCACCATCATCATTCTACAAGTCACCATCCTCTGACCATCGTCTGGTTCCCATTATTCCACCACCACTTTCTTTAAATAAACACTGTGTGTACCTAAACCTGTCTGTCTCCTTCTGTGTTTGTGACACTTGTCCCACACTTTAACTTATTTTTTTAACCAGATGGTCTCAAACTAATTTTATTGTTTGTTATATTAAAGTATGAACATGTCCCAAAATATGACAACCACGCTCTCAGAAAAATGGTACAAATGCTATCAAAAAGTACTGATATGTACCTTTATGGGGTAAATATGGTATAAAGGTGCATCTTTTGAAAGGGTTCTGCCACAGTGACAGATTTTGTAGCTGTATATAAATTCCATCCGAAGAGCACAAGCTCCTCATCAGCTATAGATGTGAATAAACAAACACACATGAGAACATTACAGTATATGTTAATTAGCAGATTATATAATAACCTAAAGTACTGTCAGGACAGCCAATCGGGATTGTGGATTAGAGTTGCTTAATCTTTAATTAGTAAAGGTCAGATATTACCGTATGTTTAGGATCAGGTTAGAGAAGAGACTTAAAGAGCTTGACCTGAGATCAGAAACATGAAATCAACATGAGCATGTTGACACAAAACATTTGATGCTCGCCTACAATCTACAGTAGCACTCTCATTTTTGTTTGTTTTTGTTTGTTTGTTCATTTGTAAAGCGTCTTTGCGTTCCTCGAAAAGCGCTATATAAGACTTATGTATTATTATTATTATTATTGATGCTATAATCATTTGAACATAGTTGAAAAGGCACAGCATCAAAATAAAACATACTGATTTATTTTTTAGATTTAGATTAAATTTGCTTACAATTCATTTGATTGGTTATTTGGTGAAGTATTTAATATAGAAAATAAAAATGAACGATGCAGAATACAGGGACTGTCAAGGTTCTCGCAAAGTTATGAACAAACTTTCTTAGTAACATTAATAGAATGTTCATTCAAAGTTATCTGGTTTTTAATAATGTTCTCAAAACATTAGCAGAAAAACATTATACATCATTCATGGAACATTTTTAGTAATAGTTTGTCTAAGTTGTTAAGAGAACATTCAAAAGTAACGTTCCCATAATGTTTGCAAAATGATCAAATGGAAAGTTCCATTAACATTTGTAAAACATTTAAACTTTGAGAGAAAGTTTAAACATTCAGAAAAAGTTTCCGAAACCTAATGGGAACGTGAGCACAACATTCTTCTAATATTTTTGGTTAGCTGGGATGTGTTGATAATATGAAAATTAGATTAGAACTGAGGATAGGGAAAGTGTTATGTATTAATCAACTAATGACCATAAAGGTGTTTGAACACACATTCATCATATTTTAGTATATCGCTTGTTTATGTCTGTGTCTGTCAGACAAACTGCAGATGTTCTGAATAAACTATGATTGTGACCACACGCGTGTCCTCAGCTGTAAGAGCCTGAAGTGCTTAAAGTACTCCATGTGTCAATCTCCTGATCCCTCTATCTGCTTCTGTTGAAGGCATTTGAGGATCAGAAGATTAGTGGAGCGCTATAAAAGAGTCCGGCAGAGACACTGGACATGAGCTGAAGCGAGACATCGCAGAAGAGAAGCCAAGAGAACCAGAAAAGCCAGAAACTCCAGCACAGGTAAGAGATTCGCCTCACCTGAGACACATTTACAGCACTGAGAAACAGCCAGGTAAAGTACTACAGTATTTTATTTTTACCCAGACAGACTGTAGTTAATTCACAAGACATGGTTTACTGAGAGCAGGAATTCTGGGATGAGGAGCATGAGGAGAAAACACAAAACAGACTGAACATAAAAACAAAGAAAGGAAGAGAGAAAGACTTTTGTGGACTGATAAAGAACAGACAGATTTAGTGATGGAGAGGAAATAAATAAAAAGGAAAAGCAGAATGTGAGTCAAAATGACAATCCTGGACATTCAGTTGAACATTAAACTACAGGTGAAGTGTAGTGATTTCCATGGATGATTGATTCCGCCACGGAATAAAAAGTCAGAATTGTGAGATAAAAGTTGCAATATCTGTACCTTTTTATTTTTTAATCCATAGCGGAAACAAGCTTCCATAGATAACAGCCTAAAATACTCAAACTTACTTTATGTTTCTTTAGGTGAAGCTGAAATGTACAGTAGATTTAGGCAAAAACAGACTAAAAACAGAAGCTCTGACACATTTCTCACAGAATTCCAAAGTAGGCTGGAATAAATATAATAATAATAATAATAAATTTCATTTTATATAGCACCTTTAAATGTTACTTCTCAAAATGCTTTACACAGAAAAGGATACAATGTAAAGGTAAAAAAATAAATGCATAAATAACAAGAGAGATAAAAACATCAAAACAATAAACTAAACATACTGCAAACATACAGTATTCAAAATACAATATACAAGATATACAATATATATTTTATATTGTGATGGAATTAGAGTACCAGGCATCTTCTCTATGAGATTAGCACGATTATGTAAAGAGCTTATCATTCACACTGTCTGTATATATCACAAGGAAAACAGATATTGGTAAATAACATTGTGTAACCAGCAGATTAGGATTAACACAATCCCAAAATGAGAAGATTAACAGTAAACCTGTTAAGGACATCAGTAAAGGGGACAATATAGTCAGTTTTTAAAGGAAACCTGTTTATATTTCAGTAAGTGAGAGAAATGGACGCCCCAGCACCTGTTGAGAAGAGAGCGCCACCAAAGTTCAAGCAGAGGACCACTCGCACCTTCAAGAGCAAGGCTCCTAAACCTGGCCAGAAAGGCATGGGAGATGACATCCCTGGGATGGAGGGTCTCGGCACAGGTAAACCGTGGCATTTCAGTCGCCTTCATCATGTAAATATTGTTTCAGTGTTTTGAATGAGCCTGACCACCTTCTTTCTCTGGGTTTTCAACAGACATCACTGTGGTTTGCCCCTGGGAAGCTTATGGTGACATGGAGCTCAGCGATCTGGCGAAATATGGAATTTTGTAGAAACTTTCCCTCTGCTTTCTTCTGGAGATCTTTGATCAGCCAAGATGATCATGTAATATTCCACACACAAACACTAAACCAGCAGCAGATGCTTCAGCCCAACACACAAAGAGGATCCGACATGATTCATATTGTTATTGGAGGGAAATAAGGACAAATGGCACAGTGGCTCTTTTGCTCTTGAATCGATCTCAGAGCTGCAATATCATGCTATGGTCATCTCTCTCCTAATTGTTGTGGTAAAATACAGAAATATGTACAAATTTTGTACAAATTTTTCAAAACTTTATTTTTTTGAACTGTACATGTAATTGTGTCTGTCAGAATCAACTTAATCAAGGGTTAATTAAAACCCTTGATTTTGGCAGTAGAACACAATAAAAAATGTATTTTCCGAAATTTGTGTTGATTAGTCTTTTCTGATCTGATCTCACAATTTGTTCATTAATTTCACTTTGTTCAAATATAAAAAAATGTCAGTGTGTAAAATCTTGGTTTTATATCCATTGGTCATATTAGCCATCGGCACTAACAAAATACAGTCTAAGAAATACCAAAGTCATTCAGATAAATACCTTTTAGAAGGGCTTTGTATAAAACTACTAATTTACCAGCATACTTTTAGTAGGATTTTTGTTGGAGCTCCTATATGAAGAGTTTATAAAATTGTTCATGACTGTAAGGTGCAGTGTTTTATTTTTATTTATTTATTTTTCCTTCATTTTTCCAAAATGCCAATAATTGGTAAACCACTATTATTGCAAACCTTTTCACTTATTTCAGTTCTGTAAATGTTTTTAACTCAAGTTGCAATCTCTGGTTTCTGAGATAAGGCCCTTTTAATTTACGACATATTTTGATGAAAAAAATCTTTAAAATAACATGCGTAATGATGTTGAGTTTACCTGCTGGTAAGTCGAAGAAGAAATACAACTAGTTTTTTTTTTTTTTTTTTTGAATATTCTGGTTTTCAGGTTTTCTTTCTACAAGGAGACTGACGAAAACACTACAGAAGAAGAAAAAGACCTCACTAATATTGGCTCCCTTGGTAAATATGAGCAAAGGTGGCTGTGAAAATAAATCTGCATTGTTTATCCTTTTGATCTTTCATTAATAAAAAAAAGAAATCACAAAATTCTAACCTTTTTATTGGAGTACCCATTGGCACCCAATTATTGCAACGTCCTTTTCTCAAGATAACAGATCTGAGTCTTCTCCTATAATCCCTGATGAGTTTGGAGATCAGAGATCATTCCTCCATACAAAATCTCTCCAGATCCTTTATTCCTCCATACAGAATCTCTCCAGGTCCTTCATTCCTCCATACAGAATCCCTCCAGGTCCTTCATTCCTCCATACCGAATCTCTCCAGGTCCTTCATTCCTCCATACAGAATCCCTCCAGATCCTTCATTCCTCCATAACGAATCTCTCCAGGTCCTTCATTCCATCATACAGAATCCCTCCAGGTCCTTCATTCCTCCATAACGAATCTCTCCAGGGCTGCGTTTCCCAAAAGCATCGTAAGCCTAAGTTGATCGTAAAAACGATCGTACGACTGATCTTAATATTACGGCCTGTTTCCCAAAAGCATCGTAGCTTAAGTAGCACTTGAAAATCTTCGTAGATCTACGAGTGCTCTGGAGTAATCGTACATCCCCAAGTGCATCGTAAGAAGACAGATTTATGAGGACACCTGCAGGACAACCGGCAGATTACACCTTTAGCTTTATTCAAATGCAATGTGATTATAAGGTTTTGATTGTACTTTATTGTACACTTTATTACTCTTTTTTGTTGTTGGTTAAATTAATGTATAAATTAAATAATTAAAAAGGTCAGAAAAAAAAATAGAAATAATTTAATCTAATAATTTGAATCAAAATTAAATGAATGAACAAAAAAATAAATAAAAGAAATCCTTTAAATCTGTTAAAAATTACATCTTTGTTTCGCTCTATCTCCTCTAAAAGGACATTAATTTCATCTTTTTGAAAGGTATCTTTTCGTGTGTTTTTTTTGTTTGTTTTTTTTTCCAGCCATTTAGTCAGTGCCTCCGCCTGTAGGTGCTTTATATGCTTGTCTTGATTGCTAATCCACAACAGATGACAATTATTAGGTTAAACGTTCAGAATACGATTCCATATAAGGTTATGTTTCAGCACTTCACGGATGGACAGCAACTCTTAAGTAGCACGTAGAGCGCGTTTTCGCGCGTTCATGTTAAGTGCATTTTTGGGAAACGCTCGTGGAATTGCTGCGAGCGTTCGTAACTTTGCACGTAGAAAGCGCTCTTAAGAGCTAAGATACATCGTTATCGGGAAACCCGGCCCTGGTCCTTCATTCCTCCATACAGAATCCCTCCAGGTCCTTCATTCCTCCTTACCGAATCTCTCCAGATCCTTCATTCCTCCAGGTCCTTCATTCCAACTTACCGAATCTCTCTTAATTCCTCCATACAGAATACCTCCAGGTCCTTCATTCCTCCATACTGAATCTCTCCAGATCCTTCATTCCTCCAGGTCCTTCATTCCTCCATAACGAATCTCTCCAGGTCCTTCATTCCTCCGTACAGAATCCCTCCAGATCCTTCATTCCTTCATAACGAATCTCTCCAGGTCCTTCATTCCTCCATAACGAATCTCTCCAGGTCCTTCATTCCTCCATACAGAATCCCTCCAGGTCCTTCATTCCTCCTTACCGAATCTCTCTTAATTCCTCCATACAGAATACCTCCAGGTCCTTCATTCCTCCATACTGAATCTCTCCAGATCCTTCATTCCTCCAGGTCCTTCATTCCTCCTTACCGAATCTCTCTTAATTCCTCCATACAGAATACCTCCAGGTCCTTCATTCCTCCATACCGAATCTCTCCAGATCCTTCATTCCTCCATACTGAATCTCTCTTAATTCCTCCATACCGAATCTCTCCAGATCCTTCATTCCTCCATACCGAATCTCTCTTAATTCCTCCATACTGAATCTCTCCAGGTCCTTCATTCCTCCATACCGAATCTCTCTTAATTCCTCCATACAGAATACCTCCAGGTCCTTCATTCCTCCATACTGAATCTCTCCAGATCCTTCATTCCTCCAGGTCCTTCATTCCTCCTTACCGAATATCTCTTAATTCCTCCATACAGAATACCTCCAGGCAGGGTTCGAAATGACTTAGGACTCTTGGGGGGGTCCCCTAAAATGTAATTATTAAATTATTAAAAATTCTGAAGACTACCTTGCTACACTATATACTGTAGGCAAAATTATATGGACCAATGTTGAAGGTGGGATAATGGTCTTGGGATGTTTTTCATGGTTTGGGCTATAGGCCCAGTATTGTAGTGGTGTCTGGAGAAGGGGCTATAATATAACAGGTAAACCTCTAACTCTGGAGCAACAAAGTTACAAGTTCTTTTTCTCTCCATGATGCAGGATTCTAAATTAAGAAAAATAATATTAGCTTCCTAGATAGCTTACCAAGCTCTCATGTATACTCATTCATGCTCAAATCACATTCACTTTAATCAACTCACAGACCTGGTTATCTTTCGTAATCACTGACTGTACAAGTATAGGTTGTTATGCTAGTTTTGAATAACTAGTCTAGCTGCTAGGTCTGCTATGGAAGCTTGTTTCCGCCACAGAATAAAACATTTTAAAAGAAAATTGAGACTTTTTATCTCACAATTGCAAGTTTACATCTCGCAATTCTGACTTTATTTCTCAGAATTGCGAGATATAAAGTAAGAATTGCGTGAAATAAAGTCGCAATTGCGTCTTATAAAGTCAGAATTCTGACTTTTTTTCTCGCAATTGCGACTTTAGGCTATATTATGCAATTCTGACTTTATAACACATAATTGCGAGTTTATATCTCGCAATTCTGACATCTTTTCTCAGAATTGTGAGATATAAACTAACAATTGTGAGATATAAACTCCAATTCTAAGGAAAAAAAGACAGACTTTTTTTTTTTTTACCTCAGAATAGTTTATCTCACAATTGCGACTTTATATCATGCAATTCTGACTTTATATCTCCCAATTGCGTATTATAAAGTCAGAATTGCGAGATATAAACATGCAATTCTAAGTATATTTCTCGCAATTGCGAGTTTATATCTCATAATTCTGACTTTATAACACGCAATTGCGACTTAATAACACAATTGCAACTTTATATCACGCAATTCTGACTTTATAACCTGCAATTGCGACTTTATATCACGTAATTCTGAGATAAAAAGTCAGAATTGTGAGATGTAAACTCGCAATTGTGAGAAAAAAAGTCAGAATTGTGAGATTAAAAAGTCGCAAGTGCCTTTTTTATTTTTCACTCTGTGGCGGAAACAAGCTTCCATAGTCTGCTGTTAGCTGGCAGATCATTTGGCTTCATACACATAACGTTACAGATGGTAAGAAACGTTGACAACGTGCGATCTTCTAATCATTACACTGGGTATCTAGTTAATGCAACTTTTGATATAGGAACTCGAACTCCTAATATTTTACTATAAGAAATTATGGAGATATAAATATAATCGAAGCACTTACAGGATTTTCATTCAGGATTTCACTCTTTGTTTCGTTTTGCCGCGTTCAGCTATAGTGCGTGTCTGCGGGAGCACCACAACAACAATCTGTGACGCTGTAGGAACTCACTCGGCTAATAGCTGCCCTGATTGCTGCCTCGCGCTAGGAAATACATTAATTACTGTTATAAATATAAAACGTCACTAAAGACCTATAATTTTCACAATCATTTTTAATGTTAAAATATATTTGTTGGGGACCCCCCAAAATCCAAAAATAAATTCTTATGGGGGGTCCCTAATGACTTATGGAGGGTCCGGGACCCCCCCAGACCCCCCTCATTTCGAACCCTGCCTCCAGGTCCTTCATTCCTCCATACTGAATCTCTCCAGATCCTTCATTCTTCCAGGTCCTTCATTCCTCCTTACCGAATCTCTCTTAATTCCTCCATACAGAATACCTCCAGGTCCTTCATTCCTCCATACCGAATCTCTCTTAATTTCTCCATACAAAATCTCTCCAGATCCTTTATTCCTCCATACAGAATCTCTCCAGATTCCTCATTCCTCCATACCGAATCTCTCCAGGTCCTTCATTCCTCCATACAGAATCCCTCCAGGTCCTTCATTCCTCCATACCGAATCTCTCCAGGTCCTTCATTCCTCCATACAGAATCCCTCCAGGTCCTTCATTCCTCCATAACGAATCTCTCCAGGTCCTTCATTCCTCCATACAGAATCCCTCCAGGTCCTTCATTCCTCCATAACGAATCTCTCCAGGTCCTTCATTCCTCCATACAGAATCCCTCCAGGTCCTTCATTCCTCCTTACCGAATCTCTCCAGATCCTTCATTCCTCCAGGTCCTTCATTCCTCCTTACCGAATCTCTCTTAATTCCTCCATACAGAATACCTCCAGGTCCTTCATTCCTCCATACTGAATCTCTCCAGATCCTTCATTCCTCCAGGTCCTTCATTCCTCCATACAGAATCCCTCCAGGTCCTTCATTCCTCCATAACGAATCTCTCCAGGTCCTTCATTCCTCCATACAGAATCCCTCCAGGTCCTTCATTCCTCCATACAGAATCCCTCCAGGTCCTTCATTCCTCCTTACCGAATCTCTCTTAATTCCTCCATACAGAATACCTCCAGGTCCTTCATTCCTCCATACTGAATCTCTCCAGATCCTTCATTCCTCCAGGTCCTTCATTCCTCCTTACCGAATCTCTCTTAATTCCTCCATACAGAATACCTCCAGGTCCTTCATTCCTCCATACCGAATCTCTCCAGATCCTTCATTCCTCCATACTGAATCTCTCTTAATTCCTCCATACCGAATCTCTCCAGATCCTTCATTCCTCCATACCAAATCTCTCTTAATTCCTCCATACTGAATCTCTCCAGGTCCTTCATTCCTCCATACCGAATCTCTCTTAATTCCTCCATACAGAATACCTCCAGGTCCTTCATTCCTCCATACTGAATCTCTCCAGATCCTTCATTCCTCCAGGTCCTTCATTCCTCCTTA
Organism: Vimba vimba; assembly: GCA_022828995.1. NCBI lineage: Eukaryota > Metazoa > Chordata > Actinopteri > Cypriniformes > Leuciscidae > Vimba > Vimba vimba. The sequence continues at coordinate 1,453,356 of CM040828.1, read as the reverse complement.
CCGAATATCTCTTAATTCCTCCATACAGAATACCTCCAGGTCCTTCATTCCTCCATACTGAATCTCTCCAGATCCTTCATTCCTCCAGGTCCTTCATTCCTCCTTACCGAATCTCTCTTAATTCCTCCATACAGAATACCTCCAGGTCCTTCATTCCTCCATACTGAATCTCCAGATCCTTCATTCCTCCAGATCCTTCATTCCTCCATACCAAATCTCTCCAGATCATTCATTCCTCCATACTGAATCTCTCCAGGTCCGTCATTCCTCCATACCGAATCTCTCTTAATTCCTCCATACAGAATACCTCCAGGTCCTTCATTCCTCCATTCTGAATCTCCAGATCCTTCATTCCTCCAGATCCTTCATTCCTCCATACCGAATCTCTCTTAATTCCTCCATACAGAATACCTCCAGGTCCTTCATTCCTCCATACTGAATCTCCAGATCCTTCATTCCTCCAGATCCTTCATTCCTCCATACCGAATCTCTCTTAATTCCTCCATACAGAATACCTCCAGGTCCTTCATTCCTCCATACTGAATCTCTCCAGATCCTTCATTCCTCCAGGTCCTTCATTCCTCCTTACCGAATATCTCTTAATTCCTCCATACAGAATACCTCCAGGTCCTTCATTCCTCCATACTGAATCTCTCCAGATCCTTCATTCCTCCAGGTCCTTCATTCCTCCTTACCGAATCTCTCTTAATTCCTCCATACAGAATACCTCCAGGTCCTTCATTCCTCCATACTGAATCTCCAGATCCTTCATTCCTCCAGATCCTTCATTCCTCCATACCAAATCTCTCCAGATCATTCATTCCTCCATACTGAATCTCTCCAGGTCCGTCATTCCTCCATACCGAATCTCTCTTAATTCCTCCATACAGAATACCTCCAGGTCCTTCATTCCTCCATTCTGAATCTCCAGATCCTTCATTCCTCCAGATCCTTCATTCCTCCATACCGAATCTCTCTTAATTCCTCCATACAGAATCCCTCCAGGTCCTTCATTCCTCCATACTGAATCTCCAGATCCTTCATTCCTCCAGATCCTTCATTCCTCCATACCGAATCTCTCTTAATTCCTCCATACCGAATCTCTCCAGATCCTTTATTCCTCCATACTGAATCTCTCCAGGTCCGTCATTCCTCCATACCGAATCTCTCCAGATCCTTCATTCCTCCATACTGAATCTCTCCAGGTCCGTCATTCCTCCATACCGAATCTCTCCAGATCCTTCATTCCTCCATACCGAATCTCTCCAGGTCCTTCATTCCTCCATACCGAATCTCTCCAGGTCCTTCATTCCTCCATACCGAATCTCTCCAGATCCTTCATTCCTCCATACCTGATCTCTCCAGATCCTTCATTCCTCCATACAGAATCCCTCCAGGTCCTTCATTCCTCCATACCCCATACCGAATCTCTCCAGATCCTTCATTCCTCCATACCAAATCTCTCCAGATCCTTCATTCCTCTTTACCGAATCTCTCCAGATCCTTCATTCCTCCATACAGAATCTCTCCAGATCCTTCATTCCTCCATACCGGATCCCTCCAGGTCCTTCATTCCTCCATACCAAATCTCTCCAGATCCTTCATTCCTCCATACAGAATCCCTCCAGGTCCTTCATTCCTCCATACCGAATCTCTCCAGATCCTTCATTCCTCCATACAGAATCCCTCCAGGTCCTTCATTCCTCCATACCGAATCTCTCCAGATCCTTCATTCCTCCATACCGAATCTCTCCAGATCCTTCATTCCTCCATACCGAATCTCTCCAGATCCTTCATTCCTCCATACGGAATCTCTCCAGGTCCTTCATTCCTCCATACCGAATCTCTCCAGATCCTTCATTCCTCCATACCGGATCCCTCCAGGTCCTTCATTCCTCCATACCAAATCTCTCCAGATCCTTCATTCCTCCATACAGAATCCCTCCAGGTCCTTCATTCCTCCATACCGAATCTCTCCAGATCCTTCATTCCTCCATACAGAATCCCTCCAGGTCCTTCATTCCTCCATACCGAATCTCTCCAGATCCTTCATTCCTCCATACCGAATCTCTCCAGATCCTTCATTCCTCCATACCGAATCTCTCCAGATCCTTCATTCCTCCATACCGAATCTCTCCAGATCCTTCATTCCTCCATACGGAATCTCTCCAGATCCTTCATTCATGGAAGATGCTTCAGTTTGTGCTCACTGACCATTTTTGTGTTAATGGAAGATCCAACCCCGGCCCAAGATTTCCAGATTTTTATTTTTTTATTTTTTTTATTTGTTGGTATTTACTAGAATCCATGATGCTATATATCTGAACAAGAAGTCCAGGACCTCCTGCAAATAAATAGGCCCACAACATTAAAGATTCAGCGGTATATTTAACCGTAAGCATGGGGTAATTTTGATCCCATCTGGTGAGTTTGCTGCCAAAAAGCTCTTTTTTTGTTTCATCTGACCACAGAATCTTGTCCCGTTTGAAGTTCCAGTCATGTCTGACAAATGAATATTCTGGAGTTTAGTTTTGGATGAGCGAGGAGGATTTTTCTTGAAACCCTCCCAAACCACATGTGCTGATATAGGTGCTGTTTGATCATTTTTTTTAGGCTTTCTGACCCCAAGACTCAAGTAATCTCTGCAATTCTCTATCTGTGATCCTTGGAGAGTCTTTGGCCACTCAAACTCTTGCATTAAGACAATATAGACACACATCCTTTTCCAGGCAGATTTGTAACATCTTCAGTTGATTGAAACTTTTTAATCATTGCCCTGATGGTGGAAATGGGGATTTTCAATGCTTTAGCTATTTTCTTACATCCACTTTCTATTTCAAAAGAAAGTGGATGTATTTTCAGTCTCAAACACATGGTCTGAAATCGCTGGTGTTTCTGACATCACATACTACCTTGTAACCAATCAGATCAACGTGTGATCGTCAAGGAGTGGATCTCTGAGCTGCTGTGAGTGAGTGGAGGCGGGGCTCATTTCCATATTCATAGAACCTCCAGTACTAAATGAGGCAAGGATATAGAGTTACATTCAAGATATTTTAAGGCATGAACAATTTTTTTAAAGGAAAAAAATAGTTTTAAGGGAAAAAATGATTGACTACAGGGTGACTTTAAATAATTTATATATAATTATTTTTATAAGACAATAGTTTTCTCACTCTCTTCTTTTCTGCCTCTCGTCTGTGTACCAATCTAGTTTTTACTATAAATGTTTAGTTTTATGACAAATTGCTTATGATGTTCCTCATTTAGGCCTATAAATCACTTTATATAAAAGTGTCTGCTAAATTAATATATCTAAATTTAATAAATAATATTAAATCTACATTAAATTAATTTAAATATTTGCAATGTAATGAATGCATTTTTGTTTAACACATTGATGTTTATTTCATTTTTACTCTTTATTTTCTTTGTTGATAAAACAGCATGAAATGGAAGTTTATAATAAATGCTGCAATATTCCATTAAAACAAGAATTGTCAATTTTGATTTCACAGTGACTTTAATGGTTTACTAGTCTAGTGTTTTTACAGCATCATCCGCCAGAGGGCGCTGAACACCAAACAGCCAAACGTGTGAATGAGAGAGCTGAAGACAGATTTTCATCTGCAACTACACACTCACTATATGCTTTACTAAACCTCTGGTTTACTGTTCCCCATTTCACAAGCTCTTTATGACCAGTCACTTTGCTACCTTGGTTCTTAATAGAATGTCATGGTTTACAGTAAAAGTGGTTAAACTTGGTATGAGGGACGAAAGTGGAATGCAATTTTATATAGTTTTAAAGAAAGAAACATCATAAATGTAACTTTATTGACAACAACAGTTCCTATATCAATATCCTAACCAATAGGATAGCCTTAAATAATGTTTAGTCGCCTAAAGAGTATCTTACAAGATATAGGCCTATACGGTAAGCTTTTCTTGAGATCTTGCTGCCTCTTTCACACAAAAACTATTTTAGATGCTATCAGTAAAATATTAATAGAATAAGGAAAATCAGCAACAAATCAAATCAAATCAAGTATATTTGTATAGCGCTTTTTACAATACAGATTGTATCAAAGCAGCTTCACAGTATTAAAATAAAATAATACAACAAAGTTTGTTTCTAGTGGAATTTATTGATTGATAGAATAAAATTAAATATCCCCAAATATCCCCAACTGAGCAAGCCAAAGGCAACAGTGGCAAGGAACCGAAAAACTCCATCAAGTGACCTAATGGTGTCCTAAAACTCCATCAGGTGACCTAATGGAGAAAAAAAAACCTTGGGAGAACCCAGGCTCAGTCGGGGGCCAGTTCTCCTCTGGCATTTATGAACTAGAGGCCGGATTGTAGTTTGAAACTGTGAGATTAACAATATTATATGAATGCCTGGCTGAAAAGATGCGTCTTTAATCTAGTTTTAAACTGGGAGAGTGAGTCCGAGTAACGAACAGTATCAGGAAGGCTATTCCAGAGTATTGGAGCCAAATGTGAAAATGCTCTCCCTCCTTTGGTTGATCTGGATATCCTAGGTATGACCAAAAGCCTCGAATTTATTGATCTTAAAGAGCGCGATGGATTATAGGGTGATAGAAGATCCGTTAAATAGACTGGAGCTAAGCCGTTTAGGGCTTTATAAGTCAGTAGCAATACCTTATAATTAATACGGAACTTTATAGGTAGCCAATGTAGTGATGATAAAATCGGTGTTATATGATCATATTTTCTTGATCTAGTAAGAACTCTAGCGGCTGCATTTTGGACTAACTGTAGCTTGTTTATTGAGGATGCAGGACAACCGGCTAATAAAGCATTACAGTAATCTAGTCTCGAGGTCATGAATGCATGAACTAACTTTTCTGCATCAGAAACTGATAGCATATTACGTAGCTTAGCAATGTTTCTAAGGTGGAAAAAGGCAGTTTTTGTAACATACGAAATATGATTTTCAAAAGACAGGTTACAATCGAGTATAACACCCAGGTCTTTTACTGTAGAGGATAAAGTAACAGGACATCCTACAATGTCAAAGTTGTATTGTGAGAGGTTCTGTGGGCGGTTTTTTGAACCGATAAGTATTACCTCTGTCTTGTCTGGATTTAATAAAAGAAAATTACGCGTCATCCAATCTTTTATATCTTTAACACACTCTGTCAATTTGGATAAATTAGCGTTTTCATCCGGCCGTGATGAAATATATATTTGAGTGTCATCAGCATAACAATGGAAACTAATTCCATGTTTCCTTATAATATTTCCAAGTGGCATCATATATATTGAGAATAACAGAGGGCCTAACACAGATCCCTGCGGCACTCCATAGTTTACTGGAGTTATGATCGATTTTTCTCCATTTAAATAGACAAAATGGTAGCGGTCAGATAAGTATGATCTAAACCAGCTTAATGCTTGTCCTTGAACACCAGTATAATTTTGAAGTCGATCTAAGAGTATTGTATGATCTATAGTATCGAACGCAGCACTTAGATCAAGTAAAACTAGTATTGAGATACAGCCTTGGTCAGAAGCTAAGAGTAAATCATTTGTGATTTTAACGAGCGCAGTTTCAGTGCTATGATGCGGCCTGAATCCAGACTGAAACTTTTCATAGATATCATTTTCTTGCAAGAAAGAGCCCAGTTGAGCGGACACAACTTTTTCTAGTATTTTAGACATAAAAGGTAGATTTGAAATGGGTCTATAATTTGCTAGATTATTATGATCTAATTGTGGTTTCTTAATGAGAGGTTTTATAACTGCCAGTTTAAATGTTCTTGGAACATGACCTAAAGATAAAGACGAGTTAATAATATTGAGGAGACCACCTTCCACTACAGGTAACACTTCCTTCAGTAGTTTAGTTGGTATAGGATCTAATAAACATGTTGTTGTTTTAGATGAAGTGATAAGTTTATTTAACTCTTTTTGTTCTATAGTTGTAAAGCACTGTAATTGTTCTTGCGGGGGGGAAATTGAGGCTGAATTATAAGGCGCGATTGAGGATTGAACATTTACAATTGTGGTTCTGATGTTTTCTATTTTCTCAGTGAAGAAGTTCATGAAATCATTACTACTAAACTGTAACGGGATATTTTGTTCGGGTGACGTCTGTTTATTTGTTAGTCTAGCCACGGTGTTAAATAAAAACCTAGGATTGTTTTGGTTGTTTTCTATTAGTTTGCGGAGATGCTCAGCCCTGGCCGCTTTTAGGGCCTTTTTATAACGTGACATACTGTCTTTCCACGCGATTCTAAAGACCTCTAAATTAGTTTGTTTCCATTTACGCTCTAAATTACGGGTTTCTCTCTTTAGAACATGCGTAGTATTATTGTACCATGGTGCTTTAATTTTCTCTGTAACCTTTTTTAATCTAACGGGTGCAACAACATCCAATGTTCTAGAGAGAATGGTGCTCATAGTGCTAGTTAGTTCTTCTAGTTCATCTGTTTGTTTGGGTTCAGGCAGCAGCTGAGACAGATCAGACAAGCAACTCGAGAAATTATCTATGGTGGATGGAAGGATTGTTCTGCCTGGTCGAAAACGCGGCGCCGCATGACATATTACAACAGTGTGTATTATTTTTCTACATTTTGTTTTAGATCACAGATTTTCTCATTCATTTCTGTTAAGGACCGAATTAGACACACGTCTTACAGATAATTTTGTAATTTTAAATTATACAATGATATTATATTATATCATAATATTTTTAATAAATACATTCCCTCACACCAAAATAATGTATTTAATGTATACAATTGAAGAGTAAGTATTTGTAATTTGTAAATGATGCTCAAGCATTTCTCAAAAATATTATCACTTTTTAGACCCACACTTTAACTTATTTTTTAACCAGTTGGTCTCTAACTCATTGTATAGTTTGTTATATTAAAGTGTGAACATGTTCCAAAATATGACAACCACGCTCTCAGAAAAAAGACACAAAAGCTGTCAAAAAAAGTACTAATATGTACCTTTAAGAGGTAAATATGGTATAAAGGTGCATCTTTTGAAAGGGTTCTGCCACAGTGACAGATTTTGTAGCTGTATATAAATCCCATCCGAAGAGCACAAGCTCCTCATCAGCTATAGATGTGAATAAACAAACACACATGAGAACATTACAGTATATGTTAATTAGCAGATTATATAATAACCTAAAGAACTGTCAGGACAGCCAATCGGGATTGTGGATTAGAGTTGCTTAATCTTTAATTAGTAAAGGTCAGATATAACCGTATGTTTAGGATCAGGTTAGAGAAGAGACTTAAAGAGCTTGACCTGAGATCAGAAACATGAAATCAACATGAACTGAGTTGAGTTTCACAAATCTGAGTTTGAGTTTGTTGACACAAAACATTTGATGCTATAATCATTTGAACATAGTTGAAAAGGCACAGCATCAAAATAAAACATACTGATTTATTTTTTAGATTTAGATTAAATTTGCTTACAATTCATTTCATTGGTTATTTGGTGAAGTATTTAATATGGAAAATAAAAATGAACGATGCAGAATACAGGGACTGTCAAGGTTCTCTCAAAGTTATGAACAAACTTTCTTAGTAACATTAATAGAATGTTCGTTCAAAGTTATCTGGTTTTTAATAATGTTCTCAAAACATTAGCAGAAAATCATTATTTATACATCATTCATATTTTTCTTCAAAGTTTTAGTTCGTCTAAGTTGTTTAGAGAACATTCAAAAGTAACGTTCCCATAATGTTTGGAAAACGATAAAATGGAAAGTTCCCTTAACATTTGTTAAACATTAGAACTTTAAGAGAACATTCAGAAAATGTTTTTCAAACCTAATGGGAACGTGAGCACAATAGTCTTCTAATATTTTTTGTTAGCTGGGATGTGCTGATAATATGAAAATTAGATGAGAACTGAGGAAAGAGAATTGATTGTGATTTTAATGGTAAAAGTAAAAATGCTACAGTGAAAACTGTTAATTGGTTAACAGAAAGTTTTCGTACTATGAACACTGAATAACTGTGATAGATCTAACCGTACATTTAATGTAATTTTACAGTAAAATACAGTTTTTGGAAGTGACAAAGAACAAGTCATTGTATAATTTACAGTGAAAAATTGTAAATTGACATTCCCAAAATTCCCTGCGTGACACTTCACATTTGACAAATTTTTGTTGAAATAACTGTTTATTCATAGTTTTTCTAATCAGTTATGTACATTTTACATGTACGGGTTTTATGTTACATTTAATGTTGGTAAATTAATGTTTATTGCATTTTTAAAAATTCATGTGTGTTACCATTAGTGTTTGTGTGAATGACACTGTTCAGCTTCTATTTATTACTATTAACAATCTTATGCAAAAGCTGCTTGAGATGAGCTTTGATTCATCATGTGACTCTCATCACCACTGTGATTGGTGGTTGTCAGTATATTACAATGGTCCAAAACAGATATTAGTACTTCAATAGGTCGGCAAATTAACATTATATCAGATAATGAAATAATTTTTTTACTGTAAATTTAAGTTAAGTCTGTAAAACCTAAAATATTGCTACCGTATTTTTTACGGTAGATTTCTGGCAACCGCAGCTGACGATTTTTACTGTAAATGTAACAGAATTATTTTTTACAGTGTACGTATTAATCAACTAATGGCCATAAAGGTGTTTGAACACACATTCATCATATTTTAGTATATCGCTTGTTTATGTCTGTGTCTGTCAGACAAACTGCAGATGTTCTGAATAAACTATGATTGTTACCACACGCGTGTCCTCAGCTGTAAGAGCCTGAAGTGCTTAAAATACTCCATGTGTCAATCTCCTGATCCCTCTATCTGCTTCTGTTGGAGGCGTTTGAGGATCAGAAGATTAGTGGAGCGCTATAAAAGAGTCCGGCAGAGACACTGGACTCGAGCTGAAGCGAGACATCGCAGAAGAGAAGCCAAGAGAACCAGAAGAGCCAGAAACTCCAGCACAGGTAAGAGATTCGCCTCACCTGAGACACATTTACAGCACTGAGAAACAGCCAGGTAAAGTACTACGGTATTTCATTTTTACCCAGACAGACTGTAGTTAATACACAAGACATGGTTTACTGAGAGCAGGAATTCTGGGATGAGGAGCATGAGGAGAAAACACAAAACAGACTGAACATAAAAACAAAGAGAGAAAGAATTTTGTGGACTGATAAAGAACAGACAGATTTAGTGATGAAGAGGGGATAAATAAAAAGGAAAAGCAGAATGTAAGTCAGAATTACACACCTGGATATTCAGTTAAACATTATCCCTCTGGTACTGTTAGCGTGTTGGTCAAAAATGACCGAAAATGTTTTTATTTCACTGAAATGATTGTACTATATTTTAGACCGATAATGTTTTTTATTTAATATTTTGTATTTTTACTTGGCAGATTATTGTTGAGGTGAAAAAAGTTTTAAAAAGTGGCCTTGAAAAAAGTTATACAATTTTACATTTATTGTTATGAAAAATGCACAAAAATACAATTTAAAATTTTTATATGAAATACAGATTTTCCGAAACACGTTTTACTCTAAAACTGTGAGAAAATCAAAGCCATAAATCTAAAAAAACTGTCCCAAATATGAGGTTAATATCTCAAAAAATTAGCTTTCAGTCATATTTTGTTTGGCCGCAGTACCAAACGCTTCCACTAGAGGAAATTAGTCTACAATTCATTTTCAATGCGCTCCTTTTTTACCGTGAACAATACAAGTGTGACTATTTTTTCAGAACCATTTAACCTTTTCGAATCATGTCCATGATTATTTTGGGTTCACACAGCAAGTGCCAAAACCATAACCATAACCAAGTTTCGTACAATTCCGATTAAGCAAAAAATTCTAAATAGAAATGTATAAATGTAAAGTTGGAATTGTGAAAAAAAAAAAGTCAGAATTGTGAGATAAAAACTCACCATTTCTGTACCTTTTTTATTTTTATTCCATGGCGGAATGAAGCTTCCATATATTAAAGCCTCAAAGACTTGAACTTAATATATGCTTCTTTAGGTGAAGTTGAAATGTACAGTAGACATTTAACAGCGAAAGCCAATTTAGGCAAAAACAGACTAAAAACAGAAGCTCTGACACATTTCTCCCAGGATTCCAGAAGTAGGCTGGGATAAATGTGATGGAATTAGAGCGCTGGGCATCTCCTCTACCAGATTATGTAAAGAGCAACAGATGTTGGTAAATAAACCTACTCATTGTGTAACCAGCAGATTAGGATTAACACAATCCCAAAATGAGAAGATTAACAGTAAACCTGTTAAGGACATTAGTAAAGGGGACAATATAGTCAGTTTTTAAAGGAAACCTGTTTATATTTCAGTAAGTGAGAGAAATGGACGCCCCAGCACCTGTTGAGAAGAGAGCGCCACCAAAGTTCAAGCAGAGGACCACTCGCACCTTCAAGAGCAAGGCTCCTAAACCTGGCCAGAAAGGCATGGGAGATGACATCCCTGGGATGGAGGGTCTCGGCACAGGTAAACCGTGGCATTTCAGTCGCCTTCATCACGTAAATATTGTTTCAGTGTTTTGAATGAGCCTGACCACCTTCTTTCTCTGGGTTTTCAACAGACATCACTGTGGTTTGCCCCTGGGAAGCTTATGGTGACATGGAGCTCAGCGATCTGGCGAAATATGGAATTTTGTAGCCAACTTTCCTCCTGATCACGTAATATTACACACACCAAGACTGAACAAGCAACAGATGCTTTCAGCCCAACACACAAAGAGGAACGACATAGTTCATATATATTTTTTTTTTTTTTTCGGGAAAAAAGGACAAATGGCACAGTGACTTTGGCTTTTATTGGCTTTATTTTTTTGAACTGTACATGTGATTGTGTCTGTGTCAGAATCTATACTCAGTTCATTAAAACCCTCGATTTGGCAGTAGAACACAATAAAAAAAATTATTTTCCCAAATTTGTGTGATTAGTCTTTTCTATTTCAGAATTGATAGAGAATCTTTAAACTGGGTCCATTATGAGACAAGTTCATTAATTTCACTTTGATCAAATATGAACCTCTAACCAGGGCCGTCGCTAGTGGGGTGAAAGGTGGTGACAATTATAGGGGCCCCCGCTGCCCCACAAAATCCTGCAGTTATACTATATAGTCCCCTGTTGTATGAATAATTCTAATATTTAAATTAGTTGTATGCCTGAGATTTAAATGAAAACCACAAAATCATGCAATTTGGTTAAATATTTTTTCCAAATATTCTCGTACCTCCCTATAAATGGTTTAGTCCGATCTAAAGTATTTATTAATTATTCAGTCAGTGACAAACATCATGGACCCAATACAATTGTAAGTCCCACCCCAGCTCGTGAACAGAACCAATCAGAGTTGAGGCGGCAGTGCCTGAAGTTAACCATGAACTTGATGGAAGAGCAGGAGACTGACTGACTGACAAAATGTCGGGGAAAAGAAAACATGAATCAGGGAACCAGAAACGCCATGAAAAGAAGGAGAGGGAGGCCAGGAGAGCTGTTGTATCCCAGTCGATCAAGACGTTCTTAAAGACATGTTGTAGCCTATTATTATTTTGCTGGGAATAAGAAAACTACCGTCTACAGCCTGCCGGGTCCTTTCACTTTTCATTATTGGTGGCCACCACAATCGACCGAATGATTACGTGGTCAAAATTCCTGTCTTTTTACACTGTTGTAAATAGAGTTAAAAAATTGACACGAGTCACGACGCATTGCATTATGCACCTGACCTGCCGGCTGATGATGTATTTATCACATCAATAAAACACGAATACACACTGCACTTAAATGAATACATTATCTTTATTTAATAATATTATCTTTATTAAAAAATAAGACAATAAATTACTTTTTTTTTATTTGAATGCATTCTTGTCAATTTATAAATGTTTACTTTTTGATTTATGAATTATAACTGACTGATGGGGGGGGGGGACATTATTTTGCTGTTACTTTTAAAAAATTGGTTTTATTATTATTTGACAATTTCTTTTTATTAGTTGTAATTTTTATATACATTTAACTTTTAAAATAAAGGTTTTACAACAACATCACCTTCTTCTGTTATATATGGGCCTCCATGCTCATCTATTGTACAGTATGATATATTGGTGGAGGGTGGTGGGGGCCCACATCAATATTTTTTCAGGGGGCCCGAATCTTCTAGCTACGGCCCTGCCTCTAACTATACAAAAATGATATCAATTTGTCATATTAGGGATCGGCACTTACAAAATACAATCTGAGAAATACTAAGGTTTTAAATCAGATAAATACCTTTTAGAAGGGCTTTATATAAAACTACTAATTAACTTTTTATGGTATATGGAGTGTTTTCGGAGACTGTAGCTGTGTTCCCATTACCCTTCCAATTGCACAAATTGAAATTGCGAATTGAAAATAAGACCAATGGAAACATGTCGATTTTGCAAAAACTCCCATATATCTAAAAATCGTTTTTACATGTGCATGAGGTGGTTTTTCAGCTATTCGAAAAATATTTTGCATAACTGCAATGGAAACTGTTTTTTTTTCTAATTTACAGGTCACCTGGCGTATGTAAAAGTCACATGATCATCGGTATGTTTGGACAGAAGAAGAGACAGTGTTCTTTATTAAACTCATAAAAGACAAAAGGTTGAACTGTTCTTCCAGAAATTCTGAATCCACAGTTCCTCTGTGAAATCACGTAGCTACTAACCTCAGAGAAACATCTCATACGTGGCTGCTAAAATCATAATCACAAGAGAGGGAAATAAACAGGTGCAAAATTGTTATGGCAAAGGCAGACTTTGACATCAAATACATCTGGTTCTGGTGAACCTAAACCAAAGCAGCACTGGGCTTAAACTGGTGCAAAATAAATGATGTTTATGGGTGTTTCTGCAACTACGGGCACTTTTAAGTCCCAGGAGTGAAATTTTAGATTTATGTTAAAATTTGTCATTTGATGTTTCATAAATATAAACGTAGTGTCAATACACACCTTGACATAAAAAATAATGAATAAATAATATGATTTAATGTAAAATTATGAAGGATTTATAGGTCCAAACACCATTTTTGCTCATGTCCCACACCCGTGGTTTCAATGTTTAGATACTTAAAATTAGCTCATTATTTTACAATATTACATTGTTTCAATTGGATTTTTTTAATATACAGATTAATTTACAGCATCTTAAAATTCTTTGTATTATTTACTGATGATTTTTATGATTTTTTTAACTAAATGTGCCTGTCCCACACTTTTGAGTCCTTACCGCAACAATGAAAAAAAGCTTTTATTTTGAAATTTTATCGAACAAAAACAAGTCTAGTTTCTATGGAAACAGAAATTATTACTTGAGCACATTGCTGACAAACTGGGCCACCACACTACCTCACTCACAAGATACCAAAAAAATGAGGTAAACATCATCTTTTCTACTCTAGTATTTATTGTGCGTCCTTACCATTCAGCTTAATAATTGTGTATTTTTGAACTACATTTTCTGTTGAATTCATGTATATTAAGATGCTAAGAGTCAAAACTTATGTGGTAGGCCTTGCTAGCTGCCAGTTAGCTAAAATATTAGCAAAAATGTCATTTCCGCAACATGTCTTTACCGCAGCAAATTTAGGTGTTGCGGTAAAGACCTTGTGTTGCGGTAGAGACAAATTCAAGATTTAATGTATATTAAATTACAAATATTCAGTATATTATTAGTACTGAAGTATATATTAGTATATATATTAGTATATATATATAAACATGCCATTTTTTACATTAAAAAAAAATATTTTGTCCTTACCGACACAAAATGTCATTACCGCATCATTGCTCTATTTTAATTTTTTTTCACATTTTCATTTGCAAAAAAATAATTTTACACATAAGTTGAGATGATTAACACATTGAAATGGCAACATCTGTCATAAAAAGTTAATTATGTTATCCTTTGTGCGTATGGAAACAATTGACATCTAAGGTTACTGTCAATTTTTTACATGGCATTGAAAAAAACATGAAATTTCCTATTTTGTATATTATTTTTTTATATCAGTATTTACAAAACTACATCAAATTTGAAAAAGCTATTTAAATATATTACATTTTTTATATAAATTACTAAAGAAAAATGTATAAAATGAAAGTTATTGTAACGTTGCGGTAAGGACACTTTTTAAGAAGATGACCCGAAAAACATAAAAAATAAACATGTTCCAGATTAAAATCTTAACGACTACATTCTATTTTGTGTACATTTTTATATGTATTACAGACTGTGATGGTTAAAATTGAAATTCATAGAGGTTGATTTTTTTTAAATTGGTATAGTCAAAAGTGCCCGTAGTTGCAGAAACACCCTTATACAATAAAATAAAAGTTTATCAAAAATGCTCAATCACAAATTAAATCGACAACAACCTCTCACGTTCGCCCTGCACAGGAAACCAACATGACAAATGTGACTACCTTTATGTGCTATCGGAATTATCGTAAATAAGTTTCCTAGTAAAAAAAACTTTGGATGACCTCGTAATCAAGACTTCAGAAGTGGCAAGTAGAAAAACGTGAAGGCAGCATTTTTAACAATACTTACAGTCTAATAGTCTGTAGAGAACCTGGTGGTATTAACTGAAAGCAAAAAAAGCTAAATTCAAACTGACCCAAAGCTGACTACTAACACACGACACGAGTGCATTATAAGAGCAGCTTCTGGTTAATTTGAAACACAACTTCCGCTCGTGATCTGGACCGATGCCTCTGAATTTTAAGAAGCAACTGGGTCCGTGTAACGCTTTGCAGTTCTTTGTTCAATTTGAAATTTAATAATCAGAAATGAGAAAACGGCCCCTTTATTCGTTTTTTCGTTTTTTCAAAAAAACGAAAAAACGAGATTTCGGCTTGATTTTTCGTTTTTTGGTTCACAGGCAAAAAAACGAATAAATGACTTCAAAATTCGTTTTCCACATCTGGGCGGCCTGACACGCCCCCTTCCGCCGATTGGCCAATCAAATCTGAGCATGTGACGTCATCAGTTGTCGCTCAGGGGTGCGTTTCCCGAAAGCATCGTTGGCCAACTATGGTCGCAAGTTCCGTCGTTACCAATAGAGTTAAATGGACATTGCGATGAACTTGCGACCATAGTTGGCCAACGATGCTTTCGGGAAACGCACCCCAGGTCAGGTCTGTTCAACAAAATAATAGTCCTCTACTATTGCTACAGATTCAAACTGTACAGGCCAGGGCAGGTCCTATTGGGCTTTCTTCTGTGCAACTTTACGCGTTTCACAGAAATCATTACATCAGAAATATTAATTATTAGTCTGCCACCAGCCTGTTTTATTTAGCTGTGTGTGGTGAAGCTGTGCTTGACAGCGCCGAGCGGGAGAGGCTCACTGACCAATGTCCAGTCAGCAGTCAGAACTTTTCTTTTAGACGCTCCGTTTTGCCACGGGATGGTGATTGCAAATACTGTAATGCCAATCGGCTGAGGGTGGGTACCGATGATGGTGAAATACATTTTTACTGAAACTGTAATCATAGCCGCGACCTGCGAGAATGAGACAGATGATTGACAGAACGATAGCGGAGGCAATTAAAGGCGCAAGATAACTTATGTTAACAAAAACATAAATAAAAAAAGTGTTTAACCATTTAATGCATGAATTATGATAACCTCAGTCAGGATTTTATGTGTTTTTATTGCTCTTAGGGCATGGAAAACAAGATTTTGTAAAAAAAAATTTCATTTTACAAAATTTTCAAAGAGATTTTCAGATGTCCACTTGAATGGAGAGCATGCGTTTATGGTTTAAACTGAAGATATATTGTATTAAATATAATACAATTATCAAACAGATAAAGTATGTGTATTTAACAAACTAATCAATTAAATTATATCAAATCATCTGAAAACTATAAAATATATACAAAAATATATAAATGCAAAATATTGCAAAGGCAATTGAACTCCATACGTTTTCTATGCAGTATCCTGACATTTCATCTCTTTTTTCTCTAATTGATCCTGTTCGAGTTCATGCTTAATAGTTTGCCTTACTGTCCTCTGAATTAACACAAAGTAGTTATTAGTAAAAATGGGGGAAACTGGATCAAGTTCCTGTGGAATCAATAAATGTTCTTGATGGCATGCATTGTTTCTCGTTTTTATTGTTTGATTATACAGCCAGAACTGGACTTCTGTTTGGGTTCCACCAGTAAGTGACATACCTTTACACACACACACACACACACACACACACACACACACACACACACACACACACACACACACACACACACACACACACACAGACACACACACACACACACACACACACACACACATATATATATAGCCTATATAAAAAAATTTTCATGGTATAATTAATCTGCTTATTGTGAGCCTAAATGAGTAAATTGGTATTCAATCATTATCAGGCTGACTTGCTTTTTTATATATTGAAAGTAGTGTTTCATGTTGTCACTTCACATTTAATGGCCGCTTAGAATTAAATTGCTATGCAAATTCACAGTGCCTCCTTTGAGCTGCATTAGACAGTGTGTAATGTACATCTAAATGCAGGGTCAGATGCTGCTTCTGTGCCACCTACTGCAAAGCTGTGTGTTTGTTCATACAGAGTTCATCAGACAGCCTAAAGCCTCTTACATTGTTGATTTATATTTCAAACAACAATTCGACATTTGCTCGCAATGTTTTTCTTACAAAAAACCTCATCATTCTGCAGGACAATTGTCTATTACAGTACAACACACTTTAAGAAAAGTTTATTTCCATCACACTATAAAGTGTTTTTAAATATTACATATAGATTACATATACCAAAGATTTTACATGTTAATTACAGTTAGGCCTACCATGGGAAGTTGGGGTGCTGAGCGTGGAGCATGAAGAAATATGGTTGGGGATGAAAGTTCACACAAACAAAACCAAAAAACTGTGGTGTTTTGCCTATAGGCATACATATTACGTGTGTTTGTTTTTATTTATGCTGTATTATAAAATACCCATATTATAACAAATAAATAAAATATATTTGGAAATTGCCCTTTAAAACGAAGGCTCAGTTTGTGGTTCACAATTCTATTTGATTAAAAACAACAAAAACAATAAAACAAAGACAAAGTCACTTATATTAAACACTTTTTTATTTATGTTTTTGTTAACATAAGTTATCTTGCGCCTTTAATTGCCTCCGCTATTGTTCTGTCAATCATCTGTCTCATTCTCGCAGGTCGCGGCTATGATTACAGTTTCAGTAAAAAGTGTATTTCACCATCATCGGTACCCACCCTCAGCCGATTGGCATTACAGTATTTGCAATCACCATCCCGTGGCAAAACGGAGCGTCTAAAAGAAAAGTTTTGACTGCTGACTGGACATTGGTCAGTGAGCCTCTCCCGCTCGGCGCTGTCAAGCGCAGCTTCACCACACACAGCTAAATAAAACAGGCTGGTGGCAGACTAATAATTAATATTTCTGATGTAATGATTTCTGTGAAACGCGTAAAGTTGCACAGAAGAAAGCCCAATAGGACCTGCCCTGTACAGTTTGAATCTGTAGCAATAGTAGAGGACTATTATTTTGTTGAACAGACCTGACCTGAGCGACAACTGATGACGTCACATGCTCAGATTTGATTGACCAATCGGCGGAAGGGGGCGTGTCAGGCCGCCCAGATGTGGAAAACGAATTTTGAAGTCATTTATTCGTTTTTTTGCCTGTGAACCAAAAAACGAAAAATCAAGCCGAAATCTCGTTTTTTCGTTTTTTTGAAAAAACGAAAAAACGAATAAAGGGGCCGTTTTCTCATTTCTGATTATTAAATTTCAAATTGAACAAAGAACTGCAAAGCGTTACACGGACCCAACTGGACATAATAGCCCTTAAATTCATCAATTCTCTAATATAACACTATAATTTGAATATATTTTAGTGATCAAGATCTGCAAATAAACCTTTTATGTGCTTTACCTGATATAGGCTAAATGAGAAAGACGGTATGTTCTTTTCCGCAGTTCAGTCAATTTACCAATGAAATATAAATTGTAATGAATAATTCAGTCAAATGTGAGTCCAGTGCGAGTTGATGTCAGTGTTTAGTGAACATTTCCCCCTAGTGGCACACGTCATATTCACATTCTCAAGTAACACAACGCACACGTTAAAGAGGCAGTTCATCCAAAAATGAACATTCTGCCATCATGATGTCGTTCCATACGTGAATTACTTTCTTTCATCTGTGGAACAAAAAAAGAAGATATTTTGCCATCTTGGATAGGCTATCAACTTTAGTCACTGCATATCACGCTATAGCTACATGTAATTTCTTGAGGAAAACAATAATGAATTTTACAATTCTAACACATCTGCATAGTGGTGAGTGGTGACTTTTTTAACCGGGTATGCTGGGTGACGCGTTATGTCAGATGCACCTGTGCATACAGAAATAATGCTTTTAAACACAAAACTTTGTTTTTTCAAAAATGGGTTGATAATGGCATCATATTTGTTAAACAGTTATTTAAAGGAACACCACCGTTTTTTGAAATAGGGCTTATTCACCTTCTTTCATACATTTAGATAGGTGGGCAAATGCATTTTTGTCTCAGTGCATGCATTGTTTTAGTTTGACGGGGTCGGCGCTAGCTTAGCTTAGCATAATGAATGGAATCCTTTGTTGCCAGCTAGCATGTCCTGAGTAAAAGTGGTATAAAAAAAAAAAAAAACCCACCTAATTACTTCTTGTGGTCTGCGTATTCACAATAATCCCCTAATATAGTCCCAAATCAATATCTGCCTAGGAAATCGCCTAGTGTTAATCTGCATCACTATTTGTACTCGTTGTGAATACGCAGGCCACAAGAAGTAATTAGGTGGGTTTTTATTTTATTTTTTATATCACTTTTACTCAGGACATGCTAGCTGGCAACAAAGGATTCCATTCATTATGCTAAGCTAAGCTAGCGCCGACCCCGTCAAACTAAAACAATGCATACACTGAGACAAAAATGCATTTGCCCACCTATCTAAATGTAGGAAAGAAGGTGAATAAGCCCTATTTCAAAAAACGGTGGAGTGTTCCTTTAATGAAAATGGGCACCTGTATACCTATGTAGAATTTCTTCAAAGGTATAATATTCGATGCTATACCATCCGGTTTAAAATGTCTGTTTAAAGGAAATGTGAAGAAGGAGACTATGAGTCTCAGACCTGATGTTGTAATTAAAGGAGTTAGTATTACAGATAGAAGATGAAATTATCACTTTATTAGGAAGTTACTAACAGAATACAGCCCAATATCTTCTAAAATTTCCTGGCATTCTACATTTGAGTGCATTGACTGGAAATATGCATTTTTTAGAACAAATAATGTGAGAGAAGTACATTTTAAAATACTTCATCTGGTGTACCCTGTTAAAACTCTTTTTCTTAGGTTTCGTACTGATTTAGATGTTAAATGTGATTTATGTGGGACTGAGAAAGAAAATGTGGTCCAACTATTTTTTAATTGCATTTATAGCTAAATGTTTTGAGTAGATTTGGAATGTTAATAGACTAAGATTAACACCAAACGTGGCCTTTATTGTTAATCTTTGATTATGGGGAAATACCATATACGTTTTTTAAAAAATGGGCTAAAGGGTTGAAAAATAGTAAAGCAAAACACACTAGGTCTCTATGTGAAGCTTTTATGCTATTTATATGATGATCTCATACCTGTTCTTTTTTTCTGTTTATATTATATTTTCTTTTTACTTGTATTATTATTTTAATTAATTACACTGTATATTTTCTTTTCCTATTTGTTGTAGTCTATATTTGTTTAATATTTTTACATTATATGTTGGATTATTTTCATGTTTATTATTTGTATGTGACTGGCATTAAAAAAACACAGAAATAATGCTTTCATTGCTGTAGATTATTTAAAAGTCATTAGGTAGGTAAATCTGAAGAACTGACTTTAAAAAATGGACATGGAGAGTTTAATGCAAAACACCAACATCCACACAGAGATTCTTACATGATTTATTCTTTTGCACAGTAAAGAGAGAAACCATAGACAATATCAGATGTTTGCTCCTGGAAACACTATAATGTTTCTAAGACACAGGTTTGATCTTCATACTGTTGGATTTATATACTGACAAAAAAATGTTTTTCCACTTTTTCCCAAAAATACAACTGGCATCATGTGTTGCAGCTTCTCCCCATGAGTACACACCAGTGGAAGAACGGTGGAAGATCTCACACACTATGTGGCGTCTTTTAAGATAAAAAAACAAACATAATTCAATATAACATCAATACTATCAATCACTGTACTGCAAAAGATTGCATTCATTTAATTCAGATAAGAGGTCTTCTATTGGTCACGGTCTTCAAGTGATATGAATTCGCAGGTCAAAGTTCACCAAACATGAGCATTTCTAAATAAAAAGTATGCCAAGTTCGAACTTGCATCCGTGGTTCAGACCGAAGCCAGGAACACGCAGTTCAGTCTGAAAATGGAACGGCAGTGTATTTGCTAACTTCACATAGCTCATCTTAGCAATACATGCCTACTCTGGTTATCCTGACTGTAATATACATTTAAACAAGAGCTAATACAATAGGAAATAAAGACAAGCAAACAATTCCTGCACCGGCACTGCACTCTAGTACAATGTTAAAGATAAAAAAATAAAGTTATAAAACCTGGCCCAGGAAAAAAAAATCATTGATGAGACAAATAATGCCTGTTAGATACACCCCAAACAAATGATATCTCATGTTTAACTACACTACAGAGACATCAGAACCAGCGACAAATGTCAGAATGACTCGCCAAGATAAGGCTGTTCTCGGCGGGGTACGTCAGCATTGAGCGCCCAGTGATCGTCCAAACCACACAACTCCAAATAATAAATAAATGTGGATGCGTGTTTTCTCCTGCACCATCCAAGCTCGCTGGTTTATGGCGAGATGCATTGTAGGATACTTAACTGTTTCAAGTCCACATGAAACCACCTGATGCATCTACATCCGGAGGATTTGAACTGTACTTGGCTAGATGTGAACTTTTGATTGGGAACAGTACTTGAGCAGTGACTGATGCCGATTCACAAAGAACACAAGAACACATACAGTATTGACAACCGGCTTTGAATTTTGTAATACAGTGAAATCTCATGCATTTCCAATCTCATGCATTCTTATGCGTATGAATGTAAGTCAATGTAACGAAAAGTGTAATGTGTCTGGCCCTTTATACGGGGGTAAGATGAAAAGAAAATGTCAATTAAACTTTTCTGAAGACAGTCCGTTCCCTTCAGATATTCACTTGAATGGCCCATTTTAACATCAGAACAGCGAATGTCTGGTTTGCAGGTATGTAATCTTTATCCAAAATAATCGACATGCTTTTATAGACTGACAATTCACCAAGTATGAAATACATAGTTAGACAATTATAAGTAAAATGTATCTATAAATTTGCTTTGACATTTTACCTGCCAAGTAAAAAACAAAAAACAAAAACAGCAATAAAAACAACAACAACAAAAAAACGTTAGTATGAATTAATATTTTGGAAGATAGTCATAGCTGCAATGTATATTTTGGTAATTTTAGCAATATTTTTCCTGTATCATCACTAGAAAAGTCTGTTTATCTTCCGTAGTTTTAAATTCATGCACCTTGTGCTCAAGGTATAGGATCAGACCAGGGCTGGGTTTCCCGAAACCTTCTTAATGCTACGTCGTTCTTAAGTTACACCTTAAGCTGTACCTTATCGTTAATACGTGTTTCCCGAAACGTTCTTAGTTAAGTATACCTTCTGTAAGTCATACTTTCGGAAGGTTGGTCTGGACCACTCTTAGCTTTACCTTATCACTGTTGCAGGTCTATATGAATATAATTCTGAAATTTTAATACACCCAGACAGTGTTCAATTAGGCTAATTCAAGTGTTTTCATGCAAAGAATAAAATTGTCATTACACTGATTGTTAATAGAATTTTAATTATATTATTATATATAATAAAATTTTATACATTTATTTTAATTAAAGAGCGCTTTTAAATGTCAGTGAAAGCATAGGCTACTGTCAGTTAAAGCCCAATTTATACTTCTGTGTCGAACTTACGCCGTAGCTACGTCGTAGGCTGTGTGTAGCACGCGTACCCTTTGGCGTACCCTGACGTGCACCTCTCCAAAAATGTAACAACGCGTCAACTCTACGCGGATGCAAGCGCTGTGATTGGTCTGCTAGGACCGCTCCCTCGGGTTTCACATGCTCCCTAGGTGCGCGTCGACGCGGACAACGACGCAGAAGTATAAATGAAAACCAACGCGTTGCCTACAGCGTAGAGGCTCCGGCGTAGGTCCGATGCAGAAGTATAAATCAGCCTTAAGTCCTATTCGGACGCTAATATTGTTTCTCATGGGCTCGTACAGTAAGTCGGTTATTTTAGTGCCGTCCGAATCTATAATAATATCAGTGTTTTTTCTCACCCAACCCGCGTAAAAATCCCTGGTCAAATTAGTACCTACTGTTTTTGACAAACAGGTCGTACGTTAATTTAATTGCCGTCTGAATCCACATCCCGAGTTTACAAGAAGAGATTAAAAATCCACTGTTTAAATCCTTTTTGATCACTGCCGAGCACCGTACATGACGTACACTTTTATTACTGAAATGCTGGAAAGTATTTACAAGAACAATATTTCATCACAGCTCCACCTCAGCGAACAAAAATGGGAAAGAGAAGAAAGCACATAAATAATTGAAATGGTTATTATGGCAGCAATATACGATACAATTTTAAAATATGTAGGCAAGGCTATTATAGGCTATTATAGTTTGGGTTATTTTTTATAATATCCCATGAGTCCTAATAAATGCAATTTCAACTATTTCTGAAGTGCTTCTTTTATAAACACCGCTTTCTCACATAAACAACTCCTGCACGAGAGAATAATTGATTCTCGAGCCATCGATATCAACCAGTTCAGCACCATCACCACGGACAGCACCCGGTAACGTCGCACGTTAGAAGGTATATCTTAAGCGGCTTCCTAAGGCATAGTTCGGGGAACACGCCTAGAAATGGTATACCTTTAGTTAAGTTATACCTTAAGAGTCTTCGTAGCGCGCTAAGAGACAACGTTATCGGGAAACTCAGCCCAGTGCTCTAAAAGGCAACACTCTTCTTCCTGAAGAATTGAGATGAATTTAGCTTTCACAGCGACACCATGCCTACGTATGATGGCACAGATTTCTCTCATGCTTTTGCACAGATTTCCCGCACAGGTAAAAGCTTCAATTTCTGAATATTTTTCCTCACTAATTATTTTCTTATGAAGCAGTTTATCTGCAATTTTCCCAATATTTGTAACTTTTTGAACAAGAAGACTCCAATTGTTATCAAAAAATGTTGCTTTATCTGCCTCAGTCTCCAAACACAGCTTGTCTGTCTCAGTTGTTGCAGTGGAGATGCTTGTTTGTTCCTCTCTGATAGGAGTCATTTGAGGATCATTCTCCAGATGTTTCTTGAGGTTAGAGACCCTGCAGCACAGAGAGAGGCAGAATGAAACAGTGAGATAGAGTGTTTCATGCACAGACAGGGGACAAAGTTAAGACCGAAGCTAGCAAGTATATGATGCAACTGAAACCTTTTTATATAAAAATAGGCAAATTTTAGCAGTTTCATGACGAGCAGGAAAAATATATAGCCTGTAATTTTTTTTAATACACTCACCATTGGCAGGTGAAACAGTATTTATTTTTTTGTTTAACTATCCTACATTAAGTCTATATCTCTATTAATAAGCTAAAGTATTACTCACAAGTATTATAATGCAGTGCTTTTAAGTAAAAAACATTAAATGACTAACTTCATTTACAGAACGTTGGCTAATTTGTTTTGTAAAAATGCGAGTATCAAGACTATATATACTGTAGTCTTGATAATATGATATGATATATTATCTTGGATGTTTTTGTGAAGAACAGAACATTAAACTATTAGTCACACTCACCCGGTTGTGTGTGTATCACAGTTGTTTCTCACAGGAGGCTGTTTAATGTCCCTCAGAGACACTGTAGAGCCCAAAGAAACCATAATTCCAGCATAGAGGGGTTCAGTGAATGTGGTGTTGAATGTGTGTAAGTGTGTGAGTGTGTTTGTGTCAGAGACGCTGTAGAAGGACAGAGTGCCGGCCGTCACATCCACATACACTCCTGCTCTATTAGAGGATGAACCGTGGGGGGGTATACGAGTGCAGTTATTATTGTGACGGACAATGAATTTGATGTAAGAGCAGCTCAGCCTCCAGGATTTGTCATTGAATCCAAACTCACAGTCACAAAATCCTTTCCTGCTGATTCCTTTATATGTCACTGCTATATAGGCATCTCCGCTCCATTCCGCCTCCCAGTAACAGCGTTCAGGCAGACTCTCTCTACACAGAACCTGACGAGACTCATCAAATCTCTCTGGATGATCAGGATACGACTGCTTATCTTTCACAAACATCACCTTCCTGTTATCATCAGACAGAATGAGTTGAGTGTGTGCTGTGTTTGGATCCAGTGTGAGATCACAGGCCCCTGAACACAAGAAGAGAGAAACATTTCACTAAATGAGACAAATCAACAACAAATCACTAAATGAGAAAAAAGATTGTGTGTAGACCTACATTTTTGTGGTCCTGGTATAATCCTGAACTCTCCCCAATGATCCACACTATAAAACACAAACATGATGCTATATTCATTTTCTTAAGGCAAGACAAAAAAAAGTAAAAGAAAAAAACACACACAATCTGTGCTGTGACAGAATCTTAGTTCACCCAAAAATGAGGGTTTTCAATGCCATGCGGGCGAGTAAAAGAAACAGGGCACAATAGAATTAAACTCAAACTTAGAATTGTTGTTTTAGAATTCTAAAATCAAATTGTAACTTGGGACAATACAATTAAAATGTCATGGACAATTTATTTTAAAACCATAAAGGGTGAAATAATGGTGACAGAATGTGCATGTTGTCAAGCACACCGACTGATCTTTGAACTCGTTGTATAATTTGGGATGATCACAGGACAGAAGCTCCTGAAGCAGCAGCTTGTGTGTTATTGTCATATCTGTCATTTCTATCACTCAGCTGACTCTCTGCAGTCACATTAAAAATAAAAATATACTCTGTGGCCAACAAAAGCTTACAACTCTTATACATTTTGTCCATAATGATAATCTTCACAAATGAGGGATGAGGCATGGCACAAGGCATGAGGGATCTGCCTACTTAAGGAACCCATATTAAGGGAGGCAGCTTTAACCCTTAATGTTTTGCCAAGGTTCATGAATGGGCTGCCAGCTTAAGGCCCCAAACTCTGAGGGAGGCAGCCACAACTTCACGAGACATAAGTGAGCTGCCGCTTAAAGAACCTGACATTAGGGGGAGGCAGCTTCAACCTTAATACATATGAAAAAGCTCATGAAGGAGCCACCTGCTTAACCCTCTGGGGTTGACAAATGCACCGGCTATATTAGTTAACGTGTTATTGTTGCCTAAACTTCACTTTGTACTAGTTGAACTGGTGCCAGACGCAAATGCATGAAATCAATGGAAACTGGAAGAAACCGGGAAATGTTGAAATATGACCTATAGACAGGTAAGCGACCTTTTTTTACTCCAATCTCATTTCATAACGTCATAATGTCTGAAAACATTTTAAGTAACATATAATAATAATAATTCATATATATTTTCCTCTAGTAGTTATTGTTTTATGCAGCCCTACAAGTATATCCCTACAAGGCACAACAAACCTGGTGTTCTTTATATATACAAACACACACACATATATATATATATATATATATATATATATATATATATATATATATATATATATATATATATATATATTTTTTTTTTTTTTTTTTTTTAAATATATATTCATGATGATTCACGGCCTCCTCACATACAGCTTTCTTACACAAAACATGTCTTGCAAATTTTAAATCAATACATTGTTTTATGTGAATGAGTGGGCAGGATGATTTTCACATAGTTTTGAAGCAAATATTCTAGGCTACGTGATTCAGTTTTCAAAAGTCTTGTGAACAAATAATCAGTATAGGTTTTATGGTATTATTTCAGTGACTTAAAAATTTTTTTTTTTTCACAAACCACGCATAAACGCCATTTTCTCAAAACTAATAACATTTACATACATGCTACATGAATACAGTGTAATCAGACTTAAGCCATGAAAATGTTACAAGTAACAGAAATAAGCACAAATGTCAGGGCATGTCAAATACAGGATTCATAGATGCCACCTACGTCACTACACCGATTCGCCCGGTATGGCCGCCCAAACTGCCCATTTGAATGAAAGAGAGAGACAGAGATACCTGGAGAAATTTTCAATTTTAGGCTCCAAACCTTATTTGTTACTCCCAGTTTTCTTTAGTCCATTATTATCTGCCCCAGGCTTGCCCCAATTGGCCTTTCATGATATAGAAATACTTAAGTCATAGAGCTTCATGGCGCGCGTTCATGAGAGTCGAGGCGATGTCATGAATGAATCTATGAATCTGCAGCTGTTCGGCTGGCATGAATGAATCTATCTAATCCGAACAGCAGCACTGGCTGAGTCCAGAGAGACACCAGCATCAGCACAGCCAGAGACATCAGCCGAAGATCATAAAAGACTGCCAAATCTGTCCGAAAGAACAGATGTTCAATTATAGAGAAGGTTTAATACACACAAATATCGAAATGAAAGAATCTTTCGAGTCGAATCTTTTTGAATGAAATTCGGCTGCGATTAAAAGCTATCAAGAGGTAAAGCTCGTGATTATAATATAACGACTTAAATTGCAGTTTGTTTGTCACATAAAGCTATCATATGAATAAATAACGATATTAATATAACGGACAAGTCGTATTAGATCACTTTTATTATACTTTCGTGATGTTTTTTTGTCTTTTATTATTATTATTTTTTGCGTGACAGCCCCCAGTAGGCTAATGTTACTCATTCACTTTCATTACATCGACAAGAAGAGTCTCCATTAGGCTACATATTAAAAAATGTCCCCCTTTGTCTTCCACGGAAAGTAAACTTAAGGATTTACACATGAAGGTGAGTAAATGATGGCCGAATTATCATTTTTGGAAGAACTAGTCCTTTAATATGCATTTCAAGGCTGAGATTATGCATCGTCTGCAGAGCTAACGTTACTTACACAAAATAACATCTAAAGCGCATGTGACGAAGACAATATCTTTATGAACTTCAGAAAAATATCTATTAGATTTAGGTAGGTATTAACTAACATACAGACAGAGAGTTATATTCAAAACAACCCCAAATCTTACTAACTTACCATGATAAAGTGCTTTAACATTTAAACAGATCCAACAAATTAAAGGAAGAAAAAACATTATCTGTCGATATCTGTCTGTATAATGTTGGGCATTGAGAGTATAATGGAAATATAATTAACACAAACCAACATGAGACTTCAAGTCTTTTAAATAAATGATTCTCTCTTCTATCCTTTTCTTTTGGTATAGAATAAAATACCAGTTCAGGGTTCCTCTTTCGGCTGTTGTTGCAGCCAACTGCACAACATATTGCAGGCATTACTGAGACCGTCGGTCGTAAAGATGGCGGCGCAAAGCTACAGTGACGTCAGGTGAATTGAATGAATTGTTCATTTCACAAGCTACAGTTCGTTCACATTACCAACAGCCACTTGAAAACTCGGTTGCAGGCAGATGTGGCTTCATCAACATTGCACTTAAGTTCTGTTTCATCTTGCTCCTACAACTTTTAAGACTGAGCGCTTGGTAGCCAAAGACGCTACTATAAAAGTCAGAACTTTTTGATGTTTCCCTTGCAACTGAATGACTATGTATGTTGCATGTTTACTTACTGTATGGTGATTTGTGGTGTAATACACATGGCTCATTGAAATGTGAAAGTCTCTGGTCCCTTAATTCTTTATGTAGCATCAAAAGTGTTTTTAAAAGCAGGTGTTACATGGTAATAAAGTGAAAATGAAAATTAAAGTGTTGATTGCAGGCTTGCGGCATTAAATTTAGATCTGGAGATCACGTGACCCATCGACAGTGATGCCAGAATAGTTTTTAACTCTGCTCGCATAGTCTTATTTTTTTCAATAATCCTATCACATACTTCGAATACTTTGACATCTATCTCATCATGAATCCTCCCCCAATCAAAGAAGCACGGAAAAGGGAAAATGAACAATCACCGTTAAAGAAAAAAAGACAAAAATTCAAGGAGTCTGCCATCTCCAAGGAAGAACTCGATGCAGCTATTGCTAATGGCATAAAGCTACCCCTACAAGAACAACAACGTGGTCTAGATGTGGCCGTAGCCTCCGCTGTCAGGGAAGCTGTGGACTCTATCCTGGTCCCAGCACTACGTGAGTTACGAACGGAAATCCAAAAGACTAATGAAACTGTGAATGAGATTAGCAGTGAACTTGAGAAGGTTGCCAAATCGACTAAAAGGACTCAAGACCGAGTGGAATCTGTTCAGGCGGCTGCACGAGAGGACAGTCGATCGGTTATCGAGCTAAGGACACAGCTAGACCAGCTCACCACAAAGTTGACAGACCTGGAGGACAGGGGATGAAGAAATAATGTAAGACTGGTTGGCTTACCAGAAGCAGTGGAGGGATCGGATGCAATCGGCTACCTGAAAGATAATCTCCCCAAGTGGATCCCCTTATTGGTGGACCGAGACATTGACATTGAATGGGCACATCGTGTGTATTATGGAGGAGAGGCTAACTCCAACAAGCTGTGCACCCTCATCTTCAAATTACTGCGTTGGCAAGACAGAGCGGATATCCTTAATGGGGCTTGTCAAATTTATCCAGTGAAGTACACATCCAATGGAGCCACCAGGTCTCTGACCGCTTCGGCACCAACAGCTAGCACCTATCCTGTTTCCCCCCAACTACAGTCCAGCGACAAAAGCAAAGAGAAAGAGCTTAATTTCTGCCATGAAGAAGGCTAAAGACATGGGCCTGGAGCCATTCCTCATATATCGTGCACGGATTAAACTGCAGTATAAAGGCGAAAAGAAGATGTTCGACTCCCCTTTGGCCGCTGAAGATTTCATCAACTCTCTTCCACGGAGGTCCACCTCTACACCGGTACGGCGCAACGGTGGAGCTACTGCCATAGCCTCAAACCCGACCATAGAGAAGAACCACGGGGATCCTCCACACGCCAGAGAAGGCAACTTAGTGGACATGAAGGAATGAACTTACATCACTTAACATATACAAGTTATGTAGCAATGGTCAATCTCAGGAACCTCACTACAAGGTATTTTGGAATGTTTGGAATGTAAGATTAGCGAGGCTACGTCTTCTGATAATTACTTTTCTTAGGTATGATTTAACACTAGCTTGCTAAATTAGCCTAGCTTTACCTGTTTGAGAGGTGACGAATGTATTCATTTTATGTGTTATGACCGTGTGGGCTTGTCTGATACTATAACCTTGGGGTGGAATGGTCACAAATCAGACAATGTTTATGTTTTTACAGACCTACGGATTTTTGTCTGTGCGGTCTGTGTCTGTTTTTGTATATAGTTTTTCCCACCCCCTCCCCTCTACAGACATATTCCTACTTTTTGTTAGAACATCAGCATTGGGACAGCTGTACGGTAATTGGCAGGACGATTACACACTTCTGCTATATCTCATATTAACATGTTTATATTTTAAGACAGATCTTAGCTGTATAATATGTTGATGCAGTCATTGAATATATTTTCACTCAGGGCCCTATTTTAACGATCTGAAACGCAATTATCAAGCGCGAAACGTAAGTAACTTTGTGTGGATTTTTTGGCCAGAGGCTAAAGACTACAGCCAGTAGTAGGAGCTAGTTCCGCATGTTTTCAACCCACCCATAGAGGGTGGGATCTCACTCACAGAATGTAAAAACAGTGTCAGCCATCTTTTATTTGGAAGCTAAGCTAACGGGTTCTTATGTCTGTGGAGAAAGCTGAGTAGTAGAGGTTACCATACATCCTCTTTTTCCCGTACATGACCGGCCATCGAGATCGTCCAAAATGTCCGGGATTCAGCTTTTGCTTTCTGCGGTCGCCATTCATTGTTTACATGCACACCTTTTGTTTAAATCTAACTGATTTCATTCCGAATGGTGAATCTGAATGTAGTGTTTACATGAACGCTAAACAAGTGATCGGTTGATATGCGTTTTACCATTGCTAAAAAAATACCCGCTCCTCCGTGAGAGATAACCGTTACGAGACCGGTGCATCTCACAGCTCATCAGTAATCACGCCACTGGCCTCACGTCGTTCTCCCGCGGCCCTAGCCTCGTCCTGCTCGCCACAGTAAACAAGATGTATGGCGACTGTAGAACGCAAAAGCCGAATCCTGGACATTTTGCGCGATCTCAAAAACCTGAGCAGACTTGTCACGGACACTCACAAATAGCTTAGCTTTGTTGTTTAACTGCTCTCTAACCAGTAGGCGTGGCTTGGGAGTGGCCTCCAAGGGCAGCGAAGCAAGTGCATTGTTGTCTTTCATCCACATGAGTCAAAAATACATTTTCTGGCTTTTCTCATTCTAGAAGGCTCCAAATTTAAAAATAATTTCACATTTCTACTACATAAATGACCCAATTTAAATACACATTCATCTTTCCAGAGGTGAAGTATCCCTTTAAGACATAACCGACTGTGTTTACGAGAATACTTGCAGCGACAGGTATTTTGACATAATTGTGTGTATGTGTCCATTCAAGTGCAATAAGACTCGAATGAGGAATTGATTAGGAGTTTGAACACTATCTGAAACATGCCTCTCTGTGGGGCTGAGCACACAGATAACAGCGCACAAGCCTCTTCTAGTGCTGGAATGGTTTAAATCTATTGAATGTGCAAACTGGCAACACAAAACACATGCAAATTATAGACTTTCACTCTATAGTGGTTAAACTTGCAATTAATCTGCAAATCACATGCACGCCAAAATGTTGGGCCTGGTTCGTATGGATCATGGGTCTGTTTAACTCCTAGTTACAATGTTGTTAACCTATTCTATTGCCCAATAAACAAAATGGTAAACTTAAAAACTAAATATATGACCCCTTTAATAATAACTATATCTAAATGAGAGTAAACAACTTGTGATCAGACCACCTGAGGTAGATCTTAATAGCAGGTTTAAACAAGGCCTCTTATTTCCCCACATACTTGAGTTTGTTCAGTGAGCATTTTGGATCCTTCAGTTTGTCAGATAGCAGCTTGACACCTGATTCTCCTGGGTGATTGTAGCTCAGATCCAGCTCTTTCAGGTGTGAGGGGTTTGAACTCAGAGCTGAAGACACATAACCACAGCCTTCCTCTGTCACCATACAGCCAGACAACCTACAGAAACACACAGTCAGATCATCTACACACACGCATTAACATTATGACAGACAGAGTTTAAATAATATCTCATTTGTTCTTGTGGAAGAGGTGGCGTGGTTTGGAAGCCAGCAGGGGGTTGTTGACGAAGACCAGAGCAAAGAGTTAGAGCAAGCCATTCATTCATAAAAAACTCATGTACAGCAATGTAAGTGTATTTCTGATTATTATGACAGCTGTTTATGTTAAATTCAGTGTATTCACACTTACTTTCCCTGTGTAGCCTACATGCATCTTTCTCCACCGTGAACAAGACTATAATGTTCAAAAAAATTGGAAAAAATCCAAGTCCAGGCACTCAGTAGGTTACAAAAAAGTAAAAAAAGCCTTTATTGATTAGTAGAGGGCTAAAACATTGAAGATAAAAACACCAACGTGTATCAGCCCACTGGCCTTCATCAGGGTGTTGGTAACAAACAGACAAACACAAGCAGTACTTATAATTGCATTGGTTTTTATCTTCAATGTTTTAGCCCTCTACTAATCAATAAAGGCTTTTTTTACTTTTTTGTAACCTACTGAGTGCCTGGACTTGGATTTTTTTAAATTTTTTGGAACATTTAACCCTTCCAAGAGCACCAGAGGATACAAGGGATACCAGCAGCGCTCCAGTTCCCCTTTGTCAAGACTATAATGTTATTCCCCTGATGCTGATGTACAGATCCAATGTTACATTTGATGTAGACATATATTTCTTTTGGTTGTTTAGTTGCCTTAACTTTATATTGCAGTGATGTGCTGCATGCAGTACTAGGGTTTCCCTCAATACTTCAGGATTCTCCTACTGGACATAAAACGCTTAACGTAGCTTAACCCTCTGGGGTCGGCAAACGCGCCGGCGCGTTTTGCTCGATTTTTTTCACATAGCAGCAAAATAGGCTTAAAATACTCTGTCATTTTTGGTCATACAGACTTAAGAAATATGAAAAAATAAACTGTTAAATGTCTTCTTTTTTATGTGTCCACTTGCAATCGAAATAAAACGTGCTTTTGTAAAATAAAGAAAAGAAACAGGGTGTGCTTTCATCCTCTCCGTCTCCGTAAACTTTTTTTCTGGAGCACGTCTCTAAACTTAAACAAAACTCAGCGAATACTAGTCACCCAGGCATGAGCTATATATCTTTATAATCATTTAAGTGTGTACTTTTAAATGATCTAATTCATAACAAAAACAAATATTCTCTGTTTATGTAATCTATATGAAAAGAAAGCGATGTCAGTCGTTCTCATTTCAGCTCATTATAGCTTATTATCTTTTAATGTGACCACGCCCACGGACAGCGCGTGCTATTCAAATGCAAATGATCTGAGGCGATCCATGCAAACGTGTCAATGCCCATATCAACTCGATAAAACAACAATTTTAATCAGATTACAGTACTTTACGTCGTATTGCGAGGCTGTGAGGAATAATCCTGGGAAAAGTGCTGGTTTAGTTTCATTTCGAGGAGCAACGGATGGATTCATCTGAGGATTGTGAATTGTACGTTTTTTTTTATTATTAAGTGCTTTGTTCTAATCGCGATATGGAATAGTGTATGTAAACTGCAAAAAGACTGTTTAAATATGAATCGCGTGTCTGTGTGTGAATGAAAGGTACAGATGTGCGCTGTTGTTTACTACAGCTTGCAAAAAGACTGTTTAAATATGAATCGCGTTTCTGTGTGTGAATGAATGAACAGCTTTTACCAAACTCTATTGCTATACTGAGATGAGTAAAAATCGACTGAAATATGTTGAAATAAAATGTCTTTGTATAAGCAACGTATTAAACTGCAAATTAACATTTATATGCCCTTATATATCATAAAAACAATATGCCTATGTTACAGACGAAATATGAAAGACAACATTTCGTTGACTAGTTTCAGATAGATTATAAAGTTTTTACTGTAAAATAGACTACTGCCACATCAAATAAGCTCTTGTTCGCCAATTTCTGCTCATATGTTATATATATATATATATATATATATATATATATATTTTTTTTTTTTTTTTTTTTTATGTTTGTCAAAAATAAAGTCAACTAATATGTTATTATAGTGTTTGTTCCAATGTAGGCTTTATTCAAACTAATGAATCCTTAACTTTTAAATGCGTATGATAAAATGTAGGCCTATAATTTATTTTTTACAAAGAAAGATTACACCTGAAATATTGTGAAAATTTTAATTGTTGTTGTAATTGTAACCTTTTTAATAAAATAGCAAATAATTTATTTACAAGGTAGATGCAAACAAAATCCTAAAAGGTCAATATAAGCCTTCTCTTTAAATTGTTTTTATTGTGTTTTATTAGTGACAAATTTGGGGAGAGGATACATATCCAAAACTTTCTGAAAATACAGTATGAGAACTAACGAATTAACTACACAATTACTTGAAATGTTTACCTTGGATATTATACAATTTGCAAGTGGAAAAATGCAAATTTTTTTCGAGATGTTTCCTACTGTGAACCAATTTTGTAGTATATATATATATATATATATATATATATATATATATATATATATATATACACACTGTATATATATATATATATATATATACATACATACACATATTTCTGTTGTCCTTGCATTCTTTCTTGTGGCTCAGTGATACACCTGACTGAAAGGCTCATTATGCAGCTCATTATGCGGGTCATTGTTTTCTCAGGTGTGAATCACGCCCCCCACGAATATTGCCTTTCCAAAAAAAAAAAAGTGTCTTACAAAATTTAAATCAATGTATTGTTTTATGTGAATGATAAGGCAGGATGATTGTCAGATCATTTTGAAGAAAAAACTCTAGGCAACAACATCCATTAGTCATAAGTCTTGTGGACACATATTTAGTATGTGTTTTGTGGCCTTATTTCAGGAACTTTAATTTTTATTTTTTTCAATAACCATGCATAAACATTATTCTCTCAAAAATACAAAGATGTACATACATTTTGCTCACATATTATGGTAGCCCTGTTTGTGCTAAATAGAGCATAATTACACCTTTGCCATTAATATGTTTATAAGCAACTGAAAAAAGCACAAATGTCAGGGCATGCCAAAACATCTAAAGGACCCCAAAAACACCTTAGACCCCAGAGGGTTAATGGACTAATACAGTGATATAAAATACCAACCTTATTGGGAATGTAGGCTGTTCTATATAGGCTACAGGCAAGTAGATGAACTCAGAATATGAACTTAATGCGCAAAGTTTCCTACTGAGCGTTTCCCAGTGATATAATGGCATAAAATGGGCTTGACATTGGACATTCGCACATTTAGGGAACCTAAATGTTTAGAGACATTTACCATCTCTAAAGTTACATACGACATTGGTATACACGTTTCTAACTTCAATAGCATTTGAAGAGAATGACTTACAGTCATAAAACCAACTGTAAAATGTTCATGTAGTTGTCAGGCATAATGCGCACCTTTTAGATTTTTCATATTTATTCAAATAAATTGAAGTTTGCTATTGAAGTTAGAAACATGTATACCAATGTTGTATGCAACGTTAGAGACGGTCCATAAATGTGAGAATGTCCAATGTCAAGCCAATTTTATGCCAGTATATCACAGGGAAACGCTCAGCATGAAACTTTGCACTTTAAGTTCATATTCTGAGTCCATCTGCTTGCCTGTAGCCTATATAGTACAGACTAAATTCCCAATAAGGTGCGAGTTTGGTCTTTTATATCACTGTATTAGTCCATTAAGCTACGTTAAGCATTTTATGTCCAGCAGGGGAATCCTGAAGTATTGAGGGAAACCCTAGTACTGCATGCAGCACATTGCCACAATATAAATTTAAGGCAACTAAACAAACAAGAGAATAAGATAAATATATGTCTACCTCAAATGTAACATTGGATCTGTACCTACATCAGCATCGGGGGAATAACATTATAGTCTCTTTCACGGTAGAGAAAGATGCATGTAGGCCACACAGGGAAAGTAAGCGTGAATACACTGAATTTAACATAAAACAACCGTCATAATAATCACAAATACACTTACATTGCTGAACATGAGTTTTTATGAATGAATGGCTTACTCTAACTGTTGCTCTGGTCTTCGTCAACAACACGCGCTTGCACTCCCTGCTGGTGAAGCCGACTAACAGCAGATGGAGATTATGCTCAGTAATCTACTGCTTTTCCTGCAGTTTCTGGATGTCAATGTTGAATTTACTGTCAAATTTAAACCACTGAATTTTTGGAAGCGAATTTGCAAAGCAAAATAAAATGGTCTGAAAAATGCCTGTTGAATATTATAGGTTGTATTGACTATTTTGGAAGTGAAATATGAAAAGTTAATATGGATTATTGAATTTTTAATAATGAAAATGCGTTTGAAATGTTTTGAATTCAGATATTCACAGCTTAAATATTCAACCATGTTGAATTTCAGCCCATAAAAATGCAAGCCCTAAAAATACAATGCATATATTTTTTTTCAAGTAGTGCAATTCAACAGGCTTTTTTGTTTCAAAAACATTTTGCATTATTTTACTTCCATACACATTGCAGTGAGTCGAGAGCTTGGTGAAAAGGAGCGGTGTCAGTGCAAAGATGCTGCTGCCTGTGGAGTAAGCTGTGCACATGAAAGTCGTGTTAAAGTGTTTTATATGCAGAAGTCTGAGTTACAGCTGAAAAGCCCTCATGCTATATTTTTGTTTGCTTAAGTGAAGTATCTGAATAAATTCTCCGACCTCTGTCTCCTTCATTCCCACCACAACAATCCTTAGCTTTCCCACAGGTCTTAATACCTCAGTATGTGTAGTTGACAGTTTCGGCTCTTCAGTCCTTCAGAAATAATCTTCACTCCTGAATCCCGAAGGTCATTGTTACTCAGATCAAGCTCTCTCAGGTGTGAGGGGTTTGAACTCAGAGCTGAAGACACATAACCACAGCCTTTCTCTGTCACCATACAGTCAGACAACCTACAGAAACACACAGCCAGATCATCTATTAAAACAACTAAAAATCAACATTATGACAGAAAAATTTCATATATATTTTAATTACCTCAGTATCTCCAGGAGACAGTTATGGCTATTCAGTCCATCAGATAGCAGCTTCACTGCTGAGTCCTTCAGGGCATTGTAACTCAAGTCCAGCTCTCTCAGGACACAGTTTGAGGATTGAAGAGCTGATGTCACAATTTCAAAATCCTGACCAGTGAGATCACAGTCAGCAAGACTAGAAGAGTGTAAAAACAGCGCAATAAATTGGGGTTCAGTTTTTTTTTTTTTTTTTTTTTTAAAGGGGCAGGAGTGGCTCCTTAAAAACGAGAAAAAACTAGATAAGAAAATAATTTGCAATACAAAAATAAAACAAAGTCAAATATTGTGAAAAATGTGGTTAAATAGAATATAATCCACAATTTAAAAATAGTTTTTACATTTCAAAATACACTCACCAGATATTGTTTGTCTACACGTGTGATGGCCAGGATTTATGCCACACAATTCTTATACATTAATCTTTGCATTGATCAATAAATAAAAGGACATTACTTATACATTACTTATATTGGTTTGGTTTAAAATCTTTATCTGTCATTGTACTTAGTGCACAGGCTTGGTTATTTGGCTTAAGGTTAAACATTAAAACCAATTAAAATTCCTCTTTGGCTAAAATGTGATTTTTAAAAACATAGCTTAAATTGTTAAAGTTCATTTTGTAATTAAGATGACTTGAAATGTTTAGTACTTGGTGTGTTGTGGGAATGGACCAGCCTAGTGACAAAGAGATTCAAACAGGAAGTTGATATGTTTTTATGGGAATTCTAAAGGAAGTGAGAATGTACCAACTTTGATGTTTGATGAGGGGACATATAAAATGTGATGTCTTGATCAATGTGACTTTTGAGGGATCTGCCATGAGCCTTAGCAAATCACAACATCAAGTGAATCTTGTGAAAAAAAGTGACCAAGCCTCATTAGAGAGGAAAAATCCAAAAATTATATTCTATTTGGGTTAAATCACAGGAAATAGTCAGTTTTCAAAAATTACATAATTGTGCTTGAGCTTCTCAAACTGACAGAGAATCTAAATCAGTCAATCGTGCGCCAATCTTTATGTGTGAAATACTAAACAACGCATCAAAAACGCTCGGTGACGCCAGACAAATATCTAGCATGCTAAATATCTGGAGCTGTCGGCCGACTTGGAACTTGCACCGCCAATTTTGTCCCGGTGTCCATTTTCAAATAGACAACTCCTATTTCACGTCATTTCCCATTCCACTTCTTGCGTGTTTTCGTGACAAAACGTGGTTTGGGGACAGAGTTGTTGTCAGCTCGTGTAGTGTGTAACCCCCTGTTGCAGATCATTTAGGTAGTGTCACGTACCTTGGAGAACCTTGTGGCCATTACGACAGACAAGGATGCTAATGTTGTCGAAGCTGCACAGCTCAATGGATGGACACGGC
The DNA here is from genome assembly GCA_022828995.1 of Vimba vimba. NCBI lineage: Eukaryota > Metazoa > Chordata > Actinopteri > Cypriniformes > Leuciscidae > Vimba > Vimba vimba. The sequence goes on along the minus strand of CM040828.1, from coordinate 1,415,402 downwards.
AGCAGTGTTTTGGCTTTTCTTTCTAAAAATTGCCTTGGTTTTGGCTCAAATTACCTTAAGCCAAAGATCAACCAGACAAGTAAACACGGTTGAAAGGCAGAATATATTAGAACAGTTTCAATATACAATAAAATAATGATAAATATACAGCTTGCAAACACACATAATTAGTTTGCAGGCCAAAATAGGAATGAAAGAAAGGTAATCTCCCATCTGCTCAGTTCCCTCCACATTATATTCTCTTTATGGACTCATAATCTATGCGTTGCCTCTGCAAATGCGAGATCCAAGCCACTAGATTCTATATTGCATAAGACTTTCTTTCCTTGAGAACAAAAGCCAACAGGAGCGGAGCTAAAACTCCCAATAATGCATTCCTGTACACATCTAGAAATCTATATTAATGAACATTGGGCTGAATGAAAAAAAAAACAGCCCCCTCTAGAGTTGACCGTGCATGCACCCCATACGCAGGGGATGAGGATGGTGAGTCCTACCTTCTCAGAGCTAGACAGTTGAAGCACCGGGCTCTCACTCAGGGCAGAAGAGACCGCAGCGTGGGCTCTAACCTTTACACAATATCCATTTGCAAGCCACATGAACGCAAGCAGGATCACCCTCTCAAAGAGGAATCTCTCGCAATGCATGCAGTCAGATCCATCGAGAGCTGACTATGCACACTCCGCTCCTAAACAAACCACGCACAAATGGTGCGTAACCCCGCCCATGATGTAGTGAGGGCGGGAAGGAACACACGATTTAAATGCTTGTTTGCTCGCCGTTATTGTCTTGTACTTTTGTAACTTGGCCAAACAACACTAAATAATAGAGAAAGTACACACGGAGTGTTTCTTGAGCCACAGAAGCTAATGCCAGTTATTCTGGAAGTGCTTTTAAGCTTCCTGGTCCTGATGTCACACTACCTGTGACGTTCAGTCATGCCAATGAACTGATTTCACACACATGCTTCAGACGCAGTCATTCAGAGGTGTTCCCAAACCGTCAAAGACGATGACACAGCGTGAATTCCCTCGAAAGGGAACAATAAATAAAAAGTTGCAAAATGGAATTAACTGTGTAGGACTTTCACTGTGATGTCGAGTTACTACCTGAAGTGCCCTTACGAAAAGGAAGTATACTTTAAGTTAATTTTATGAAGTATACTTAGGAAAGTTCAAGTATATTTTTAAGTATACTTTTTGTAGTAAGTATATTAATATCAATGTACTAGTAGTAAACTTGTTAGTGTACTATTTCAATACTGCTTTGGACTAAATTGGCCCACTTTTTAGTATATAAAAGTATAAGTTTAAGTGCACAACTAGTTCACAAATACATTTTTTATTTGCACTGCATCTGTACTACAAGTGAACTTATACAAGTAGTTTACTATTTTAATACTTGTAGTACATTTTGTAGTTTGTTTTATTTTATGAAAGTACACTTTTACTCTCAGTAAGTAAAAGTAGTAGTAGTTTAGTAGTTTTATACGGCAAGTATACTTGTAATTTTTCTTTAAGTTAACATAACATCATACTTATAGATTTATATATTATTTTTCACTTTAAGTATACTACTATGTTCCTATTTAGGCATACATTTTAAACTGTAGGCCTACTTTAACCTGTTTCCATTTTAAAAACATTTTATTCTATATTTATATACACTTGAATGTGGGTAAGTTTCGTAAAAAACAAAAAGCAACATTTCGCATTTTTGTCAAAGACTATGTCCGAATCGGATTCAGAATGATGATAAAAACACAGATTGAGTCCATCAACACCCCCTAAGCTTCAGTCATTTCCTCTTCACAGTCATTTCCACACATTATAGATATGCTTATGAATTAAGAATAAAGCATGTATAGCTGTATTTATAAACTGCTAATTAATGTCTATTAATGCTTTATAAATGATGAATTAACTGTTTACTAATGCTTAACTAATGATTAATAGCATGCAGTTATTATAAAGTGTTACCCATGTTTCTGCTTCTTCTTCACCTGTGTTTTGATCTGGAGATTCTGTACTAGAAGATGTGTAATAGCGCCCCCAACAGTATAACATTAAAACTTGCATAGCCGTAAAATCCAGTCAGTGGTCGGGAAAGAGTAAAGTAGATTTGAAGTAAATGTGCACTACCAGTGTGCACTACCAGTGGACTAGCCTAAATACTATGTGAAAAAAGTATTTAATAGGCTACTCAATCAAAAGAGTAAACACAAGTAAATACAAGCCAAGTATAATTAGATTACTTAATTATACTTTTAAGTATATCTTGATCAAAAGAATCAGTACATGTGTAGGCCAGATATAATTAGAGCCCTGTTTTAATAAACTAAGCACATGGACTAAAGCACACGGCGCAAGTGCACTTAGGGCATGTCCGAATCCGTTTTTTTTTAACGACAGGAAAAATGCTGTCCCTATTCTCTTTTAATAAATAATGGGTGTGTTTTGGCCGTAACGTGCAATAAACCAATCAGAGTCTCGTCTCCCATTCCCTTTAAAAGCCAGTTGTGCTTGCGCCATGGCGGATTTGCTAATTACATGACGGAATTTGCAAGCAGAAAAACTGAATGCTTCTCTAGTGAGGAAACGGATCTGCTTGTGTGTGAGCAGACCATCACTGGACAAAGTGACACATCTTCTGACAGTTGAGTTTGTAATGAGGGAGCTCAGCTGGACGGTGGTTCAGGAGGTGGTAAAAAAAGCTAGATCAGCCTCCATTCCAGGGCATAGTGGAGTTCCATACACTGTGTACAAGCGCTGACCGCAACTCTTTCGGTACCTGTGGAAGATTCTGAGGGTGATCTGGTGCAAGGGAAGAGTTGCCAAGCAGTGGAGATACGCAGAAGGTGTATGGATCCCCAAGGAAGAAAGTTCAAAGAACATTAGTCAGTTCAGAGTCATCTCACTGCTAAGCGTCGAAGCCAACTATTCTTCAGTGTCTTGTCACAACGACTAACTGAGTACCTCCTGAAGAACAACTATTTACTCTGTTCAGAAGGTTGGAATCCCGGGAGTGCCTTGCTGTGATGACACACAGGAGTTATCACACAACTCATCAGGGAGCCTTGTGAAGGAAAAGGAGACCTCTCTGTGTTATGGTTGGACCTTGCTAATGCATATGGCTCCATACCTCACAATCGCATTGTGCTTGCCGTCCTGTGACATCATGTTTCCAGCAAAATCACGGATCTTATCCTGGATTATTGCAGCAAGTTCAGGCTGGCATCAGACTGGCATTGACTAGAAAAAGGCATAATTACAGGCTGTACCATCTCAGTCATTCTCTTCACCCTCGCCATGAACATGATTGTGAAGTCGGCAGAGGTAGAGTGCAGATGCCCTTTGATGAGATCTTTAGTGCGATCGCCCCCAATAAGAGCTTTCATGAATGACCTGACGGTCACCACCACATCCGTCCCGGGCAGCAGGTGGATTCTCCAAAAGGCTAGAGAAGCTCATCAATTGGGCAAGGATGAGCTTTGAACCAGAAAAATCAAGGTCGCTTGTGCTTAAAGTGGAAATGAAGCAGTCAGTCAAGTTTACATTATTTAGTAAACTGATTTCCACTTCAATAAAAAAAAATATATAACAAACACGATTAATATAGCTTTTGGAGCAAGGGCGCCACCATCTTGCAATACCACAGCGCATCAGCAGCTATCTGCAAAGATGGCTTGGGTTTCCTCACAGTCTGAGCAGTGCTGCTTTGTACGACACCAGCAACGTCCTGCAACTCCCAATTAACAGCCTTGCTGAAGAGTTCATGGTGTTAAGAACACGGGAAGAATGGCAGTATAGAGAGTCTAAGGATCCAAAGGTGGCAGCAGCTGGCATACAGGTGCGAACAGGCAGGAAATAGAATGCAGAGAAATCGCTGGAGGTGGCTGAGTCACTGCTGAGGCACAAGGCACTGGTGGGGCCCATACAGTAGCAACAGGGCGTGTAGGCTTTTGCTACTTCCCAGTAACTAGAGTTGACAATGCTCAAGGTAAAGAGCGTCAACATCTTGTTAAGCTAGCAGGATGGTGGGAATGGGACAAGTAGCTTGGACTAAATGGGAAAATGTTCGGCAACGTAAGATCACCTGGGCCGAAATCTGGAAAGTAGACTTCCATGCATGCTTGATGATAGAGCTATTAGTTAATATAGCCCCATCTAGGGGGTTTCTCCTATCAAAATATTCTTCATTTACTGACTCACACTTTGGTGGACATCGCATTCTCACAGAATGCAGTTTGTGTTTGTTACATTTATCAGAGTATAAATACACACAAACTGGTAGATTACTCCAATCATGCAAATGAGTCAGCTTTTCCAAACAAAGGAACTTTCCCGCTTGAGAGATGCACCTTTCTCATTGGTCAAGCCAAAACTCAAAGGTGAGACCTCGGTGGAACTTTAAAAGCCAACACAATGCTCCCTTTTTAGTGTGCCTGCTCGCTGGCATCTGCTCCAGATTGCTGTTCATGTGAGACCTCATCCGGCCTCGCTGGCGCACCCACGCCGGCAGCCTTTATACACATCGAGCCATGTGTACCTTCCTCGACCAAAACAGAGTCAACTAACTCATCAAGTTTACCATTGCTTCTTCATTCAACATGGAAGAAATTGATTACAACTTCAGCATCATCGGACAGAACTATCAGGACTTTCTCCACGCGACTGTATATCTGGACGCTCTTCAACAGCTAAGGCAATTGCAAGTAACGTACGATATACTAAATCACTGTTTAGTTAGTCAAAGTTGTGAACCCCTTTGTTAACAAAGGAGCTTTGTAGTAAATGACTGATGGTTCTTACAGGAGGTTAAATTACTCTTTTCATAGCTTCATTCCCCTGTTCTACTCTGGTTTTTCAGTCATTTTCACTTTACATTCTACCCCTGCATGCGTGATTGCAGTGTCTACGTATTTGTTTAGTGTTTGTGATTTAGTAAAATAAAACTGTTGTTCACATTCGTGCGAGTCGATTCTGGTCTGCTTATAAATCAATGAAATAAACAAAAATATATTCTTATTTTTGCATCCTCGAATAATGTCGGTACTTAATAACATGCTTTCCTCGCTTCCTTTCCTCACATCTCAGCTCCACCCTTGTAGGGAAGGCTGCAAGGAAAGAAAAGGAGGACGGAGGAATCGAATGAAAGCTTTTTTATACATTGGAATACTTGATCACTCGAACGTAACTTCACAGCGTCATCAGCAGCGCTCAAAGGATCTGCCCTTAAGTTGTTGAAGTTTGTTTATTTAGGAAATTAATAATATATAATAATAAAGCAAGATACCCTGTTGAAACATGTGAGATGTGTGGTTTATATAAACTGCAAAGGTAAAGTATGAATTAAAATTATTGTGACCGATATTAAAGGGGAGGAGAATTTATACGTGCGTCACGTTTAGTTGATAAAACTCTTCCGCAAGGGAAAAACCCGTGTATCCTCGCTCATGACTCCTCAGGAAGCTCCTCACTCCTCATGTCCTTCAAGATGGCTGAGCTCGATCGGTTTCCAGGTCATAGGATGGAGAAGTGAGGAGCGAGGAAACGAGCAGGGATATTGAGAAGCACCCATAGAGTTATGCTGCATGTGTGTGTGACTGCTGTTCGAGTGTAAATTGTTATCATTCAGGTACAGATCTATGTATAACGCTGTTATGATAGTGTAGATTTGCTGTAAGATTACTGGAAGATTGCCTCGAATGTCGATTTATATCCATAGGGAGTTGGATGTTTACGCAGGATTGCGTGGATGTGTGAGTGTGGCTGAGCTAACGCACCGCATGTACAGACGAGGCCTGTTCGCGTGGAAGAAGTGATTTGTAAGTGTGGAATATAAAAAAACACAGGAAAAAGTGAGTAATATCCACACTATGTAATTTCAGCTGTATTTTGTGAGTGTTATTGCAGTCTAAAGGTCCGTTCACACCAAGAACGATAACTATAACGATAACTATATTCACGTCCACACCAACGAACGATAACAGTCTTTTTATTCTAAGCACGTGTGTGCCCGTGCTGCCGTTTCAAAGTAGCGAAAATGGATGACCTGGCTGCTTTACGTTACACAAAAACATCAAAAGAACGCCTTTTTCACTGCAACTTCAAAGGAAGCAACACAATGTTGTCGAAACTAGCGCTGGATACCTAAGGTAATTTTGATACTATTTGCTAGCCTGCATTATGATCTCATTGTTAATACTTCTCACCATTTATTCCAAGGGTACGACCGATTGCTTTCCATGCATCCATTTTATTAACGTATCCTTGAAAAAGGGGTTTGACTTGTCAAACAGTGTTGGATTTTTCTGTACAACAGCGATTAACCCCCTGGGGACGGCTGTCGCACCGGCACGATTGTCTCCCTTTTTTTCTTATCAGTGCAAAAGAGACTTAAATATATATATATGAATATAGAAACGTTGAAATATGTTCTCTGCACACTCTGTGAGTTTGAGTCACTCGCGCTGTGCGTTTGAAAAACAAAATGCGAGAAACATTAGGCTTCATGTTTTTACTCCAATTTCATTTCATAACGTCTTAACGAATGGAAACTATAGGCTATACGAATATAGGCAATTGTTATTTTATGCAGCCCTACATGTATATGCCTACAAGGCACAACAAACCTGGTATAAATATATAGTAATTTTTAAATCACAATTTTAACCAGAAAAATCTAGAATGTATTCCCAAAATCGTGCAGCCCTATAGTTTCTCTTGATATCAGCATGTTCACAGTTTTTTTTATAGTTTATATATATATATATATATATATATATATATATATATATATATACATATATATATATATATATATATATATATATATATATATATATATATATATATATATATATACACATATATATATATATATATATAATTTTTTTTTTATATATATACAGATGCCACTGAAGAGTCCTGCTGACTTCAACATTCACATGAGTCTCTGTACATGAACATGGTAAAATGAAAAATCAAACACCATGGAAATGACAGGTATGTACTATTTTTCAGGAATGTGAATGTTTATAGTTCCCTCACAGCCCCACCTGATAGGGCCATTATGGGAGGGTCTTTGTTTCTCAGGTGTGAAACATCAATATTCATGATGTGTTCACGCCTCCTCGCATACAGCTTTCTTACACAAAACATGTCTTACAAATTTTAAATCAATACATTGTTTTATCTGAATGAGTACGCAGGATGATTTTCACATAGTTTTGGAGCAAATATTATAGGCTACGTGATTCAGTTTTCAAAAGTCTTGTGAAGAGATAATCAGTATAGGTTTCATGACTTTATTTCAGTGACAATTTGTTTTTATTTTTCCACAAACCACGCATGTCATTATCTCAAAACTACAAACTTTTACATACATGCTGCTTACATATTATTGTAGCAGAGTTTGTGCTGAATATAGTGTAATCAGACTTTAGCCATGAAAAGTCACAAGTAACAGAAATAAGAACAAATGTCAGAGCATGTCAGAACACCTACAGGGCCAGAAACACTTCAGACCCCAGAGGGTTAACTTCTGCACAATGTGCGAGCCCTTTAAATTCGAGTGGATTCTGATTGGCTGTCAGTGTTTCATCCTTCCACAGCTGGAAAAAAATAATTCTGAAAGTGATCCCAACGATATCATTCCTCATATCTTTATCGTTATAGTTGTGGTGTGAACTCTGCTATTCTTTAATATGGAGAACGATTTTTAGAACTATATCTTTATCGTTATCTTTATAGTTATCGTCCTTGGTGTGAACGGGCCTTTATTGTTTGTGCAGTTCTAAGATGTTATGTTTCCTTTTCAGAGTTACCATTACCATATTATTGTTACTGGTGTTTCATTATTTGCATTGTTCTTTATTATTGCACACAATAAGAGACGACAATTTGTACTTTATATTTCCTTGATTTTGGAGTGAACAATTTGTTGTATGATCCAAAGATATACTGGCAATGTATTTTGTTTTATTGTGGGTCTTCCGCCCCATGTACCTAAACGAAGAGAAACAGAAACTCCTAGCCACTTATAAGGAATAAAATTAATATGAACTCCACCTATATTTGTTGGTCCTGTGTGTCATTTTCCTGCGGCCACACATATATATAAAATTTGATTTGCACAATTTGTTGTTATGATATACTACTGCAGATTATCTAATAACAAAGAGATGGCACTTTACTTTGTTTATTTAAAAAATGTACAGAAAGATTTGACAAGCCATCTCTCATGTGTGGACATAATGGGGAAAAAACATCTCCAATTGCAATACTTCATTGACTTCATCATCATCATCTTGCCTAAAATGATATTGGACTACGTACAGGTAAATAGATCAACCCAGAATATGAATGTAACATGCAAAGTTTAACTTAAATTGTTTTCCCATAAGAAACTATTATAAAGAAAATTAACATGCAATTTAGCGCAATGTATCTGTATATACTGTATTATGCATCATAAATATGGTGTATACTGAAAGTGGTGTGACGTGTAGTCAAGTATGGTGTCCCATATTCAGAATTTGTGCTCTGCAGCAGTGAGTGTTGAACACACACACACAACGTGAACACACACCTGGAGCAGTGGGCAGCCATTTTTGTTGCGGTGCCCGGGGAGCGATTGGGGGTTAGATGCTTTGCTCAAGGGAACCTCAGTTTTGGGTAATGAGAGTGGAAGAGAGCACTGTTCATTCACTCACCCGGTACTGAAACTCGAACCTGTCACCTTCGGGTTACAAGTCTGACAAGTCTGATGGGTTACAAGTCTGACTGTTAAGCGTTTTAGAATGTCCCACTGTTTTTAGTGATTGAAATACTGAGCTGGATGTTGTATAAGGATTCTGATTCCTCAGTATCTTCAGCTGACAGTTTGGGCTCTTCAGTCCATCAGAGAGCAGATTATATATAAATGTCATGTATGCTGGAACTAATGTGACAGTCAAGTGAAAATAACTTTCACAAGTATGTCTTTAGTCTTAATTACATTTTAGTAAACACAGATTTTACTCTCCAAAATCATTAAAAAAATGATACTTGAAACAAACAAAAAAACTGATTAAACAGCTGTTAACAAGTTACTTACATGGCTTTTCTGCAGCATCTCACAGCTGGCAGAAGATTCATTTGGCCTCCCGGTCCAGTATTGAACATCCTCAGGTTGAACTCATCCAGCACCTCCTCTGACATCAGCAGTACGCAAGCCATCAATGAGCACATGGAAGATGAGAGGTATTCTCCTGGAGATGATCTGAAGTATCTTTGTATTTCTGTATATAATGAATTGTCGTTGAGCTCCAGTAAGCAGTAGAACAGGTTGACTGAAGCTTCAGGTGAGATGTTCTTGTTTTGTAAGAGTTCTTTAATGTGTTTTGTTATTTCTGTGACGCTGTCTTTGCTGTCTTCAGTGTGTGAGAACAGGCCTCTGAGCAGTTTCTGATTGGATTCCAATGAAATGCCCAGCAGAAACCGTAAAAATAGGTCTAAATGTCCTTTCTGACTTTGCATGGCTTTCTTAACAGCCTTCTTTAGTATATCACATAAAGCAATATTTTTGTCTGGCTTGTCGATGTGGTCCGACCTGACCTCGTTATGTGTTTCTTCAAGGAAAAACTCCAGTTCGTTCATGTTCTTATTCAGGTAGCAGAGGAACACATGCACTCCAGCGAGGAACTCTTGAACACTCAGATGCACAAAGCAGAAGACTTTGATCTCATGAAGTCCAGCTTCTTGCTGAAAGATCTCAGTGAGCATTCCTGTGGACTAAAAGTCTTCACTCACATCAATACCACATGCTTTCAGATCTTCCTCATAGAACACTATGTTTTCCTTCTTCAGTTGTTCAAACGCTAGCTTAGCTAACTTCAAAATCATGGTTTTATTGGACTCTAAGAGCTTGGTTCGTTCTCTTTCTGTTTTTCTGTCATGCTTCTGGCTCTTCATGTTCATCTGTATCAGCAGGAAGTGGATGTACATTTCAGAGAGTGTCGTGTTGATGTTCTCTACATTGTTCACAATAGGGATGTCTTGAAGAACAGTGGCTGTGATCCAACAGAACACGGGAATGTAACACATGATGTAGAGACTACGAGATTTCTTAATGTGTGAGATCATTCTGGAGGCCTGAGTCTCATCTATGATTCTCTTTCTGAAATACTCCTCCTTCTGCTGGTCAGTGAATCCTCGCACCTCAGTGAACAACCCTACACACTCCGGAGGGATCTGATTGGCTGCTGCTGGTCGTGATGTCACCCAGACGTGAGCGGATGGAAGCAGAGTCCCATTCACCAGACTTGTAATCAGTTCATCTACAGATGATCGCTCCTCAACACTCGTCACCATTCCACTGTCAAAATCCAAAGGGAGCCGACTCTCATCCAGTCCATCAAAGATAAACGCAAGCTTGCACTTATATATCTCACATATCTTTGCTGTTTCCAGGTCCTCCAGTTCTGGATTAAATTTCTGTAGAAACTCATGCAGACTGATCTCTCTGACTTTAATGCAGTTAATCTTTCGGAATGGAAGCAGGAAAACACAGTCTATATCCTGATTGGCTTTTCCTTCTGCCCAGTCCAGAATGAACTTGTGCACTGAGACCGTTTTTCCAATGCCAGCGATGCCTTTGGTCAACACAATCTTTTTCTTATTTTTGTTCAGACTAAATACATCATTGCATTTGATTGGCCAGCTCTGTGATTTATGGGGTTTAAAGGCTTTATCAATCTGCCGAATCTCATGTTCTTGATTGACTTCTTTAAGATCCCCCTCCGTAATGAAGAGTTCTGTGAAAACATCCCTGAGATCTGCTTCATTTTCCTTTTTACACTCAAAAATGTTTTCTACTTTCTCCTTCATCTGCATTTTGTGAGATTCCAAGAATTCCTGCAGCCAGAAATCATCTGTTATGAAAAATATAAATAAACATGTAAAGGTGTGAACAAAACAACACTAGAAAATTAAACACAAATGTTTTCACATTAGAATGATTATCATTAAAATCAACTGGAGCAGACATATGGTATTTAAATTCATAGTAATGAAAGCAGTTCTGTTCTGTACTGAGATCAATATCAAACATGTTAAAATCATTTCTGATTCCGCTGTAAGGATGTTTAAGGTTAATTTACCTTGTTTTCTTGGGTGTTTCTCAGCTGGCTCTAATGATGTTTGCACTGTAAAGAGAGAGAGAAAAGAATTAGACTTTATGTTCATCAAGGTATACTAAATAAAGCTCTGCATCGTGTTTCAACACTTCATTAAGCAGCAACTATTAAACTATGAACTAAATCTGCATATTAGAATGATGAAGGATCATGTGACACTGAAGACTGAGTAATGATGCTGAAAATACAGCTGTGAAAATTTTCCTGTGATGGCAACATAGGAAAAATATATATTTTTTAAGATATTCAAATAGAAAACAGTATTTTTAAATTGAAAAAAATATTTTAAAATATTTGTAGTTAAATAAATTGTGAACGTAAGAATCTTATTTAAAAAAAAAATCTAAATGTACATTTCTATAAATCTATGCTGCCTCTCGTTCTCAATTCTTTCTTTTATTACCTTCAGTGTAGTTGTTCTGTAACTCTTCGGCCAGCCGGTTCTGGTTCATCTTCCTCAGGATGTTCAGTGTTTTCTTCACAGCTTCTTCTGGTCCAAAACGCTCCATCATTATATTCACTATATCAGTGACACCAGCCTTCTCCAGTTTACCAGCTCCAATGGGTCCAACTTCTTTTAAGAGCCACTTAAATTTCTTCAGATCATATTCCTTCAGGTCTTCTAGAGTAACATAAAGCAGCTCTATAACAGATGCCATCTTCTTTCAAGGACTGTTGGAGCAAAGAAAAAAAAAGTCAAATATTTGCACTTTTATAGCAGAGATCTAGGAAGTATGTGTAAATGAATATAATTAATGAAATGACACTGTGATCAGATCAACTATTATGAAAAATTATTTAAACTTTAAAGGTCTAAAACAAAATCTTCAGACTGATTGCGGTGCGTATTTTCTTCCGTACCCATGGCCATGTTAACAGGTTAGAGCTTTCACACTGCACGCGGATGCGGTCCGGCGATCCGTTCCAGGAGCGGTGTGTGTACAGCAGTGCAGAGATCGTTCTCTTACGAGAGGTCTCTCGTACTGCGTTGAAAACGCTAGGGGAAAAACTCTTTTTCACGAAATACTGAAGCAAAAAATTATCCTTTAATTTTTTAAATAATGTAAAGCGCATTGCAGCAGCACACAGCCATGGGCGAGACGACTCGCTCGCTCATTGGCTGCTCTGCGGCAACTGCATAAGCCTATCGAGCGAGGCCTGCGGTGACGTCAGGCCAATGAGGGCGCTTCGCGCCCTCCTTGCCACTTCCCGCCGAAACGGGCGTGGCTTAGTCCTATAAAAGGAGCTCGAAAAGGCTGATTCACTGATTTTTCATCTCTTCAGCGAAGCTCACGCATCGTTGGATCACGAGAAGAAGCAACGCGTCGTCTGAGAAGCACTTCAGCGGGACGAGTCACTTACGGAAGCTGCTGGCCCACGCCGCCTTCGACTGCCGTTCCTGCTGCGCTTTCCGGCGCCCATATCCTTTTCTATTATCCTCTGTGTGTGTGTGTGTTCGCCCTGCGACACACACTCGTAAAAGAGCTCGCGTCTTTTTCAAGATGCCTTCTAAATGCGGCTCGTGCCGAGCCCCACTCAGCGAGGGAGACCGTCATGTCATCTGCGTCTCCTGCCTGGGTGAAGACCATGCAGCGCTCGCGCTCGCTGACGGCGGCTGCCCTCACTGCGAGCTTATGCCTATGGTGACTCTGAGGACTCGCCTGGCAGTATTCTCCGAGCCTGCATCTCCCGCTGCACTGCCGCGCCGTAAGAAGCGCCGCTCTCAGCGGGTCCCGGAGCCTTCTCCCGCCCGACTAAGCTCGCCGGTTCGCCCGCATGCTTCACCGGCTTCGCCTGGATCACTTCCTGGTGCTCAGCGACCGCTGTCTGCCGCCGCCTCAGCAGAGGAAGTTGATTCTAAAGCCGCGTCGGGGGATGATGACTCATGCTCTCTGTTAGCCTCGGGCAGCGAAGACTGGGCGAGCTCTGCGGATCTCGCGCTTCCTGCTCGTACATCTAACAGAAGAGCTAACATCGAGAGGGAGCTGATGCGCGTACTCTCGCTGGCCGCGGCGAGCCTCGGCCTTGAGTGGTCCGCTCCGGAGCCCCCTTCTCGGACTCGACTGGATGGTAGCTTTCTCCCTGGTGAGCACACTTCTCCGGAATCCAAGCCCGCCCCCTTTCTTCCTGAGCTTCATGAAGAAGTTGCAAAGGCTTGGAGCGCTCCCTTTTCAGCCCGAACACGTTCGTCTGTTTCACCAGCATTCGCTACTCTAGACGATGCTAAAAACAGAGGCTACCATTCTCTTCCGCCGGTGGAACAGGCGATAACGACCCATCTTTGCCCGCCCTCTGCTGGACGGCGGACGAAACCGGTGTTGCCATCCAAAGCCTGCCGCATGACGTCGACGCTGCTCGCGCGAATCTTTTCCGCCGCTGGGCAGGCTGCGTCTGCACTACACACCATGGCTACACTGCAGATCTTCCAGGGAGATCTCCTCCGCAAACTGGACGAGATGGGACCTGATGCGATCTGCCTCTCGGACCTAAGAAGCGCTTCGGATCTCTCTCTCCGCGCTACTAAGTCCGCTGCACAGGCCATGGGATGGTGCATGGCTTCCGCCACTGTAGCTGAGAGACACCTGTGGTTAACACTCTCGGATATGGCTGAGTCTGAACGCGCCGCGTTCCTCGACGCCCCGCTGTCTTCTGCTGGCCTCTTCGGATCCTCTGTCAACGAGTTCGTATAGAGATTCGCCGAGGTCCAGAAAGCGTCTCAAGCCTTCAAGCACTTCCTTCCGAAGCGCTCTGGCTCGTCAGCGAGTCGTGCTAAACCGGCCCCACGGTGCTCTCAGCCACAGCCTCCCCCTCCTGCTGCTTCATCGCAACACCGACAGCAACGCAGCTCGAGGCCCCGCTCTCGCTCTGCCAACCGTCGCCCCGCTCCGCGTGGGCCGCGGCCGAGGATTGTGGTGAAACCGGAAGCCCCGAAAACATCCTAGCATGCCTAGGAATGCGCCGGTGTGTGAGTCCCGCTGCGGCCGGACTCTCACCCAAGCGCGCCGCTGATTCAGTTCCAGGAATTGCGACTGTATCAGCGTCTTCTGCAACGCGCAAGCCCGTACAGTTGCCCGCTTGCCTGCACACAAAAGCCGTTTTTACGGCTACCCAGATAAATCCTGTAAAGAGTGTATTTTCTGGTATCCCGGCCACGGCCGATGGTGCAATAAATGTAGTGCTGATGCCCACTGCCCATCCCTACACACAAGCACAGCCCTTCACACAGGGCGCGCGCCCATGAAATCGACTCAGGTCGATCGCGCAAAAAACATAGTAAATGTGCCCACTTCCCAGTGCCCACAAACACTATGTCACACATGTCACAGGGTTTCTGTAAAAACGAAACCTGTGCGCGCGCGCTCTGCCCAGGCAGACAGCGCGTCCAAAGCAGTAAATGTGCCCGCTTCCCCGCGCCCACACTTACTCACAGACACCATGAGTCCTTTGGGACCCGCTCAGCCCTCCCTCACTCGGTTAAGCACCGTAGTCAGGTTGAGGACGAGCGTTCTGCCCGCTGTGATCAGCGCGCTCCCCGCCTCGAATGTCATGGGCATTGCGCCTATGTTGCAGCACACCGAAGCACCTCTGTCGCCCGGCGAACAGAGCGTGCTTCGCATCCAACCCTTAGCCATCCATGCGAACGCATGGGCAGCGCTTCCAGGGGTTTCGGAATGGGTGCTAGGCATTATAAAGAGAGGCTACTCGCTACAGTTTTATCGACGTCTTCGCCGCTCCACAGCGCGCGTCGAGACTACGGTGAATTCAGAAGTAGCACACCTACGAAATATCAAAACTGATGAGCAAAGGGGCTATAGAGCCTGTGTCTCAAGCTCAAAGCGAAAGGGGGCTGTACAGCAGATATTTTCTGGTTCCCAAGAAAGACGGGGGTTTCAGACCCATACTGGATCTAAGACAGCTGAACAAAGCATTAATGAAACGCAGTTTCAGAATGCTCACGACCAGGAAAATCTGGTTCATGTCGATAGATCTGAAGGACGCGTATTTTCAAATACAGATAGCGTCACGTCACAGGCGATACTTGAGATTCGCCTTCGAGGGCCAGGCATACCAGTATACAGTCCTGCCGTTCGGCTTATCCCTGGCACCTCGTACATTTACGAGGTGCATGGACGCAGCGCTCGCACCTCTCAGACTCAGAGGCATGCGAGTGCTGAACTATTTGGACGGAGCTGTTTCTGATCTCAGAGAAACTTTTCCGCTGCGGCGCGACCGTCACGCTCAGGAAATTTCAGAGGATGCTAGGTCTTATGGCCTCAGCATCATTAGTTCTCCAGCTGGGCTTGCTCCGCATGCGCCCTCTGCAGTTCTGGTTGAAAGCGCGAGTACCGCGCAGACCGTGGGCATCCGGTTGGCTGCGTCTCAGGGTCGGATCAGAGCTGTGTGGAAGCTCTAAAACCTTGGAAGACGAGCGACTGGTACCAATCAGGTGTAAGCCTGGGGACTTCCTCGAGAGTGATAGTGGTGTCGACAGATGCCTCCACATTGGGATGGGGAGCGCTGCTCGAGGGCAGAGCGTTTTTCGGCCTGTGGTCAGAACGCGAAAAGCTCCAACATATCAACTGCCTGGAAATGATGGCAGTGGACAACGCGCTGACGCGTTTTCGTCCCCAAATCAAGGACCAACACGTCTTAGTCCGTTCGGACAACATGTCTGTGGTGTCCTATATAAATCGCCAGGGCGGTCTCGCATCCCTAAACCTGTACAGGCTGGCGGAACGCCTCCTGTTATGGGCTCAGCGCAACTTGCGCTCGCTGAGAGGGATGTGCCAGGGATCCAGAATCTGGGTCCAGACAGACTGTCCAGGAACAACGTTCCTGCGAGCGAATGGTCTCTACACCCGCAAACAGTCCAGCTGTTGTGGGAGAGATTCGGCAGAGCGGAAGTGGACCTGTTTGCGTCCCACGAAAACGCTCACTGCCCCGCGTTCTTTTCCAAGAGCGAGAGCGCGCTGTCCCGAATGTGGCCGCGCTGTCCGCTCTACGCTTTTCCACCCGTCTCCATCCTGCCTCAGGTGTTAGAACGGATCAGGGAAACGAAATGCTCAGTGCTGCTTGTAGCGCCGCTCTGGATGAACCAGTCGTGGTTCCCAGTCCTGATGCAGCTAGCAGACACTGCCCCGTGGCCAGTGCCATTGAGGAAGGACCTCCTCTCGCAGGCCAGGGGTTCGATTTGGCATCCTCACCCGGAATTGTGGTCCCTCCACGTGTGGGCGCTCAACGGGTACCCGCTGATCTCTCAGTGGGGGTGCTAAACACTATCACTCAGGCTAGAGCACCGTCAACTAGACGTGGTCAGTATTCTCCAGCTGGTGCACGGCTCTGGGTTTTTCACCCCTCGATTGTGAGGTGACGGAGGTTCTCTCCTTCCTACAGGAGCTGTTGGATAAGGGCAGAGCCCCTTCCACGCTCAAAGTCTATGTGGCGGCTATCGCAGCGTTTTCTGAAACAACGCGCGGTCAGTCATTATGGAGGAACGATCTAGTCATCCGCTTCCTCAGAGGAGCTAGGAGGCTGAATCCTCCCAGACCCCCTTCAGTCCCTATGTGGGACCTCTCTACAGTTTTGGAGGCCATGAAAGGTCCCCCTTTTGAGCCCATCCAAACGACTAGCCTCAAACATCTGTCATTCAAAACAGTGTTTCTGTTGGCTCTCGCTTCAGTTAAGCACGTAGGTGACCTGCACGCGCTCTCGGTGAGCGCAGCGTGCTTAGAGTTTGGGCCAGGTGACTCGAGAGTCATACTCAAACCTAGGCATGGTTATGTGCCAAAATCCCTCAACACACCGTTTCGGGCTCAAGTTATCTCCCTGTCTGCCCTGCCGGTGTCAGACGAGGAAGGGGACTCAAGTTTTCTCTGCCCTGTAAGGACCCTGAGAGCTTATGTGTCTCGCTCTTCTGTCTTTAGACAGACTGAGCAGCTCTTTGTCTCTTTCAGTGGACGTTCCAAGGGAATGGCTGTTTCGAAACAAAGCCTGTCCAGATGGATAGTCGATGCTATAGCGCTAGCTTACACTGCCAAGGGTCTTCAGTGCCCATTGGGTGTCAGAGCGCATTCCACAAGAGGCGTTGCCTCATCGTGGGCTTGGTCTAGTGGGATTTCCTTACAAGACATATGTATGGTGGAGGGCTGGGCCTCGCCGTCTACATTTATTAGGTTTTATAACCTAGAGGTTCCCGCTCTACAGGCTAAGCTATTGTCGGTATAATCAAATCAGTGGTCTGATTAGGACTCTGAGGCCGCGAGCGCAGTGCGCTGCCGGCTATCATATGGTGCGAAGCGCCCTCATTGGCCTGACGTCACCGCAGGCCTCGCTCGATAGGCTTATGCAGTTGCCGCAGAGCAGCCAATGAGCGAGCGAGCTGTCTCGCCCATGGCTGTGTGCTGCTGCAATGCGCTTTACATTATTTCAAAAATTCAAGGATAATTTTTTGCTTCAGTATTTCGTGAAAAAGAGTTTTTCCCCTAGCGTTTTCAACGCAGTACTCGTTCCCTCTTCTAGAGAGAACCGAGGTTACGTTAGTAACCGAGTACGTTTCCGCACCGAGTCTATTTTCGCTGCACGCGCTGAATTAAAGTGACAGGCAGCGCATGGTTCGCGGTCAAAATGAACACAGATTGACCTGAAAATGTAGTAATTTCACCATAAATGTAATACTACTTTTTTTCACAGTCATCTTTTTACTTTAAGACCGGGGTAAATCAAGGAAAACTACAATTTACTTCAACAATGCGACATAATGAACAACACTCGTCTCATTCGTGGAGGTGGAAAAACAAGTTCTTTATGACATGCAAGATTTATTGTATTAACATTTAAATGCAAAAGAAAAGGCATGAAAGTAGGATGTGTTTGTCTTTTTTAATTTTTAATTTAAATGTTTGCGATTTTAATATAAGTACATGGTTAAATGTTTGACTACTTGCTTGAGCAACTTAATATAAGTAGAAGTAATGCATGGAATAATAGGCCTACGTTGTTTAAATTGTGTTTAAACGTGCATATGTCCATGTGTAGGCTACAAAGAGAATCGCAATGCTGGCAAACGTTTTTTTTTTTTTTTTTTAATAAAAGTTGGTGCATAACTTCTGGATTTGAAATAAAAATAGTAAGTTTGTTTTTGTGGTACAGCCGCGGATCAGTTATGCACTGCAAACGCAGCATATCTATGTGAAAGCACTATATAGCGGGTGCTGCTCCTGTAACGGGCGTAAGAGTCTGTGGTCATTAATGGATCATTGTTTGGTCTGATAGATTCAGCTGATTGCTTGTGAATATTGAGTCTCAACAAGATTAGACTCATTAAGTAGCCTAGATTCAATTTTGTCCTATATTCTTCTTGGAAGACTTATCTTTTAAATTTCAGACCAGACAAGAAAAAAATGTACTTTGAAAATACAACATTTTACAACACTGATTGTGAATGATAATTACAACATATTTCATACTAAAAATTATGAGTAATGGAAAAACAACATTTAACATTTTCCCAGTACCCAGTTATTGCAGTTCTGTACTATCTGAAGCACCTGACAGTCAGCATAACACACACACGCACACACACACACACACACACACAGGGTTGCCAACTTTTGAGTTTAGCTCGGAGTGAGGGGGGGGGGGGAGATATATTTCAACGGGGGGGGGGGGGGGGGGGGATATTCCAACCCAATTTTTTGGGGGTATTTTTATTTAAAGGAATTAATTATAAAAGCGATTTAAGGGAATAAAGAAAAAAAAGCTTATTGTATTAGTGAAATAATTGTAACTATTTGCAAATAACATTTTATTTTTAATTATGCATGCATTCTCTCTAAATGAATCAAAGAAATTATAGCATATTTTCAATTCAAAAAGGCTAAATTTAGTAAATAAATAAAAAAAGTTGAGTAATTCGCGTCACCGGATACTGTCGGTAGTTGAACATTTCTATTGTAAAACAGTCAAATGTTAAATGTTTACCACTTACATTTTGCCAGGCATTCGTTCACTTCTTTAATCATTCTGACATTGAAGAGCTAGACCGCTGAACTTTTATAAAAGACTATAGTCATCCTAACACCAAACAGAGCGGTGCATAATGGAGCGCATCAGAACAGCATCAAGAATATCAAATACATTGCAGTGAATCTTTTATTTGCATCTTAAGTTTATAGGCAATAATAATGACTGGTTTGCGAAAGTGTAGAACTCGGTGAGCTCGCGCAAAACACATCTTCAGGACAGCGACTCATTTAAACGCCTCTGATTGGCCAATGCGTTCAACAGACATGTCAGTGATTGGCTACAATGCTCAACTCTGCCGTACGCCGTGCGTGCGCTACAGTTTCTGTCTCGCATGCGTGCTCGCTCTAGATTCCGGGAGATTTTAACTAATTTGCGCCATAAATAGTGGTCCATCCAGTAGTTAAGAGCCTGAATTGTTTATAGTAATTCTGAAATTTAGTGCACACGAGTGAAAAAAAATACAGCACAGAAGAATGTCTAATTTAGCGTGAGATTTCTTTGTTAAGCGTGAGAGCGTGAGATTGAGGCTGAATGCGTGACTGTCACGCCAGATGCGTGAGAGTTGGCAACCCTGCACACACACACACACACACACACACACACACACACACACACACACACACACACACACACACACACACACACAAATGAACTGCTAAAAATGAACAAATTCTCATTATCAAAAATAATCTGTATAATTAAATAAAGGTTGTAAAGTTGAATAAGTCTGTCTGTGCATCCATGAGTAGAGAATAGGAGGTAAAATAAGAAGTGTTTATTTGAGAGATTTTTAACTGCTTTAGTGCCATAGACCTAAAGCCATATTTACAGTTTTTTGGAACTTGAGACTCACTCAGTGAAACCATTTATTCATGTACTGAATCTTCAGACCAATTCTGCAAAACTCCATGCACATTATACACTTTACACTCAGTTTGAAATTCCAAAACAAACTTTTTGAAAAACTCTAAACACAGTTCTCTACACGTCACACTCATTTCCTGATGACTGACACCCAATGATCATGTGTGAAAACACTTATACATAAAGTGGTCACTTAGAAATCAAAACTCAGTTTTGAGAAAGAAAGATAATTTTTTCTGTTTATAGTGTAAATAAATATATATGTATGTATGTATGTAAATATATATATATATATATAAACACACACGCATACATATATTTACATATATATATATATAAACACACACGCATACATATATGTAAATATATGTATGTGTGTGTGTTTATATATATATATATATATATATATATATATATATATATATATATATACATACAAGCTACAATAGCCTATAGATTGTTTCACAGCAGCTTCACAATAGTAACAAATCGCCTGAGAAGCAGCTTGGCCAAAGAGGCAATAGTGTCAGTATTCACTCCAAATCACTTCAGTGTTGATTCAGTTCAGTTCAACAAAACATTCATCAATTGTGCATACATACTATACAGTGTGTTTGTGCCATAGGCATAATTTGTGGGTGGAACATGTCCCAACCACTTTTTCTCAGGGTCGATGTTGTCCACACCACTTTTTGAAACAACTCGCGGCACGGATGTACCTAATACAAATAAATAAAACATCTCTAGTTAACTAGCAGAGCATTCATTTAGTTCGTTATTAAATAAGAGACAATGTAGGGCTAAAATTTTGTTTTTAAAATCATGCCAAGTGCCCGTAGCCGCTGCTATCAGTGACGCAGAGACTCTCTATTCGTTCCAGTGAAATCACAAAACAAAATGCACACAGACGTCCCTGCTTGATATATAGGCTACTGATGAACATATTCGGTTTTGATGAGGAAAAAAATAAAAATACATATACGAGTGCGGATTAGAACCCGTAACCTCTGACAGTTCTAACAACCAGACAGTAGACAAGCAAATCATGCGGATCTACGGATTTATTCACGTGAAAATCTCAGCACTTACAATATATTAGTAGATCTCAAACTAAACCCAACTATTCAGTTACTATTGAAATTGATTTCTAGACATTGTAATGTTATACAATTGTAATGTTAATGTTCCTAAAATGGTTATTATAGAGCTTTCTGATGTTTTGTGGTTTTGTATGTAGAGTTAAGGGGGTTACACACCGGACGAGAAGCGCAGCGCCACGTCTTTAAAATTCGAACACATTATTCTCTGAGTGTACACACACCGGCAGCGCCATTCGGCATCTGTCTGCGGCGCCCAGCAATATTATCCGTCTGCAGTCCCGGAGGCCGCATTTTCAGGACCCCAATTCTAGGATCGCATTTCTAGGACCCTAGTTTTTTTGTGACAGCGCCACCTACAGAGTCGGAGAACCGCAGTCCCAGGAACGCATTTCCAGGACCCTAGTTTTGGAGGACCGAAAAAAGTGCCACCAAGGCAGTATTTCCACCCAGTTTTAACTACATTAGAGTTTTAGAGTTTTTTTTTTTTTTAAGTTTTATTACACCCAAATACTACTTTCTTTATTGCAATTAAACCTGGTTCCTAGGAATGTTGAGAAATTATTGGGACTAAGTAGCATAATATAATAACTCAAGTAAAATAAACAAGGAATCATGTTATAGTCTTTTCAGTCACTAGATCGACCACATTTTCAAGTACAGAGGGAAGACAAGGATGACTCTGGGGGTAGATTTAAGATTGTGTATATTTTACAAAATAATATATAACAACTGAACTTGAACACACACAAAAACAAATTTGTTCATGACGTGAACCACATAGACAGAACTTCATGGACAGCATCATCACTGACTTCTAAGAGAGAGAAAGAGAAGTAAATTAAATAAGGAACATTTAGTTGAACATGTTCTACTCTATCATTTTAAATTTCATATTTAAAAGATCTTGGTTACCACAGAGTGCACACACACAGGGGCGTAGCACCAAGTGTTGGGCCCCGGTCACAGAACCAAGGGGTGGGCCCCTCACAACACCAATATATATCAATATATCTTTGTGGGCCAATAATGCAAATATACAAAAATAATGATATCAATCTTCATACCAATTAATGTTCATAATACTATTATTGCATAGTCAAAGATTTGGAAAAAAATTATTTTGATGTTGTGGGAACAAAGGTTCTAGAAACACTCATGTCAATAAAGCCCATCTAAACTGAGAAAAAAAATAATAGAGAGAGATGCAAGAAATCTGAATAGAAATAGCATATTATTGACACGACTTTTCCTGACTATATATATTATATATATATGTATGTATGTATGTATGTATGTATATATATATATATATATATATATATATATATATATATATATATATATATATATATATATATATATATATTTAAAGCACACATTGTGATGTTTGCAGCAGCACTACCTACCACCTGGATGCTCTCCCCTCTTTTCTCAATTGTTTCTCTTTCACTCTATTCAATTCTTCCACTTCACTGAAATAGTAAATGGAGAACATAATCACTGCTAGGTTAACAGAAATCCTGTTAACACGTAAAAAAGGATACATTGGACATTGTATAAAAAACAATTCCATTTTCTACTCTTACCTGTGATGATAATCAGGACTTTCATATAAATAAATAGACATAAATTAGGCCTAAGCCTAGTACTTAACCAATTTATTTATTTATCTTTTGTCATACTATTGCCTACCCTGAGCTGTGTCCTTGAAAGCACTTCATATAGAGTACAGTACACAGTAAATGACACAATCTAACACGTGGTATTTTAACAGTCAATTATGGCCTCTCTGTTATATCTGACTATTAAAATGTCATATGTCTAAACCAACATTATAATAAAACCATATCAAAATGAAGAGACGTACTCATAACATGTATTGTGGGTAACGTTAAACAGGCTGACTGTGAGCATGTGACAGTGAAAACATTAAGATTATTTTAACTGAATTAAAATGGAAAAACAATGAGTAATTAACAAGCTTTCAGAACGAACATGCTACAGTTTATTTTGCTGTTTTATAAGTCAACACAGGCTTATCATGCAACAGTTACGTTAAATGAATGTGCTAACAATTCATTTTACAGCATTAGAGGCTAATATATGATGGCTATGCATTCAAGACTATTTAGCAAATCACCATCACGTTGGCTACGTTAACTTTCCAATGAAATGCATCACAATTGTTTTTAAAGTTAAACAAATAAAAATTGATTCGCATTTGATACTCACACTCTGATTGTCATCCATCTTCGCTGGTCCTCTAATTCGGTAGGTGGCGTTGTCACTAAAAACCTAGGGTCCTAGAAATGCGGTCCTAGAACTGGGGTCCTGAAAATGCAGCCTCCGGTTTTGCAGGCAGCGAGCTACGGCTCAGGACCTGCCGCGCCACAGAGCGCCAAACATAGTTTTATATGTACATTTATTTGTCTCAAATCGTCGTTAATGTATATACTGTCTTCCCCCTACGCTGCAATATACATTTAGTTTTACATTAATTTACAGAAATCAGCTGCGTGGATGAAAACTGGATGAAAACTGCTGATGTTATCGGATTTTCAGGTGATATTCTCAATTGATTCAGTTAACGGACGTTCTGAGGTAAAGTGTTCAGACTGCAGACTTAGCAACGATTGTATTTAATTGTACAGTACAATCATAACATAGTACAGACATTATCTTAATTCCATAATGTCCTTAGACATAACAATATTGCTGGCCATAAACTGAGAAAGTGCGCGTCCGTGTGCGATACCTCGAGTTGTCCTAGACGCGGCGCGGCGCTGCGCTTCTCGTCCGGTGTGCGACCGACCCCTTTAGTTTCAGTTCACTTCACTCCTAGAGCCATATTTCAGAAATTGTAAGCAATTTGAAAAAACTGTAATGTTTGACAGAAACGAAAACAAGGATGTGAGGGGAAACTAGAAATAGGCCTACAGTGTGCCAGTTGTTCAGCTCACAAAACATCTTTTATAAAACAGTTTTGAAAAGAACGTAATCTTGAACTTGAATGCCTCAGCAAAGACTGCAATCTAACACTATAAAGAGTTGTGCTGCATGAATCTTCTGTGATTACTGAACACACTTAAACATTGTTCAGTAACTTAAAATATTTACTAACTTAGGGCCTACCTTGAATAATGACAATATTTGTAGATCTTCCTCTATGGCACCTTGATCAACAAAAGCACTGATCTTCTCTTCACTTCCGTGTTCTCATGAAGAACTGGGCGTTTCTCTGCAGAACTGTTTTTTTTTCAGGAGTCAAAAGAGAAGAAACTGTGTGAGAAAAACATCCATTCAAACAAACAAACACGTATGTGTTAGTGTATCTTGGTGGAGTCCTTCCATTGATATAGCCTATTTTTGATCCTCTACCCCTTGGAAAGGTTATGCTCAGATTTGGTTTCATTTTCAATGTGTCCTCTTCCTGCCTGCCTCCTGTTTGCTACAAACTGCGATTTCGGCAATAATATAAGATCCTTTCAAATCTCAGTGTACGACATGGATCTAATAAACTTGGGTGCGTATTGTGTATGTACACTACGATGAGGACACCTATTAAATTGCAGGCTACGATGCAAGTTAGTCTGCGTTTAACTCGACTTTTAGACACACTCGTGAACTTCCTTTAGCACATCTCTTCAGAGGAATCCCCACCGCCATTGTGAAGTGAGTTCAGTTTCGTCAAGTGGACAAGGGAAGTTTACTTGCTTGTTCACAAGCAAACAAACACTTGTTAGTGTATCTCCGTGGAGTCCTTCCATCGACTTCATTTGTTTTTATACTGAGCTAATATTTTCAATCCCTAAACATAACCCTCACAAAAAAACGTTTGTATTTTTACATAATCAAAATATTTGTTTATTAACGTACTTTCCTCCATAATTTCAAATGTAAACACTCATTTTATTTTTCATTTTATAAAAAAAGAGGATATGCTAGTCTGCAGAACCGCTTCTTTCTAATTGCCATTTCAGACAAATAGAGTTTTACAATGAATAAAGTAAAATTGCACTATTCTCAAGAGCTGCTGACAGTAAAGCTTTATGATTTCCTTGAGATAACACAGGAAAAAGTCTAGAGTTCAATACCAATGTCACAGTTGTGTTCTGTTTAGTTTGGACTTGTCTACCTGTCATCATGTCTGTGCCTGCCTGCCTGCCTCTGTTAAGTATATTACTGTAGTAAAACGTTTGAATTGGAACTCTGTGCCTCTTCGCCGCCTTCTGCCTTCACCACACCCTGAAAGAACAACGGACCGCCCGCCGTGCCAGAGACTAAACCCGTCGAGCCATTGACGCAGCCTTGGCTCCAACCGCCCTCAGCTCCACCATGGACCCTCACTCCACCAGCTCTGCCGGGCTCTCTCATCCCTCCGGCACCGCCTTGGTCCCTCGTCGACCGGCCCTCGCCCTGGGACTACCCTCCTCCGGCTTCGCCTCGTCACTCTGTCCCTCAGGCTCAGTTGGGCTACTCACTCCCTCCGGCTTCACCTGGGTCTCCGGTCGCTCCAGCACCGCCTTCAGGGTCCCCACCTGTGCTTCAGTCGCCGGAGTCGCCAGCTTCGCCGTGTCCCGTCGGGACCTCAGTGTCACCTTGGTGCATGGGCTCTTTGGTTCCGCCCTGGTCTCCTCTCCCACCTGCTCCGTCCCCGTCAGTCGGCCCCCTGGAGTCGTCAGCCCTGCCTCCACCATGGCTCCTCCCTCCATCAGCTGCGCCCTGGCACCACCCTAGTCCCTCCTGTCTTCTGCATGCCTTCACCTGCTCTTCGTCCTTCTCCTGAGTCCCCTCCCTCCCTCCCTCCCTCCCTGACCAACCCACAAAAATAGTTTATAAATATTTAGTTATGCTATTTTATTGCCAAATATCAGATTCAGTATTTTTTCTTTCAATTAGCACAGGTTTTGTATTTCTTTTCTTTCAATTAGCACAGGTTTTGTATTTCTTTTCTTTCAATTAGCACAGGTTTTGTATTTCTTTTCTTTCAATTAGCACAGGTTTTGTATTTCTTTTTGGATATGATTGATCACAGGCCTCATTGATCTGAGATTATGCAAAAGTCTTTCAAAAATGCTAAAAAGCTTTTATATCCCAACCAATCTTAAAATCAAACCTACACCCTTGCTGCTCATTTTTATTTTCATTAAAAAAAACATGTATATTTTTAACACTATACTTCAATATTATAATTTTTTCATCAAAAACAAGAAAGTAGTTTCCGCTGCTGTGAGGGTGTTTATAGTACAGTGACGGTAGTTGACATTCTTCTGCCCGCCGTTATCAATCTCTCTCTGTTTGAAAGTTGTGAAAACTACAGTATTGAGGAGTTTTTCTTCTGCTGTTTGAGCAAATGGGAACACAAAATATATATTTAATGAATTCTCTCATTCACCGCTATAGAAGTTCACCAAACTATGATGACTTCTGCTGAGAAACACAGAAATGTGAAAAGGGTCTATTATTTACAATCTTTCTGCTGCCACTTTCATTCACCGAGAGCTTTAACATCAATATAAGCATCGTAATAACATACTGTAGATTATATTTGATAACCTCTCCTTATGCCATCTACAATTTTAATACACAATCAACTTAAAAATCAAAGACCCATCGAGTGATTGTTTAAAAAAAACAGTTTATATGGACATTCAGATACAAATTACATCACAAATGGAATCAGAATATGTAGAGAGAGAAATAGTTCAACTCAAAAACACGGTTACACTGTAAACCAAAGGAGAGTATGTGGAACAGGTATCATATTCATAAGGTGCGAGAATGGAGAATAAAAGAGACGCCATCTTTAATCCTTTACTGCACGAATGGAGGGGATTTCAGACTTTCACTCCATCATCAGAAGACAAACGTCATGCAAGAATTCAGTCTCCTCGTATCAAAGATCTCCGAGCTCTCGGCGCTACAGGAGAAACGTACAAGGGACAGAGAAAGAGAAACAAGCAAATCCGCCGTATCTTTTCCAATAGCATCTTTAAAAGCCAGAAGATCAGAATGTAGGTACTGAGATATTTTAATCTCTTATAATACTGTGTAAAGTGTATGCATAGACTGCAAGTACCATTTAAACATAAAAAAACTAAAACTAAAGAAAGCTGTCTGGTTTAGTGTTCAGTTTTTCATTCTCTTAGTGTCGATGAAACTCAACCCCTCACACACACAACACACAACACAGCGGAAGTGAAATCAACTCCGAAACTTTAAAATGGCAAAACGTTTTCAGTCCTGGACCCGATTACAATTACATGCACCTAGAATCTACTGAAACGCATGTCCTGCAAAAAAAAGAAAGAAATGCATGTGTTTTCACAGATAAAGAAACCGCTGTGGTCTTGGATTCTGCAATTCCATCTCCAGCCATTTTGAAATAATTAACGAGCCACTTCAAACAATATCAAAAACCTATTGATAAAAAAAAAAAAAAAGAAACCAAACAATAGAATTACAAATATGTTTACACACACAAATCAGAAATGTGCTTGACTCTTCTTTGGAACCAAAATTCAAAGAAAGCAAAATACCAATATACTAAAGGGAAAGAGGACACACTCTGCAAGACAAAAAAAAAAAAAAATACTATGTAGTTTTCCTTTAAAAACCGACAAACGTTTTTTAATCCGCTTCTCAGAAAGTTGGGCTGAAACTTGCATATTTTACAAAACTATGCTAATAAAAGACCTTCCGTCGATATTCCACAAGAAGGGCTTTTCAATCCCAAAATCAAAAAAAAAAAAAAAAAAAATTCTCATAGCATAATTTAAATACTTGCTATAGTCATTATGCCGTCTTTTTGTGTATTAATGTGGATTCAGATGATGTCCTGCCCTTCATCAAAGCCAACACACAACCATGAGAAACTAATGACGATAATAATTAATAATAATAATAATAATAATAATAATGTTTGGTAAAATTTTGTGTCTATTCTAGTTTACTTGCATATAATGACTATTTAATTTTAAAGGTACGCCTCTTGAAAATGGTCTGAACGGAGGTACTGTTTAAAGAACACAAAGCTTTCAGCAAGACGGATTATTATGACACATCGTCCCGGTCATGTGCGTCACACTGCAGTGATTCGTAACAGCGGTTGGAGTTTCCTTTCATCCATGATCTTTCCAAAGAAAGGAAAAGCATGATGTAGTCTCTCATCATGTTGCTGTATTTGGGATAATAGCATCGTCCTCCCGTACAGAGCTGATGGGATCCACGTATTTCAAGATGATCCTTAAAACCGAGAGCGGTCCAGATGAATGTCTATATTTCTTAAAGAATATTGATCATTATTGTAGTGTGAAACAGTGAAGGGTGACACAAACTTCACTGCGGTCCTGACGCTCTGTGCACATGTAGTTCAATGGCCACTAGAGGCAGTCTAGAGCCGTTACTGCATGCATATGTGCAGAAAGACGAGCCGAAGGAAGAAATGATTTGAGCTTCTCAGTCAAGCAGTTTCAGTCAGAGATCTGTTACAATTTAGTGTTCAATGATGTCAGGTTTCCTTAAAAAAAAAAAAAAAATCCACCTTCTTTGAACTGATTTAGAGTTGCATTCCTTTTTCAAAGTTCGTAACAGACGCGTTATGCTTCTTTTTTTTGTTTTTTTTTGTCCAAAAGTGTGATTAGGTTTTTCCCTCCGAGGTCAGCAGCTGTTGGTGAAGTATCAGAGAGACCGGAAATCTGGAAGTGTATTAAAGGTGTTTAATATGGCGAAAACCGGCTGTATCCTCCTCTGTAGAGAGTGGCCTGTGGAAGAGAGACTGGTTAGAAACCTGCGAGAGTGTGATGGACATACTAAAGCAAGAACAGCTCTAAATCCACTGTAAAACACGGCTTCAAGGGGCTTATTGCTTTTATAAAATGGTTACTCCATAAAAATATTCATTTTAATATTTATTTTATTCATAAAATAAACACCAGCAACAAAAAACATAATGTTATAACACATGTATTCTTCTGCCAAGAAATGTAGTTCCGAATAGGTTGCCAAGCAACACATGCAGCAACAAAGCATCAGTTGTGCAGTAACACTAATGTAATGTAATGCGCTCACAGGTGTGTGTTTGTGGAGTCATTTACAACGGCTTCGAACGCGGCTCAACCAATAGAGAGCCTAAGTCCCTCCCCTTCCGGTCGACCACCATGTGACCTTATTTCAGAAAAATATTGCATGGTAGTCAATGGCGAGAGACAAATATTTTGATCTCGTTTGAATTGTGCCCTGATTTACACATATGATGTTTGTCAATTTAAAAGATACATTTTAAAGTCAAGAAAGTCGCAGTTTGATGTAAAACTGTTGAGGTATAAGACTGTGAAAATACGTAGTTACAAAGACTACAAACCCAGAAGGCACACATGCGACGTCATAACTTTTCTCTCAATGAATGAAGCTAACTTTACTGAAGCTAACGTCTGTCGTTTTTTCTATATTCTTACATTATAATCTTAACGTAACGCCGTCATGCCTGAGTGTTTTGAGCCAGAATACACACATACGAGCAACGGTGACGTACATAGTGCGAGACGAGAGATGTAGTTCATTGAGCGATTTTCACATAAAACTAAACGTTACTCTTCTGTTTTATGACAAACTGCGACTTTCTTGACTTTAATAATTACCTTTTAAATTGACAAACATCATATGTGTAGTTCAGGGCACAGTTCAGACGGAATAAAAAGATAAGTTGTCTCTCGCCATTGACTCCCATACATATTTTTTCCGAAATAAGGTCCCATGAGCCGGAAGCGGAGGGGCGGGACTTAGGCTCTCTATTAGAATCAAGGACCGGAACTATCCGTTTTATAAAGAAGGGTATATCTCACCATCGCTCCGACTCCATACGCTGCTGCCGCCGCTGCCGCGGGAGTCGCTAATGCTGCCGCGTACGGATCCGCCGCGTACACGCGGCCGTAGCTGGACACACACACACAGATTTCAGAGACAAAAAACATGATTACAACTCATAATCAGGGCCATAACCACCATAGACACTGAGGTGATCATGTGATTGATGAAAAATTAGACCAGTTTAAATGTCCAACAGTGATAAAAACTATTTGTGTCAAAATCTGCCATTTTATATTGAAAATATTGGCTGAATCATTTACTTGATTCATAACTGGTAAAAGGTGACGAGACAAAAAACATTTTGCATTTATTACTTTAAATCCTTTAATGATTTAATTCCTTTAACCCTACAGAGGAGCTTCTTTTTCCTGAAAATGCTAATGTTATCGCACTGTGTCGCTCACGCTGGGTGTAACAACGGTCCAAAACAATTATCATCAGTTATGTGCTTTCTCGAACTTGCTACACTTGTGGCGTTATGAATCGAAAATCAATTCCAATTCTGGAATTGGAGACTTGTAATAATATTAAAAATTCGATTCTTTGTGTTCATTTTAATATGACTAAACCATTCAAGCTCTGCGATACTAAACGGAGTAATGTTCCGCATCTATTTGCACTTGAACAGACAAATACAAAAGATTTTTTTTTTTAAAATATTCTCAGTTTTGTTTTAAGTGAATGTAAACAGTTGAGAAAGAAAAGGCATGTGTAAGAGTATAATGGATCTGTGCAGCTCTTAAAGTGACAGGATCCTAATACTCCTGCTGCCGTCTCTATAATAACACTAATCAAACAACACAAGAAAGAGAAAATTCACTCATTCTTGACTGAATAACTTTTGTAACTATATTTGTAATGTATATTTTATTTGATAAAGTGTAGTGTTATTTTACATTTGATTACAGAACCTGAATACCTGAAAATCTTAAAACACTATTTAAAATGTTTCTTTGTTCAGTTGTATTTATTGGTGCGATTGCTAATTTGTTTATTTGTTCTTTTACTTGTGTTTACTTGCCTTTAATAATGCTTGAGATTTATATTAGTTAGGCTAGTTGTTTTTCTATGGAATTTTTAAACCACAGGCAAAGTCTTCTTTTGCATGTTGATTTTTGTTCATGATACAATGAATCATTTTGCAGTAAGACTAAGAATAAATGTAAACGATATCCTTGGAATCCAAGTTAGGAATCAATAAGAATCCGAATCGTCGACCGGCCTACAAAATATTGCTTATAAATCTCATTATGCTGTTATTGCCAAATACTGGATTCAATCTTTTTATCAACTTGTTTTCTGTCAATTAGCACAGGTTTGGGATTTCTATTTGGATCTGACTGATCTGAGCTCAAGTTCCATGCTTTTTTTTTTTTAGGTGAATAAGCTTTTTGCACTCAAAAATTGTGTATAACTGTTAAAAATAACTAAAATAATTGGTGATAATATAGCATAATGATAGATTTACAAGTAATTTAAAAGGCTGGTTTGTTTTGGACTTTCAACATCACAAGGGTTAATAAACAGACCATTACAACTCCCCAATGTTCGAGATATGGTATGGTTCTGCTCATATTATATGTCTAACCTGTCACTGTAAGCGGCCGCCGCTGCCGCCGCCGCCGCCGTTGGACTCGCTACGGCCGTCGGCTGGGTGTAGCGATACGCAGTGTAGCCGCTCTACAAACAGAGAGAAAACACACATTTGTTTAAAATCAACACCAGTGAAAGGAGGCAGGTGAAGTGGTGAGTTAGCAGGGGAAAAAGGACATGAAAACGTTTAAGGAAAGCAAACCTAAAATCCATTAACAAGCAATCTGCCACTGATGTTCAGTCAAACAAACCGCATTCGGAGAACCGTAAATCTGTTACGCACTGTGAATCTTCCTCAGTGGCAAACAATGCACAATCATGGTGAAATAGGAGGAATTTCTCTGATTAAGAATCAATTGTTTGTTTGTCAAAGAGGGAGACACAAGCAGAAATGGGGATCGTGAGTGCATTAGCGTCAGTGTCATCTTCACCCCCCAAACGCAACCAGGGGTGATCAAATCCATTACTGGTGCCATATTCAGACAGACAGACAGACAGATAGTGAGATTAGAGAACATCCACACGACCACACAGACTGCATGCACCCCAAACTCAAAATAACAAGCCATTTCCGCCATTCTCTCCTCAGCATTCTACCCTACGGCCAATCAGAAGACTCTCCCACGATCCACGAGAGAGGGAGAGAGGGAGAGAGAGAGAGAGAGAGAGAGAGCGAGAGAGAGAGAGAGCGAGAGAGAGACAGAAAGAGAGAGGGAGCAAGGGAGAGAGAGTAAGAGAGAGGGGGGAGAGAAAGAGAGAGGGAGAGGGAGGGAGAGAGAGGGGGGAGGGAGAGAGAGAGAGAGAGAGAGAGAGAGAGAGAGAGAGAGAGAGAGAGAGAGAAAAAAAATAGGATTCATAGAATTCAGAAATGTTGATTAATTGGTCTACTTACCTTTTTGTATTATATGTATATGTATACACTCACCTAAAGGATTATTAGGAACACCATACTAATACTGTGTTTGACCCCCTTTCGCCTTCAGAACTGCCTTAATTCTACGTGGCATTGATTCAACAAGGTGCTGAAAGCATTCTTTAGAAATGTTGGCCCATATTGATAGGATAGCATCTTGAAGTTGATGGAGATTTGTGGGATGCACATCCAGGGCACGAAGCTCCCGTTCCACCACATCCCAAAGATGCTCTATTGGGTTGAGATCTGGTGACTGTGGGGGCCATTTTAGTACAGTGAACTCATTGTCATGTTCAAGAAACCAATTTGAAATGATTTGAGCTTTGTGACATGGTGCATTATCCTGCTGGAAGTAACCATCAGAGGATGGGTACATGGTGGTCATAAAGGGATGGACATGGTCAGAAACAATGCTCAGGTAGGCCGTGGCATTTAAACGATGCCCAATTGGCACTAAGGGGCCTAAAGTGTGCCAAGAAAACATCCCCCACACCATTACACCACCACCACCAGCCTGCACAGTGGTAACAAGGCATGATGGATCCATGTTCTCATTCTGTTTACGCCAAATTCTGACTCAACAGAAATCGAGACTCAGACCAGGCAACATTTTTCCAGTCTTCAACTGTCCAATTTTGGTGAGCTCGTGCAAATTGTAGCCTCTTTTTCCTATTTGTAGTGGAGATGAGTGGTACCCGGTGGGGTCTTCTGCTGTTGTAGCCCATCCGCCTCAAGGTTATGCGTGTTGTGGCTTCACAAATGCTTTGCTGCATACCTCGGTTGTAACGAGTGGTTATTTCAGTCAAAGTTGCTCTTCTATCAGCTTGAATCAGTCGGCCCATTCTCCTCTGACCTCTAGCATCAACAAGGCATTTTCGCCCACAGGACTGCCGCATACTGGATGTTTTTCCCTTTTCACACCATTCTTTGTAAACCCTAGAAATGGTTGTGGGTGAAAATCCCAGTAACTGAGCAGATTGTAAAAAACTCAGACCGGCCCGTCTGGCACCAACAACCATGCCACGCTCAAAATTGCTTAAATCACCTTTCTTTCCCATTCTGACATTCAGTTTGGAGTTCAGGAGATTGTCTTGACCAGGACAACACCCCTAAATGCATTGAAGCAACTGCCATGTGATTGGTTGATTAGATAATTGCATTAATGAGAAATTGAACAGGTGTTCCTAATAATCCTTTAGGTGAGTGTATGTATATGTATATGTATATGTATATGTATATGTATGATGATTGGAAATGCTTTGGCAATACATTGAAACAATTGTCATGCCAATAAAGCACATTTTGAATTGAATTGAGAGAGAGAGAGAGAGAGAGAGAGAGAGAGAGAGATAGAGAGAGAGAGAGAGAGAGAGAGGACAAACCTAAAGTCATAAATATTCTTAACATGTCTGAATGTAGGTACAAATGTACAAAGATTTTTTTTTGTCTTAATCATTTGTCTTGTTATTTCTAGATTATATACATGTATTTGTTTTCTGATTGATGTATTGACTATTCATTATTTGTTCATTGCTTATGTAATGGCCAATGCTTTAGCAAGTCATGCCAATAAAGCTCATTTGAATTGAAATTGAATTCAGAGAGAGAGAGAGAGAGAGAGAGAGAGAGAGAGAGAAAGAGAGAAAGAGAGAAAGAGAGGGGGGGGGAGGGGGGGATGGGGGGAGAGAGGAAGAGAGAGGGGGAGAGAGAGAGAGGAGAGAGAAAGAAAGAAAGAAAGAAAGAAAGAAAGAAAGAAAGAAAGAAAGAAAGAAAGAAAGAAAGAAAGAAAAAGAGAGAGAGGGGGGAGGGGAGAGAGAGAGGGGAGAGGGGAGAGAGGGGGGGGAGAGGAAGAGAGAGAGAGAGAGAGAGAGAGAGAATGAGAGAGAGACAGAGGGAGAGAAGAGAAGCAGGTGATTTGAAAATGAAAAGGTCAAACGAAAAACAGTGAATCATTGCTGAAAAATCAAGGAACTAGAGTAAAGAAAGAAGAGCAGAGAAAGAGAGAGAGAGAGGCAGATCTACGAGGGAATTAAGTGTGATTGCATGCCAACACAGATCGAGTTAACATGCCATATAGAGAGAGACAGGGACTCTGGGAAGGGGACAGAATCAGATCCAGTCTGACAAACCCAAAACATCCAGAGTCCTTATGAAACTATCGTCTCTAATGTCTGAGATGCACAACAAAAGACCCGCAGAAAGTCATTCGGTTGAAAAAACAGAGCCAGACAATTATTTACATCCTCAGAGTGTAAATAATCCACCGCTGAGAGCTGGGCGGCACGTCCTCACGCAGACGCCGGTGTCGAGGAGCACGGGAACACAAGCGGCTCGAGTAGAGGAGACTCATCTAGCGGTGTTTATATTGGGCTGTGTTCACACTGGTAGTTCGGGACACTTGGTTCGTTTGGTCCTGGTCCGCTTTAGCGTTCACATCGGCATTTTAACACCGAACCTAAAGGCATAGTGATATTCTCAGAACCTGGTGTGTGTTTCCCGTACAACGCCGTAACTCGCTGCTTCACTACTATAGTACGATACATCGTTGAAGAAATCAACTAGCTCTAGTCACGACTGTTTCCAGAAACCGTACTGTCGCAAACTGATCGTTCAACCATGTTCGTTAATGATCACGCATGTGGAGGAGTAATAACTACTGTTAATGAATCTGTTTGAGATCAAATTAATGCGAGATGATTTGTTATAAATGATGAACGTCATCTGAGGAATATTTCTCATGTTTTTCAGTTATTTTGCTTTATTTCCAGATTCAATCATAGACTCGTTCTTGCGCACTATGGGCCCTATCTTGCACCCAGCGCAACTGACTTTGTACACGACGCATGTATCACTCCTATTTTGCACCCGACGCACAGCGGACTCTTCCCTCCACAGACGCACGTCGGTAAATTAGGGAATGAACTTGCGCTCCCGGGGGCGGTTCAGCGTAAAGAGGAGGCGTGTTCCGGCGCAAACGTTCCCTGGTGCTATTTTGCACTTCCAGAAAACAATTCCTCCACAGACCAGGAGAAACCTCGTCTAAAGTCAGTGGCACGTTATTCAGATGTTATTTTAAGGGCGCATGCTTGGCCATAATGTAGCGTGTGCACAACGCACACACACTTTGCTTCTCTCATCTACACAGACGCAGCAGTTTTCATTTTTAGAAAACCATACATTATTACAAGGAAAAATATTACCACATGAGGGAAATCATTGTTGTGTCCATGAAGATGTGAAAGAACAGGCATAAATCTAGCTTACACATTTACCCAAATTATCATACGCCTGTTTAACCGAAGCTAATTTGGGTGTGTTTCTCCATCCCCAACGCCACTTCTCTGTTTTACGGCCCTGACGAGAGCGTCGGTCTCCTCGGCTGTGAACCGCTCCTGGCAAATCCGCCGTTATAATAGCAATCCGCCATGGAACAAGCGCGCCTGCTCTTAAAGGGAATGTGAGATGTCGCTCTGATTGGTTTATTTCACATTACGCCCAAACCACACCTATGAGTAACGAAGCGACTTCAGACCAACCCGTTTTAGATTTGCCCGAGATCCGCCCACAAAGTTACTTGCGTTTCGCGTTTGATACTTGCGTTTCAGATCGTTAAAATAGGGCCCTAGAGCTCGTTCACACGTGCACTCTTCAAAAACGACACTTTAAATCTCTTGACAAACTAAAAGACGTAAATTACACTTGTATGTATTCTAACTAAAAGACATAGATTGCACTGAATGTCAGCTTGATTGTTGTGCTCAAGATCAGGATTTATTGAGTCCACATGTCATGCAAACTATAAACTCTTCTTCTAACCACAGGTCGAGATCTGTCGCTCCAAACACACAACTCTGCGATGATGTTTGCGAATGTTCGTTGGAACGATGGTTTCGGGAAACACTGACTCGTTGAACTGCTGATAGCTACAGAACTTGCGAACATAGTTGACTAACGATGCTTTGGGGAAACACACCCGATTGGTCGGCTTTTATTCCATATATTTCGAGACGGAACATTCAGAACAATGCTGTGTTCTGGGATAAACGCGCTCGGTGTGTGCGCATCTGAGCAGCTGAGAACTCGTGAAGAGCTCATAAAGTGTGTAAAGGAGTCAAAACAGCGGCAGGAATCCCTCCGTCACACACACACGCTGCGAGGAGAACCGGTTCTGACGCCTGTACTAAACTGTGATGGGCAACATCGCGACTATAATGAGAAAAAACAGCTGTGCTTGAGCTTCCTGTGCTTTTAGTTCGTTTCCACGTCTTCGGTCTGTATTGTGTTCATATTTCAATTGAAACACACCAGAGTTTGTTTGGAAGCGGATCGAGACCCATCTTTTCAGCTCTCGGCCCGCTTGTTTGGTCCGGATGGCAGCGCTCACACTTACTCAAGTGAACCGCACTAACAGAGCAATCGCGCTAGAGTTCGAATAATCCAAGCAAACATGCTAAGAGTGAACACAGCCCAAGAAAAGGGTTTGGTGTGTTTCACAGGTGTGTGTGTGTCTGTGTATCATCGGTTTTTCAAATGTTGTTCATCCAATCAAAATCAGTTTTATATCAATGTTAGTAATTATATTAGTTTGACAGTTTTGAGTCTGAATAATCTGACCTGGTAGTTTGTGCAAACAAAAGGATAATCAAATGAAACCGCGATATAAAGCTAAAAGAACTCGTACTGAGATTCGGAGTGTGTGTTCGTCCCGCCCAGCCCTTCGACCGCTGTTTTATTGAGGATTTTCCCTAGGAAGAGTCGCTGCCGTGACGTTTGATGCTGCCGCCAAATTTGTTCATGCGCTCTGAATCATTTAAAGAGGAAAATGTGCAGAATTCAAGCAGAATTTCTTTCTCCCCCTTCCAGCCCTCACTCCTGTCAGATTACTGTGAGTTAGTAGGGAAACAGAGACAGCAATCTCACACGATCAATATCAAACAAATGTATTAATCAGAAGGAGAGATGCACACTATCCGTCTGTGAGCCTACCTGAGGCATTCTGCTACTAACCAGAGTGTCCTGAAACACTATTCTACAGAGAAAACAGAAAAAGCTATCGTCAACCTGGACACACACACACACACACACACACACGTCCAAACACTGAGACACACACACACACACACACTCTGGCGCACACAGAGCCGTGTGAATCTGCACAACTGAGATGACAAACAAATCAAGCGATTTCATTTACTGATTCAATTGTGACACGCTTTCATTCACGTGTGTGTGTTGTGATTTAAGTCTTATCCAGAGTTAAACGGCTCTGTGTGGCTTCAGTTTTCACACGGTAAAGCACTCGGAAAAGAGAGAAGGAAAGAGAGAGGAAGTGAAAAACCAAGAGACAGGAAGTGTCATACTTACATACAGTTCTGTAGCTCCATAAAACCCATCCTGGTACACCACACTGAGAGACAGAAAAACAAAATGACAGCAAAGAGAAAGGAAGGAAGGAAGAAAGAAAGATGGAAGAACAAAATAAAAAAATGGATAGGGCGCCATCATGTGGCGGTCGAAGTAAAAACAAAGGATGGCAGGACAGATGTAGACCACGGAAAAGAGAAAGTGAAAACATTAATTCACACACATGCAGTGCATTTGGTCATTAAACAGAAAAGAAAATGCCACTTTGATCCAGTTTCATTACATCATAACTGATTTACACTTATTAAATGGCATATGTTTGGAGAAAATGGCATTTTTGGTGTCATTTGAGTGACTCTGATTGCATATTTACATCACTGTGAGCAGAAGCAGCATGCAGCATGCAGACACTAGAGTAATCACATCTGCTGCATCTGTGTTCACGAGTGTGTGTTCACGAGTGTGTGTTCACGAGAGTGTATGTGTGAGTGTGTGTGTTCATGAGAGTGTGTGTGTTCATGAGAGTGTGTGTGTTCACAAGTGTGTTCACGAGTGTGTACGTGTGAGTGCGTGCGAGCGCAGGTGTTACCCAGGATAGGCCTGTGTGTGTGTGTGTGTGTGTGTGTGTGTGTGTGTGTGTGTGTGTGTGTGTGTGTGTGTGTGTGTGTGTGTGCAGGAGTGTTACCTACGATAGGCCTGTTTGTGTGTGTGTGTGTGTGTGCAGGAGTGTTACCCAGGATAGGCCTGTATGTGTGTGTGTGTGTGTGTGTGTGTGTGTGTGTGTGTGTGTGTGTGTGTGTGTGTGTGTGTGTGTGTGTGTGTGTGTGTGTAGGAGTGTTAAGGCCCTTTCACACCGGATGCGTAACGAAAAAGCGAATAGTTCGTGTGCGAATAGTTCGCGTCAAAACCCATCACATGAGCCGCGTAAACACGGTCTCTATCTCTATCTTTGACGATTAGCTTTCTATCCCAAATGTAGTTTAGCCTGCTAGGCTACACAGCACAGGACTATACAACAACTAAAACTATCACACAACATACTCACAGTCGTGATAACCGAGTTGGTTGGCAATGCTATGCCACACAATCATTGTCCTTGTAGTATATGATTGGCTGAAGTCTTTTCTGTCGCCGCAAAAAAAAAAAAAAATCGACAT
The DNA here is from genome assembly GCA_022828995.1 of Vimba vimba. Classification (NCBI taxonomy): domain Eukaryota; kingdom Metazoa; phylum Chordata; class Actinopteri; order Cypriniformes; family Leuciscidae; genus Vimba; species Vimba vimba. The sequence continues at coordinate 1,376,339 of CM040828.1, read as the reverse complement.
CGAAACGAAAAAAAAAAAAGTTGTTTTTTCGCCGCAGCACATTCGCGTTCGGTGTGAAAGCACTCATTACACAAACAGCTGATCAAAAAATAAAACCATCGCGTGAATTATTCGTGCGTAAAAATCGCGCCCAGTGTGAAAGGGCCTTTACCCAGGATAGGCCTGTATGTGTGTGTGTGTGTGTGTAGGAGTGTTACCCAGGATAGGCCTGTGTGTGTTTGTGTGTGTGTGTGTGTGTGTGTGTGTGTGTGTGTGCGCGCAGGAGTGTTACCCAGGATAGGCCTGTATGTGTGTGTGTGTGTGTGTGTGTGTAGGAGTGTTACCCAGGATAGGCATATATATATATATACATGTGTGTGTGTGTGTGTGTGTGTGTGTGTGTGTGTAGGAGTGTTACCCAGGATAGGCCTGTGTGTGTGTGTGTGTGTGTGTGTGTGTGTGTGTGTGTGTGTGTGTGTAGGAGTGTTACCAAGGATAGGCCTGTATGTGTGTGTGTGTGTGCAGGAGTGTTACCCAGGATAGGCCTGTATGGTGGGCTGGGGAACTGCGGCTCGTACGGCCCCGTACACCGGTCGGCCCCGGCCCCGCAGGTGATGGGCTCCTCTGAAGGTGGCGGCGGCTGAAGCGGCGGCTGCGGAGGCGGCTGTGGGATACGGGAACCCTGGAACTACAGGAGCCACAGATCATTCACACTCAGAGTGGCTTCAGGTGATTTACACGGCTTCTCAATGCTGAAGGTCCTTGCACACAGAGTCCGAAATTCTCGTCCGAAATTTACGCACGGTGTCAATCACGTTTACACACACACAAAAAAAAATATGGATCAGGTTAAATTTTCTGCATTTTTCGCATCCGTAGCAAGTATTTTGAGAGGTGTTTGGACAGTTCAGAGCCACCGAACGACTAATACGAAAAAAAAAAAAACACATACAAAAATTTCGGATCTTTAGATTGAAGAATGAACGAACAAACGAACAAACGAACAAACGAACTGGGAAAGACACAGAACTCATCTTTGTGGAAAATGAGATGCGCAGTGATCATCTTACTTAACTAACCAGCACATTTTAAACAGTGGGACAGCACCACCCAATGCACAATAAATAACACATTACATCACAAACTAATGTCATAACTAGGGCTGTCACGATTCCTCGATTCAATTCGAGTGCTCAATTAAAAAAAATCCTCAATTGCAAATTACCCACGTCGATTAACCTGTAAAATACCAGAAGTGACAGAATCTGCATTATTAGACCGTTTTTATAAGGCTGCACTATATATTAAAACTAGGGCAATACAATACAATTGTAAAAAAACGCAATACAAAAATGCAACAATATGTTTCGTGGATAGTTCACCCAAAATAAAAATCAGTGTCAGTACTACATTAAACTACTATATATAATGTATAATAATGCAGTGGGTGATGTTACCAGTAAACTGTGGCCTACATTATTATAAATATATCTAGTCAGTGACAGAGTTCAAGCATATTCATCTAAAATAAATATATTTTACTCGTGTCTCTATTGTCCTGCTTTGGGTTTCAGCACCGAGTTCAAGCACATTCATTTACACGCACAATGTAAAACCAAATTTTGCATTTTAATCAACAGTACATTTATTGTTAACCTTTTATCATATGTCTTGGAGTATCACAATAATATCATATCGTGAGTTCAGTATCGTGATACGTATCGAATCGCGTCATGAGGGAATCATTACACCCCTAATTAAAACCATTTAAAAATCATACTATAGCATAGTATTATTATTAATTCACAAAGGCTGCGATTCAATGAAATAAATATATGCCCTGAGTGTTTAAAATACTGTAAACATGTGCTTTAATTATTTGCATGTGTGTAGTTTACATGCGTCTCCGTTCACAGTAAATGCTCCCCTGAACTGTTATTATGTACATGCATGGAGCATCTCAAACTCCATCTCTGCAAATGCTGAGCTTGAGTCGCTTATAACGTTCATCTGGGAACGCAGTGTGTGCCATTTCATCAGATTTGTAAGTTAAATCATTAATAAACACAGGAGAAAACAGCAATATATGTTTCTAAATATGCTATCACGAGTTTACATGTTTTGATGTCCACATGTTCTCGTTCAAGAAATTACAGCGGCTGCATCATTGCTATTAAAAGATGTTTTCAAATATTAAAGATTAAGTGAACATTTGAATTAAATGTCATTTGGCCAATATTAATCAAGGGTTTGATGATAAACGCTGCGAGTGCAAAACCAACAACTCGCTGGCGCCCTCTGCAGGCACTTATATACATAATGCACATAAGTTAATTATTTATAGTATGTATATTATATTATGTATTTTAACAGTGTTTTTCTATAAACCTATATGACTACTTGCTTTTAATACTTTATTTGAATCAAATATTATTGCCTCATTGTTATTACATGTGTTTTAAAGTCTTTTAAAGGTTATTGTTTGTATTTGCTTGGGTCTATATTTATTACCACAAAAAATATCAGATTAAATAATATCCGTCAAAAAAATGTACTCAGAATTACTCAATTACCAAAATAATGGTTAGTGACAGCCCTAGTCATAACCTATTAAAATATTTACTTGCATATTTTCATATCATTTGATTTTTATCGTGTGTATTTGTGGACACGAGTAACTATTGTTTAAATGTATTTAATGTTACTTGTGCAGTCAAAGATAATTTATTTATATGGCAATAAAAAGTGCTGATGGTTTTTTTCACTCTCTTTAAATTGTGCCAAACAAAACAACAAGCCAAAAGTAATAATAATTACTAATAATATTATAATAATTGTTATTAATAAGTAATAACAAGTAGTAAGTACAACAAGCCAAAAGTAAAACAACAAAAGCATTTGCAGGAATCTCGAGTATGACGAATCGGACAGTCTTCCGTACGTCGTCCGTCTACGAGAACACGAGGAGGCAATAATGCATAACGAGAACCGGCCGTCGTCTCAGATCTCAGGTCAGATACGGGGCCAAACATCTCACCTGCGTAGAGCTCCGGTCCGTACATCGCGCCCATCATGGGACTCAGTTTCCACCCAGCTGCATCCAAACACAGAGAAAAGCCTCCGATTATCTGCATGGCTTCATTGCTAACAACTGAAGAAGAACTCAAAAACCGTGGTGAGGTGGTTTTACCGTAGGGCAGTGTACTGAGTCCTTCTCCGTTAGCATACGGGCTAACCAACTTCTTATTGGTCATCACTCGAGCCGTAGCGTTATTGACCTGTTCAACAGAGACAGAATGAGAATCTGATCAGAGACGAAGAAGAAAAAGCACTGGTGCATTCAAAACTAGAGCTGTTTTAATCCAAACGTCATTCTGCAAACAGTTAGAGGACTAAATATGTGAAGATCACTGAGCATTACGATATTTACATGTAGTGAAGTTCACAGATCACCCAAATCTCAAAATAAAAGACATTCGATAATCAATTCTTTGAACTATATTTACAGCAGAAATTGTGGACTCATTGATATTCCCTTATATTGCTTCATGCATCAAAAAACTCCCACTGATTTTCAAACATTCAACACAAAAACCCAGAAATCAATGCGTAAAAGCAAAATGAAAAACAGGGCATTCCATTGCTAAAATGGAGGAGAGAGATAAATAGAGAGAAACAAAGAGATCACACATGACGAAATCAATACACTGTGCACAGCTCTTAGCAAAATCACATTCAGCCAATTACAGTCCATTAACCAGAAATGAGCATATCAGCCAATCAGCAAGCATCAGATGCAGCCTATGGACCAATCCAAATACTCTGCAGCTTAATCCCGCCCCCTCGTGAAAACAACACATCATACCGAGAGAGAAGGGGGGATGTTCAGAAACAGAGGGATGCAGGAAAGAAAAGAAAAAAAGAGCCAGTCGACATTCAATGGAACCACAAAAACGGGAGAAGAAAAGAGGGAGACAGACAGACAGAGAGAGAGAGAGAGAGAGAGAGAGAGAACAATCCACCCAATCAGAAACGTCAAACTCAAAAAGCCATCCAGTTTGTCATGAACAAGTACACCAAAGTGCGTCAAATGAAAGGAAGCCTGTGATTGGTTGTTGTCAGACCTTGTGAGGAGTGACGGAGTTTATGGGTGAGAGAGAGAGAGAGAGAGAGAGAGAGAGAGAGAGAGAGAGAGAGAGAGAGAGAGAGAGAGAGAGAGAGAGAGAGAGAGAGATGCATATGCTACATGTCACAATAAATGAAATCATGAAGACGGAAAACACCGGCAGGCATCAACACGGTTCTTTCACACGCTGAAGACCAATATGCAAACACCGTCACACACACACACACACACTCACTCACACACTGTCCATAACCAAAGACCAAAACAAGCTTGAGTCGCTCATCCTCACATGAATATAAGGGCAGAAATATCGTCTGAGGAACAATTTCGATGTGTGTGTATTTAGGGACGTTTTTGGCTCATAGGCTGTGCAATAATCAGCAGATATCTGGGCCTGAACTGGTGGAAGCGTGATGGAGTGATCCAAACAATCACAAATGAGATGAAAGATGCATGTTAGGGCCGGGCGCTATGACCATAAGACATGTGTCAGTCGGTAGAGATTACAGAAACCCGTCCGAGAGTGGCATGATCTCCAGATGATCCTCCAGAGTTCGGGTTGCACCGCTGTTTGTAAGATCTTACTTGCATTATAATGTTAGTCCACATTAGAAGCTTATTTACTAGCTAGTTTTTAACTAATTCTCTACTTAATTTGGTTGCACTATTAGTTAAAAACTATTAGTCTGAAGTCCGAGAGTAGCAAGTCAAAGTAATGCAGTCACAAAATATACCATTATTACCTTCAATGATCCAATCGCGGCCTTCAAACTCACGAGCAGAAGTTCTGTCGAAACGCAGTGGATTTCAGTTTATCCTTAATTCTTTTGCCTAACTGTTAAAAATAGGTTTACACTGAAATATAATACTTAATTATGAAATAGCATTGTATTTTTATGACATTCAGCAACTAAGGAGGAATTAAATTAAAATTAAGGAGGAAGAAATACTGACAAAAAAAACTAATGACATCAGATATAGCAAAACTCGACTCCTTGATTGCTTGTATTGATGCAAAATGTAAACTATTATCGCTCGGCTCTAATCTGCTAAAGACTATAAGATTATAAGACTATAAGATATTATAAACATTAACATCATGATTGTCTATAAAGCGTTGTGAACAGTTTTATTCCAGCCATTATGGTGCGTTCAAGTCCTCCTGGGAAGTTCGTACGTACGAGGTGGGAAGTCGTGTTTACGACGTGAGGTGCGTTCAAGTCAGTTTCGTCAGAGCAAGATGGCGGTGTACCTTCTTTTAATGGATTACACGAAAATACAGCAAGGTTTGTTAACTCTGCCTATAGAAAATGAAGAACAAAGAATGCGCATCAGGTGTGTTTTTCTTTTTATGTTTTTAATAGGGCTGTCGCGATTAATCCATCCAAAATAAAAGTTTGTGTTTACATAATATATGTGTGTGTACTGTGTATAATAATTTTGTATATATAAATACACACACATGCATGTATGTATTTAACCCTTTAAGTGTCACCCCCCTTTTTTTAAATATACATGAAAATGCACATTTCGACTTTAAATGGTTGTAATTAAAGAATGCTTTGGAGTATAGATGTAAAATTGGTCTTGTTTTAAAGAAGACATTTGGCAGATTTTTGTTGAAGTGAAATAAATTAAGAAAGTGAAACAAAAAAAAAGTTATAGAAGTTTGAGTTTATGAAAATGTACAATGTAAAAAAATTAATTATACATATTTTATATAAAATATATATTTTTAAAACCTGGCCGACTCTAAAACTGCTAGAAAATCAAAGCCAAAAATCTGAATAAGTTGCGTTTCAAATTTTAGGTTGATATCTCAAAAAATGAGCTTTCAGTGAGATTTTGTTTGGGCGCAGTACCAAACATTTTCACTAGGTGACAACCAGACTCCATTACTGCCCATATAAGGGCGCCGCCAGTTCCATATGCGTTATTAAAAACATTTTAATATCTTTTTTTCTAAAATAATTGAATGGATGATATCTTTTGAACTCTTGGCATGAAAACAAACTGAGGTTTCAACAATATTTCATGATTTTTCATGTTCATTGCTATTTCAAAATAAAGGTCTGAACACGCCTTAGGAATATGAAAATATTCTTGTTGCAAATTGATTAATTACAGCTCCTCTCTAATTTATTTTGGAAATCATTCACAAAATATGAAAACTAGAATTTGTAAGCTTTCAAATGATATATAGTTTGTCAAGATTAGTTTATGTTTATTATAGGATATTACTGTTTTAAATATGTAATGATTTTGGGCCCACCGGTGGTGGGCTGGTGACACTTAAGGGGTTAAGAAATATTTGCTTACATATACTGTATATATTTATATCTAATTTATATTATATATAAATATAATTTTTTTATATATAAATTACACATTTTTCTTAAATATAAAAACAAGCATGTGTGTGTATTGATATATACTAAATTATTATACACAGTACACACACATATATTATGTAAACACAAACTTTTATTTTGGATTGATTAATCGTGATTAATCTTTTGACAGCCCTAGTTTTTAATTAACTTATGAAGCCAATGTAAACTGTATCATTATATACAATGATATCATATTTTGTGCAGAAAGCTTACTTTGTTATAAATGAAAAAGCCTTACAATGTCACTGCTAAATACCTGTAAGTATTGTGATATATATTTTACTATCACTTTTCTCTCAGACGTTGCATCCATGATTCCGCCATGTTTCTCACTGACACGCCCCCAACTCGTACAGATCGGGGGCTAAAAGAAAATCCCGAGCTCCCCACTGGTATTTACGACACTGTGGTGGTGTTCAAGTGCGTTCAACTCGTAATTACGATCTATACGAGATGACTTGAACGCACCAATAGTCCTGGTCAGAGGCTTGCATAAATATTTAGTTTATGCAGTTATATTTAAATTGCAGCCGGGTTCAGACTACACAATACTTTTGTCTGTTACGATAATCAGTGTTAAATTATGCTATTTTGAATCCTTGTGTCATGGACAAGAATCATGTCAGACTAACACGTTGCTTCCCGACCAATCAATCATCACTAGCCGCTTTAAACGGTGTGCGATGGAAACTAGCGTCTGACTTCATTAGTGTGTGAACAAACAATTGTTGTACTAGCCTAATGCTAATTCAAGTACTCACCGCCTCTGCTATTGTTCGCCAGCGTTTATCCCACCAGCGTCCACCGCATAATTCCACCTAGAAGCACCAATACCATCGGCTCTCTTTCGTTTCGGCATGTTTGAAAGCTGTGTACGGATCAGCTTCTGTGCTCCTATTGGTCGACGTCACAGATGTGATGGAAAAATTAAACAGGCTAGTGTTTCTGTTGATGTTGCACACTGCATCGCAGACGCGGCGTTGGTTGTCGTCCACTATGACACACTATTCCAGATGAAAATCAATTATTGCATCCCGATGCTAGAGGTTTGTATATCATCTACGATAATATCGTAATTGCCGCTTTAACGATGTGCAATACGACATTATCCAGTAAGTCTCTCACTCATACACTACGTGATGTAGTCCAGTAGGCTTCACTAGTGTGCAGTTAGAGCGCACGCTTTCACTATGATTTAGTCTATTAAAATACATTTATAATGCCCTCAAAATTCAAGATATGGGGACAAAGATGCCCTGTATGACTTTTTCTTCACATTGCGTTTCTGAGCAATAGACGGATGCATATCATTACTGAATGAATCAGCTGTTTGAACAAATCGGTTCAATGAATGATTCAATGACTCACTCATTAAGACAGTCAAATGCTTCGTTCCTGAATGAATCATCCGTTTGAACGAATCAGTTCAATGAATGATTCAATGATTCACTCATCAAGACAGTCAAATGCTTCCTTCCTGAATGAATCATCCATTTGAATGAATCGGTTCAATGAATGATTCAATGACTCACTCATTAAGACAGTCAAATGCTTCGTTCCTGAATGAATCATCCGTTTGAACGAATCAGTTCAATGAATGATTCAATGACTCACCCATCAAGACAGTCAAATGCTTCCTTCCTGAATGAATCATCCGTTTGAACGAATCGGTTCAATGAATGATTCAATGACTCACTCATTAAGGCAGTCAAATGCTTCCTTCCTGAATGAATCATCCGTTTGAACGAATCGGTTCAATGAATGATTCAATGACTCACTCATTAAGGCAGTCAAATGCTTCCTTCCTGAATGAATCATCCGTTTGAATGCATCAGCTGAATGAATGATTCAATGACTCACTTATTAACAGAGACTTGCTGTCACCTACTGCCAGTTTTAATTTCACATCAATATCAATTTTCAACGTTTTAATGTTTAAAACATTATATTTTTAATATGCTTTAAGACAAAGCATGTGTAAATTCATAAGTCGACATCATTGCTGAGTATTTTCTCCTTAAAACTGCAGTGAACCAAAGACAGTCTCAGAAACACGCTTTGAAATCGCTGGTGTTTCTGACGTCACAAACTACCTTGTAACCAATCAGATCAACGTGTGATCGTCAACCAGTGGATCTCTGAGTGAGTGAGTGAGTGGAGGCGGGGCTCATTTGCATATTCATAGAACTGCACATACTAAATGAGGCAAGGGTGTCGAGTTACATTCAAGATATTTTAAGCCATGAAGATTTTTTTCAAGGAAAAAATGCTTAAATATGTCATTTTGGTGATCAAAGATGAGTTTTAAGGGATAAAATTATTATTATAGAGATATATTTTGTCAATATCGCACACCTGATGCCCATTATCATCGGGCCAAAATCGTGCTGATTTAGTGTAGTCTGAACCCGGTATAAGTTTAATGGTGCATCTCAAAAAATATTAAGCATTGTGCAAGTTGTAACTCTGTGCTTAAACACGGCTGGTGCAACCGGCCTCAGGTCTGGCTATAGTCAAGTGACGCAGATTCTACATCACTCGTCTGTTAAATGATCTGATATGTTGGTTTGCACCCATTAAGTTCCAAATTAAAATTTGTGACCCATATTATAGATGTGTACGGTTGGTCCGAGACTCTGGTCATAACGCCCACCCCCTAACGAGAGCTCATTAGAACCACAGGATAGATAATTGGATGGATGGATGATGATGATGATGATGATGATGATGATGTGGAAGAGAGAAATGGAGGGGTTTAGTGTGACAGTCTCATATCAGCCATGTCAGTGCGTGGGAAAAGTGTTAATGATCATGAGAGCGATGGAGAAAAGAGGAGCAATGGCGAGCACTGGGGAGGGAATATCATTTCTGTCAGTACTCTGTGGTCCTTAGCGACTATAATAGACATGATTTCATAAAGCTCTTTTCCCCCATGCCTCTGATGAACAGAATATCAGGACAGACCTCAGGGAGGAGATGCGATTGCGCTAGCCGCGAACAGACGCCACTAGCTGGATGCGCTCGGCCAAACTTCGTAACGAGGACGAGGGCTGCCGTCGTCTCCGCAAGGGCTTTAACGCATCTCTGATCCCTCAACAAGCTAATCAGTGCAAAAGAGCGAAAGACCACAGTTTGTAAAGCTGGGGAGGGCTGGAGTTTAGATCTCAGGGGGTTTGAGTTGGTGGGATTGATCAGGGATGAAGCCGTACATACACAAACTTACCATGAGCCAGGAAACGGCGTGACGACACGCGAGCAGTTACCGTGGAGACTGACAACAATAACAACAACACAGAAATCGTCAAGGGAACAGAAAGGAAAAAGGAGAAAAATGAACCAAAAAAAGAAGAAAAAAGAAAAAAAAGAGAAGAGCAAACCAAAGAGAAACAAACCAAATGCAAAGAATGAGTGAACAACTAGAAAAGAGGAGAGGAAAACAAAAAAGCAAAGTCCAGTGAAGAACTCAGAAGTCTTCACCGGACGTGGGGAAACTCTGAGGCAGACATTCACACGGACTTAAAACAACAACAAGACAAATCTTCAGGTGATCAAATCTGTTGCTTTAGGAGTGCTAAAGAGCCTGCAGCCGCATTCGTCTGTGTCATAGAGGAGGAGGAGAAAGGGACGAATGATTAGAGGAACTCAACAAGCACACATACACACACACACACACACACACACACACACGTAGTGAAATGCAGCACAGAGCGAATCTGCGACTGAGTCAAAAAAGCTGGAGCTTTACGGGCCAAAATAGAAGCAAGTTGACATGGAGGTACGTCTAAGAGAGCAGTCTGTGAGTCTAACATGCCGGACTAATGACATCACCCAGGGGAGGGGCCTAGACAGTGACATCAGAGGGTTTATAAATAGACACAGGGACAGGAAGTGATGCAACAGACAGGAAACACAGTGAGAGTGCAGACTGGCCAGAGAGAGAGAGAGAGAGAGAGAGAGAGAGAGAGAGAGAGAGAGATGAGTGAAGAGGTTGATGATTGTGCATCGCTCTCTCCACAGATCTGCTCTCCAGAAAACACAAACAAACATTAGGGTGTCATTACATACAGCAAAATATCATGATAAATATATTTCAATGGCATTCAAAAAAGCAAATCCAAATGATTCCGTTATATATATTTGTATATAAAATGCTGCTGCCTATTAAACCCGTTTCCCGCTTTCCAATGAATCTGATGGTCTGAAACTAATCAGACTCATGCAAACCCAAATGAAGCTGTCGCGCTGCGCTCCCATGCAAACAGCCACGACACCAGGGGGCGCTAGAGCAACAGGCATCATGCATCTACACCAGGGGTGCCAAACACAATCAAAGATGCTACGCTTAAAAACACAGCTTTGGTTATATGGGTAGAATATTCCCTTTCTCCCAGCAGAACATATGAACGCTTACGTGTAGAACCTTTTAATTTGCATGCAGCTTTTGGTTCATGTGCACATTTGAAACCGAATCTGTGGACGACAAATGAAAAATGTTACGAGCAAAGAATCCCACAAAATCCTCTACTGAATGAGTCTTGCATGCAGAATATGGATGTGGTTCAGAGCGGCTCTGGACTGACTGAGGAGAGGGTCACTTTTAAGATGACTTGTCAATTTTGTTGTCCGATTTATATTTCCTGATTACTGATTTCACATGCGAGGCCTCCAGGGAATGAAATTAGTATTTATGCATTTTATTAGTTTTGAATGCAGGGCTATCTAACAAATAACAAGAAAACTAAACAAAAAATATATAAAATACATTCAGATACTTCAGCTAAACATCTCAAGAGTACATTAAAAAAGGGATTTGAATGGAATTAATAAATCTCGTTTCACCACAGTACTGGTTATTAAGTGATAATGTACACTACCAGTCGGAAGTTTGGGGTCAGTAAGATTTTTAATTTTTTAAAAGAAGTCTCTTCTGCTCACCAAAGCTGCATTTATTTGATTAAAAATACAAAAATACAGTAAAAACTGTGAAATATTATTCCAGTGTAAATCAGCTGTTCTCTATGTGAATATAAAGTGTAATTTATTCCTGTGATCAAAGCTGATGTTCAGCATCATTACTCCAGTCTTCAGTGTCACATGATCCTTCAGAAATCACTCTAATATGATGATTTGATGCTCAAGAAACATTTATGATTATCATCAGTGTTGACATTTTTTTTCATGATTTTTTGATGAACAAAGTTTGAAAGAACAGCATTTATCTGAAATAGAAACTTTTGTAACACTATAAATGTCTTTACTGTAACTTTTGATCTATTTAATTCATCCTTGATGAATAAAAGTATTAATTTATTTTATTTCTTTCCCCCAAAAATGAAATAATTCTTACTGACCTTAAACTTTTGAACGGTGGTGTTTAATGTTACAAAAGCTTTCCATTTCAGATAAATGCTGTTCTTTTGAACTTTCTATTCATCAGAGAAACCTGAAATAAAGATTTAAATAACTGGTTTTTAACACTGATAATAATCATAAGTTTCCTGAGCATCAAAACATAATTTCTGAAGGATCATGTGACACTGAAGACTGGAGTAATGATGCTGAAATTCAGCTTTGATCACAGGAATAGATTACACTTTACTGTATATTCACATAGAAAAGCTGTTTTACATTCTAATAATATTTCACAATATGCCTGTTTTTTTTTTTTTTTTGTATTTTTAATCAAATAAATGCAGCCATTGACAGCAGAATACACTTCTTTGAAAAACATTAAAAATCTTACCGATCCCAAACTCCTGACTGGTCGAGTAGCCGACTGCACATTATCCCCTTAATAAACAGCAACTTACCATGTAAAAAATAAGATAAATGTGCAATATTGTATTATTTTATGATCATACTTGTAGAGACGGCAGAGAGACCGAACGAACGCAGCTTTACTAACGGGTTTCCCAGCTGAGCGGCCGGTTATACAGCACTGGACGACGGTCACTGAAACAAAGAAAACATTCGACCCACATGACGCAACATTTCCGGCAGATTGGAGTTTGACACCCCTGATCTACACACTAACATTACCATTAGTCCTAATTAAAACACACTTCCCAATTAATTTAGAAATAAAAATGACTTAGCCTGAGGTGACAAAAAAAAGAAAGAATAAAAACAAACCGAATGATTTCCCCCGGTCTATGAGACACACACAGGCAGCGTCTCGAGGTCATGCAGGTGGAAACCCCTGGAGGAGTTCAAGAACTATTAAAACACCCAGAAAAACCAGCACTGCAACACGCTGGGCCTCACGAGGGGAAACACACGCGGCTCCATGCAGCACTCGACCGCTCACACACACACACACACACAGCAAGCAACAAGCTTCGTCTCATCTCCCAGATTCAGAGAACAATCTACAAATGCACTAAAAAACAAGTACACAAGCATCTGAAAAGTGAGCCGTTTTCTCACAGTATGCACACGAATGCCATATAAAGGGTACAACACCAAATTTGTGAAAAGCATTCAGAATCATCGGACAGTCCTCAAGTGTCGTAAGAATCCAAGCAAATGTTTTATGAACAAAAAAGCCATTCAAACCAGGAGAAACAGAGACAGCATCAAACGCACGCATGTGATTGGCTAACTGTGAGCATGCTCAGTACAAAACATGATGAACTCAAAACAAATAAATAAATCAATAGAAATAATCACATGCTGTTAATAACCAACACTCAGCCAGACAACAACCAATCCAAAAACAGCCGAGAAACTCAGAATCTATAGTGGACTGCAGTAGAGATGCAACCATGCATTGCTAAGCTCACACACACACACACACTTCCCATAATGCCACACACACACACAGCTGAGCATCTTCCAGGACACATTAGGTCAGTAAAGGTGTGAAATGGGAACATCAGAAAGAGAAAGACTCTCACCTCGATCTTCCGTCCCTCCACGATGGTCCCGTGGAGACGCTCGCGCGCCTTCTCTGCATCCGCACTCGTCTCGAACGTCACAAAACCAAAACCCTGGAGCACGACGGAGAGGAACACACACACACATGAAGCGTATGACCTCTGAAACACACTCGGCTTAAAGGAACGATTCACCCAAAACTGCTCCGAGCGTGTAGAGCACGAAACCAGATGTTCAGCAGAGCGTTCACGCTGCTCTGAGGAATCATCACAGCATTCAATGAATAATCACTTATTCCCACACAAAAGCATCATGTGACTTCAGAATATACATGAGTGAAATGGACTGCTATGGGTTTTTATTGCTCTTGGAGCTTTTTATGCACATTTTGTGATAAAAAAAAAATGGAAACAGCACGATAAGCAAAAACTAAAAAAAATATATATTTTGAGCAAAAACATTTTTATTATTGATAATATGCACCAACTTCCCAGGAATTGATGATTTGTTCTCTTGAACACATGGGAATGTAAACGCTGCTTTATTTGCAGATTCTTTATGCAATATTAAAATTTTGTGCTCAAGTTAAATATGAAATGTTGGATGGAAATGTCAACAGAAATCACATTTTATTATATGGTGCTTTTAGTCGTTTTTGGAGGTTGTCAGTACAAGTCACCATCTGACTTCACTGAATTAGACCGAGCGCTCTCCTAAACATCAGAATCACGACGAGTAAATGATGACTTTAGTTCATTTGGGTGAACGGTTCCTTTAGTGTAACAACATCTCACTATATTCTACATTATATTTTATATATAAATAACATTTTTCTTAAATATATACATGCATGTGTGTGTATTTATATATACAAAATAATTATACACAGCACACACTCATATATTATGTAAACAATCTTTTATTTTGGATGTGATTAATCATTGCCCAGCACTAGTTTAAATGCATTTGATTGAAAACAGTTTCTTACCTTTGAGCCCCTCTCATTGAAAATGATCTCCACATCCAGAATCTTTCCAAATTGCTAAAATACCAAACACACACACACACACACACAGAGAGAGAGAGAGAGAGAAAGAGAGAGAGAGAATGCTCAACATAAACACACAGCTGTTTGAGTATAAAAGAAGAGCTGAATTTACAACAATCACTTTAACAAAAAAGACCCATCACTGAACGTACTTCAGCTGGACTGACGCCATTTTCTTCTAGAAACAAACTTTGTTGCATTATTTTCCTGTTTTCACTGTAAAGCTACTTTGAAACACTCTGTGTTGTAAAAAGCACTGTATAAATAAATAAAGGCGACTTGATTTGACTAACAATGTCGGTCACCAGGGGGCAGAATTGTCCCTTTTACACGTCACAGTTTGTTGTTTCTAAAAGCATCTGATGAATAAGCCGTAAAAATCCTGCATTACCCCGAACATCTGCCGCAGGTCCGGGTCCCGGAAGCGGAAGGGGATGTTGGACACATGGAGGCGTTTCGGGGTCCCTTTGGCCTCGGAGTCTTCACTGCCCGAACCACCGGCAGAAACACACTGACCGTCCGCCTGAGGAGAGCCGTCTGACAGCTGGCACACACACACACACACACACACGGACATTAGGGTTGGAAGAATATTCAATATTCAATTCAGGAATCGGATACTTGTTATAAAGCTTAACATTTCGATTCCTCTGTGAGCATTTTAATATTACTTTAAACAATTCACTTCAATTCGAGACGACTCGTGTTATATTGGGCAAATCTTAAAGTGACAGCAGCCGTCTGTATAACAACACTAATCAAACAACAAAAGAGAGAAAATTCACTTGTTTTTGACTGAATAACTTGTGTAACTATATTTGTAATGTATATTTTACTTATAAAGTGCAGTGTTATTTTACATTTGAGTCCAGTTTCTGAACCTGAATAACTCTTAAATAAATATTAAACACTTTATTTCAATCGTATCTTTGTTCAGGTTTAACTTTTTTGCGATTGCTAATTCTTTACTTGTCTTTAATAACGCTTGAGATTTATATTAGTTCGGCTAGTCGTTTTTCTATAGTATTTTTAATGTAAAATGTAAGTGTTCTTTAGCCTGTGGATGTGTGTTCATGATATTCAGCTACAATTAAATGCTTTGCAATAAGATTAAATGTGAATGATATCCAAGTTTTTGGAATCGAAAATAATCGATAAGCAGAATCGAAATTGGAATCGTTGAAATTCAAGCGAAACCCAACCGTAACGAATACACAAAATCACAATGGTTTGCGACAGTTCTAGAGGAAGTCGTTCGACACGTGTGTTGTTGTTCCAGCTGGCCAAATTATTGTTTAAATTAATACCATTTTAGCTAACTGTGATTTTGTATATGAACATTTCTGAAATGCATAACTTCGTTACCTCTGATAACAGATGACGGTATTATACATTCAAGTCCTGAGTAATAATAATTAACAACATGTACTTACTATAGGGTTAGGGTTTAGTTGAGGGTTAGTTGCATGTAATTATGCATCATTTACTGTTTTTACTATGGTAAGTACATGTAATATGTAACACTGTAAAATAAAGTGTTACCCAGATCACTCTAAATTGCAATGGACATTTTCTGTAAAGCTGCTGTGAAATGATGTGTATTGTGAAAAGCGCAATACAAAATAAACGCAAATTGATTTGAATCGATGAATACACAAAATCACAATGGTTTGCGACAGTTCGAGAGGAAGTCGTTGGACACGAGTGTTGTTGTTCCAGCTGGCCAATGGTGCGAGAGATCAGATGTCAGCATTTGCTCAGAAGAGCTTTAGCACTTACTTGAGTGCTGGGGTTGGAGATGGGGGTGTTGCTGATAACTCCTGCCGGGGCCTCGCTCGGACCCCCTGCGGGGTAAATTGAGCCGCCCCCGAACTCCAGCGCCAGGCCGTTCTGAGGGGGAGGAGGTGGAGGGGGGGGGAACGAGGAGAACGGGGCGACGACACCCTCCTGAGCTCCCATCGAGTCCTGTGAACCCTGAGGACAAACACACACACACAGACAGCGTTAAACACCCGAGATCCACCGACTCGGACTGAAAAACAGCTCGATTAACACAGGAAAAGTGAAATCAACTGGAACGGAGAGAGAGAAAGAATTCCTCCTCTCACGGATGAGATGATGCACTGAGAGCCGGAGAGAGATTACGTTTCTCTCTTTCCTGGTGACGAGCGGATCCAGCAGCTGTTCAATATTAATGAGGCCCTCATGCATAATTTAGCGCGCGGGCCTCAAACGCATACGCTAGAAGATGAAGCTAGCGCAGCGCACGCAGTTACTGAGCTAAACTCCCACGTCGGCTACAAAACCCTCTCTTTATAATCGTTAAATATCACGTTTAGTTTAATCAGTGTTAATGCACTGGATGATTGTGCATCATTTCAGTGATTTCCATCAAAACACATTTAGCTCATATTTAACACTGAATATCAAAAAGGGAGAAAAAAAATACATTTTGCAAAGAAAAGAAAATCTATTTAAGGACAGTTTAGTTTTTTTATATTGTGGCATAATGCATTAACTGTATTAATAAAAAGTAAATATTTTAATGAGCATACATTAGACAATATAACATTCTACCATGTTATTCTTGCATTACATTAATGAAAGTGAGGTTGTTGTTTTTGGTTTTTTTCAGAAAAATCAGAATTGGAGAAAACGGGCCATTTTCTTAAAGCAAAATATAATTAAATTTTGAGCTGAAATGTGTTTTCATGAGATTCAGCCATTGATGAGACTCCTCTGGAGAGATACTGAGCTAAACTGCTGATCTATCTGAGAAACACACGTCACATCACTGCAGAGAGAGAGAGAGAGAGAGAGAGAGAGAGAGAGAGAGAGAGAGAGAGAGAGAGAGAGAGAGAGAGAGAGAGAGAGAGAGAGAGAGAGAGAGAGAGAAAGAGAAAGAGCGAGAGAGAGTGCGAGCGAGAGAGAGAGAGAGAAAGAGAGAAAGAGAAAGAGAGAAAGAGCGAGAGAGAGAGCAGGGGAAAACACTGTTCTGTCAAGTTTGCATTCCTCCTCCAGCATCTCTTCCCTACATGGCAGCGGGATGAGAACGGAGAGAGAGGGAGAGGGAGATGAACGAGGAGAGACACGCAGTGAAAGACACATCCTGGTATTTATAGCTCTGAGATCTTCCCGTGAACCACAACGAACATTTTAAAAGCAGCTTTAAAACACTCCTCCTGTGTCTGCAATTATCCATATTACTGTTCCAGATATTTATGAATCAGTCTGAAGCGCTGAATGTACAGAATTCATTCAGAATCCGTTTTGTAGATCATTTCTATTTCATGACGCATTCACACGCGTGTTGTGTAACGGTGTATTGGATCAGTGCGTGAGCTCTTAAAGTGACAGTAGCCTAATAAACCTCCTGCCATCATGTTAATCAAAGAACTACAGACAGAGAAAGTCACTCATTGCTCTTGACTGAATAACTCTTTGTAATCATTAATATTTTACATTTGATTACTTTAATTTCTGTAGTATTTCTTACCTCAATGCTACTGTTAGACCCGCCAGAAAAACTCAGCCATGTTTAATTTTGTCTCTTTATTCTACTGTATATTATTTGTGCTATTGTTTGCAATTTGTTAAAATGTTCTTATTTTATTACGGACTGTTTACTTGCCTTTTTTTCTAAATGTAGTTCAACGATTCACATAAAGCCTCCCTGTGCAGTGTGTAAGCCATTACAACAAAATTACCCAAATTATAAAAAAAATCATGATACATTATTTTGTATGGCACACATACATGCATACGGCGGTTTTCCCAGTGGTATCAAAAATGGTATCGAATTTCAATATTTTTTAAGGTATCATATCAAAGTTGGAAATTCCAGTATCGTGACAATGCTACTGCATAGATGATGTTCAGTTCTGATTAACAAACAGTTGACATGAATTAAGCCGAGCGTTCATGCTCATGACACGATGATGCCTCACACACACACACACACACACACACACACACACACACACACACACACACACACAACACACACACACACACACACACACACACACACACACACACACACACATCAAAGACAAAAAACAAAACAAAAGATGCACAAACAGATATTCTCTGCAGAAGATGCATGTTACCGTACGAGAGGCCTTTATTAATCCATATAATTGATCTGTGTGTCAGACACAGAAGACACTCTCTCTCGGTCGTCATAAACGCTGTGAGCGCGTGTTCATCCGAGCGAGGGCTTCGAAGCACTGGCAGCTTTAGTTACGGGTCAGCTGGCATCTGTGTAACGGGCCGCTGTTATATATGGCATCTGTGCCACGGGTCTCTCGTCCACCGTAACGATCACAGGCGCTCGGATCATTCACTGCCACCATCACTGCTGACCCTGGACCACAAAACCAGGCGCATGGGACAATCTTATTTTATTTGAATAAATAAGATTTCCATTGATGAATGGTTTGTTATGATAGGACAATATTTGGTCGAGATACAACTACTGAAAATCTGGAATCTGAGGGTGCAAAGAAAATCTAAATATTGAGAAAGTTCTCCATTTCTGTTGGCGATTGTGATGCATTCACTCACAAAAATACATTTTTCATATATTTAAGGTAAGAAATTTACTAAATATCTTCATGGATCATGATCTTAATATCCTAATGATTTTTGGCATAAAAGAAAAATCGATAATTTTGACCCATACAGTGTTTTGTTGGCTATTGCCACAGATATACCCGTGCGACTCGAGACTGGTGACGTGATCCAGGGTCACACACTGAGAATACAACATGCTGAACATTCAGACGCTTCACAGAGTCGTTCCATACAGATCCATGTGTGTTAGTAGCACTTTAGAAACAACACAATCCTATTAAAATATTAATAAACACTAGGGGTGTAACGATACCCTCATGTCACGATTAGATATATATCACGACACAATATTATTGCGATTCTCCAAGACATATGATTAAAGGTTTACAAATAAATGTACTGTTGATTAAAATGCTAAATTTGGTATTATTGTGTGTGTAAATGAATATTCTTGGACTTGCTGCTGAAACCCAAAGCACAGGACAATAGAGACGCCAGAATAACAATATTCATGATTCTGAAGCTGAAAACACAGATTTATTTTAGACGAATATGCTTGAACTCTGACTAGATATATTTAAAATAATATCAGCCACTTCTTACTGGTAACATCAGACATTTGATTATCAGGACCCACAAATATTCCCCCATTGCATTATTATACATTATATTCAACATTATATAGTAGTTTGATGTAGTGCTGACACTAAAACTCTGTGCACTTGAATTCTTTCACACACAGTCATTTTTATTTTGTGTGAACTATACACAATACAGTCACTATCCACGATAAATACTGATGCATTTTTGTATTGCGATATATTGTGACATGACATATTGTTACACCCCTAATAAATACTAATACTGAAAGGAGTAAGCAGCAGCTGCCCGAGGCGGTACCAAGATGGCGGATGAGCAAACGGACTTAAAAACACTTTAAATGTAGAAATCGAGTGTTAAACCGTGATGAAACCATAAAGAAGTGCTCTGTTCAAACCAGCCTTAAACAGATGGCCCCGCCCACAGCGCTCTCTGATTGGCCGACTGAAACCTGACCCCTCTGTAAGGGGCGTGTCTGTTCGTTCTTCCCCGACCAATCAGAGTCCAGCAGGGTCCAAAGGTTTGTGGGTCCAAAACAACCCAGATAAAAGCCTGCAAACGCTCGTGTTTGAGAGAAACACACACACGTGCGAGTGTGAATGTTTGTCTCTCACACACTCCACCCTCGAGCACATGTGCCACCAACGGGAAACTAGTTGATCTAGTTTGGATAGAGGACTGCTCCTTTACACAACACAACACACACACACACACACACACAGAGATAAATCAACAGACAGATCTTCACCGACAGACAAGCAAACCCGAGTTTATGGTTTGTGTCGAACACGAGCTCTCGGCCGGAGTGTCACCTCTGAACTCTCACGATAAGCCAACGCAAGAATAGCAAACACGTTTCATGACACACATCTCGGTCCTCTTGCCAGAGTTATATTGTGTTGCGTCTCACGTTATCATGAATCGCTTGTGTTGATGTCAATGCTGTCACATCTGGCTCTCAATAAACTAATATTGGGTTAACGAAGCTGTCACACACACACACACACATCTGTGATGCGTATAAATGCAAATACAGAAATGCGTCATGCAATGTTGATTTTAAAGCAGGAATGTGAATGTGTCAATCATGTTTTCTAGGTCGATGATGTTCTGGTGATGCGTTACTGTAATGCAGTTTCTTCAGGTGGAGTTTGACACAAGAACACTGCATTATGGGCCGCCGAGTCATTTTAAGACATTCAAAAATATAGAAGTTGAAATGATTTATATTGTTCTGTTTGACGCATCACACTAGCTACATTTACATCCATATATTTTTATGCAAATCTCGGGATATTGCATTACAAAATGCTTGATGGAAAGAATGCGCATTAATGCTAAAAATGTGTATAAATATGTTTTTTTTCACCAAACCAACACACACGTGTGTGTATTTATATATACACAGTACACACACACATATATTATGTAAACACAAACTTATATTTTGGATGTGATTAATCATGATTAATCGATGCCCAGCACTAGTAGGGTTGGGAATCGTCAGAACGTTTTCGGTTCCGGTTCCCATTCAATAAAAATTATTAAAACAACTAATAAAAAAAAAAAATAGTAGTAAGGGGAAAATGCACAATCCTTTTTGTGTTTATTTCTTATACTTGTCAAATGAGTTAAACAGATGGTAATGTCAACTAGTGATCGACCGATATATCGGTCGGCCGATAAATCGGGCCGATATTTGCGGGTTTGACGTGTATCGGCATCGGCCGATACGCGGCTGCTGCGTTCGCCGATAGTTTTTTTCCCGGTATTAATTACAGACAGGCGTCCGCAGGCAGCTCTGTGTTGCTGGAGACGCTGCAGTTCACGTGCAGCCCATGCACTGCCCCTCCCACACAGAGTGCTGGAAGCCTCTTCAAGACAACGGTTAGTTTTAAAATTGCAAAGCATCTTTTTAACTGTTTGACTTAGCTGAAATACACTTTGAAAGTGGAAACACGTTGCTCTATATGTGCGTGCAACTATAGCTAAGCAAGTTTGTGGGTCCAAATGGAAAACGCGAATGCCTCATCTATAAAACTGCTTGTCATTGTATTTAGGGAGCTGCAAATAGCTAAGTTTGAGGCTATCCATATGCATACGGCAGCTGTTACAAACACTGGTCATAGGATTAAATAATGCCGACGTTGTTCGATGATTCCGTGATATTTGTGGGAGTTTTATTCAGCGACTACCTGGCTGACGTTTGGACGTGTGCTCAGAAAAGAAGCGACGCGGTTGTGACACGCACGCGATGCAGCGCGCTCGTTTGTCCCATAGACAGTATATAAACGGTTTGTCCCATAGACAGTATATAAACGGTTTGTCCCATAGACAGTATAAACGGTTTGAAATCTAAACTTTCTTAGAATGCCGCAAGCGCACGCAGGTCATGTGACAAAAAACAACTGACCTTTCCATGACAACATCGAAAGCTCGGTCGAACAGCGGATCATAGCTGAACAGGGCGGGTTTTTATTTCTCATCTCCATAAATATATGTAGTCGTAAAGGGCTAGAAAGAAATTAATCCTTACTTCCTCGTCATCATGGAGAGAGCAGTTCATGTTTGCATAGCAACAACACACGCAAGCGCTTGTAGAAGCGGCGCGGCCGTGCTTTCCACACGTTTTAGACGCGATCCCAAATTCATAATAAACTTAGAATCTATTTGGTTTAAAATCGTTTTTGTTTTGTTTAAAATGGAGATCACGATTACATAGATCAGACAACTACACAGAATAACATGTTCCAGTCAAATTATTTTATTATGCTTAAATATTTATATTCAGAATTTATTTTCAGAATTTGAATTATGCTTAAATATTTATTTTCAGTATTTTCAGCACTGAACTTTTTTTCTGTTCTACCTCACATGTTTTTAATATTTGTCAAATATTGTTTTTTTTTTAAGTTCAATAAATGTTCCTTTCTTAATTGAGACTTGTAACAGTTGTTATCATTATATATTATATACATGTCATTTTTATGATGTAAACTGAGTGAGCAAAAGCAGTATCGGCTCCAAATATCGGCCCAAGAAAACGGCAACCCGTATCGGTCATCGGCTAAGGCTGATGAAAAAAAACCGGTATCGGCATCGGCACTAAAAAATCCATATCGGTCGATCCCTAATGTCAACAAATTCAACATATTATTTAGCAATTTTTGCAAAAATAATAAATTTTTCTGATGGAAAATAAAAATGTCTGCATTCTCCTGGAGAATCTGGGACCTCTCCTATACAGTCTCTCCAGCAGTGGAGAACACCCTCTCAGAAGGGTAGGACATGCTTGAACACACATGTAAGATCCATTTTTAAATCGGTTTGAATGATTGATTCATAAAAACTTGACTTGTTTCATTACTGGATGGATCAGTATTAGCAGTTAATGAACAGAACCGCATGCGTCTGGCGGAGGAACACTGCAGCCGGAGCTACTTCTCTATGTTATGTCTATTAGGGATCGACCGATATGGATTTTTTAGTGCCGATGCCGATACACGTCAAACCCGCAAATATCGGCCCGATTTATCGGCCGACCGATATATCGGTCGATCACTAATGTCTATGGCGAATCACGCAGGCACTGTGCTAACGTCACTCCGCAGCGGTGCGACCCGACCGGTGTAAAGTAGTCCGAGTATAAACGCTTATTACAGGCTTACCGTAGTGATTCAGGACAAGACAAAAACAAGGTTTGAAAAAATGCATTCGTGATGTACTCGCTCATTTAAATTTTGTAAAGTCTGAACATAAAAAAGCTGTGGACTGCAGCTTTAACAGTCTTTATGAATGTTTTGAAGCATCAGATGTAATCGATACACTCGTTATTTGAAGCGACTTTCAAAAGGTGATTTACTCTATTTTGGTCGCTACCGTAGACATCAGTGTTTATACTCGAACTATAAACTTTTATCTCCGTACTTCTGTGATCATTTGAATATTTGTAACACAGAAATATTGATACTGTGTGGTTGAAAAGACCGTGAAAGTAAAGCTATGCCATATTGACAACTGCTCTCTCTGGGTCAGCGACAGCGCAAACACATTAGAACGTTCCGATGTGAAGTTTTATCATTTAGGAATAAGATCGCGTGGGTGTTTGAATCGACATCTTTTAAAGAGTAATCGTGCAGCTCTACTGTCTTTATTCTCACACTCTCACACTCTCACACTCTCACACTCTCACACTCTCACACTCTCACACTCTCACACTCTCACACTCTCACACTCTCACACTCTCTCACACTCTCACACTCTCTCACACTCTCTCACACTCTCTCACACTCTCTCACACTCTCTCACACTCTCTCACACTCACACTCACTCATTCTCACACTCACTCACTCTCACACTCTCACTCTCACTCACTCACTCACTCTCTCACTCTCACTCACTCTCACACTCTCTCACACTCACTCACTCACACTCACTCTCTCACTCACTCTCACTCACTCACTCACTCTCTCACACTCTCTCACACTCACACTCACTCATTCTCACACTCACTCACTCTCACACTCTCACTCACTCTCTCACTCACACTCTCTCACACTCACACTCACTCACTCTCACTCACTCACTCTCACTCACTCACTCTCTCACTCTCACTCACTCTCACACTCTCTCACACTCTCTCACACTCACTCACACTCACTCACTCTCTCACTCACTCACTCACTCTCACTCACTCACTCACTCTCTCACACTCTCTCACACTCTCTCACACTCTCTCACACTCTCTCACACTCTCTCACACTCTCTCACACTCTCTCACACTCTCTCACACTCTCTCACACTCTCTCACACTCTCTCACACTCTCTCACACTCTCTCACACTCACTCATTCTCACACTCACTCACTCTCACACTCTCACTCTCACTCACTCACTCACTCACTCACACTCACTCTCTCACTCACTCTCACACTCTCTCACACTCTCTCACACTCTCTCACACTCACACTCACTCATTCTCACACTCACTCACTCTCACTCTCACTCACTCACTCACTCACTCTCTCACTCTCACTCACACTCTCTCACACTCACTCACACTCACACTCACTCACACTCACTCACACTCACTCACACTCACTCACACTCACTCACTCACACTCACTCACACTCACTCACACTCACTCACACTCACTCACACTCACACTCACTCTCACTCACTCTCTCACTCTCACTCACTCACACTCACTCACACTCACTCACACTCACTCACACTCACTCACACTCACTCACACTCACACTCACTCACACTCACTCACACTCTCACTCTCTCACTCACTCTCTCACACTCTCTCACACTCTCTCACACTCTCTCACACTCTCTCACACTCTCTCACACTCTCTCACACTCTCTCACACTCTCTCACACTCTCTCACACTCTCTCACACTCTCTCACACTCACTCACACTCACTCACACTCACTCACACTCACACTCACTCACACTCACTCACTCACACTCACTCACACTCTCACTCACTCTCTCACTCTCTCTCTCACTCTCACTCACTCTCACACTCTCTCACACTCACTCACACTCACTCACACTCACTCACACTCACTCACTCTCTCATTCTCACACTCACTCACTCTTAGATTGTTTTAGATTAACTCCTTTGTTTGATATTATAAAAAAAATATTTGTTTGATATTTGATCAAATAAAATAAAATATTCACTTGGGTTTATGTTTACAAAAAATCTGTTTATTTTGGGCTTGAAGTACAAGAAGCAATGGAAAGCACAGTGCACTCTGGGTAACTATTAGGGCAGGCAAAGTTGGCAATTCTAAAATCTCACATGTA
This sequence comes from Vimba vimba, assembly GCA_022828995.1. NCBI lineage: Eukaryota > Metazoa > Chordata > Actinopteri > Cypriniformes > Leuciscidae > Vimba > Vimba vimba. The sequence goes on along the minus strand of CM040828.1, from coordinate 1,350,920 downwards.
AAAATGAGGGGGAAAATATTGATTTGGTTGGAATGTTCAGTGCTCTTGTGGTGAGAAATGTGTTTGGAGAGTTATGATTTAATTGGTAAAATATCGATTTTATTTAAAAGTCAAAAAAGTCTCCCTCTCTCTCTCTCTCTCTTTGACGCAAAACGTATATGAGTAGCGCGAGGGCCAGTGCATTCATTACCATTTTAATATTCACGAGGTGTACGTCGCTATTAAAGGATAAGCTCCCAGCACTTCGCCCACACATCGCACCAGAACCGTTTTCAGAACCGAAACTTAGGAATTCCTCACGGTTCCGGTATTTCTCAAAAACACCAACGGTTCTGGATAAGAACCGATTTTCTGTTCCCAACCCTATTCAATAGATTACACAAGATTTACACATGCTACAAATTCTAAAAGATGTTGCTAAATAAAATCTACTTGCATTTAAAGCAGAGCAATCCAATAAGATAAGTTTAATAGACAGAGGGGTGTTAGAGTGCGCTTTAACAAGTGTCTATCCTTCAGTGTGTGTGTGTGTGTGTGTGTGTGTGCGTGTGTTTGTGTGTGTGATGTCCAAAACTATATTCTAAAGTCAACAAAAAGAGTTTTAGGGGAAATACAGACCTATATTTCTGTGCAAAGCAAAGGCAGCTGTTGTGATTTCTAAAGCGAGCATGAGATCATGAGCGGACAGGTAAGAGTCTCTCCCAGCCTTCAGGGCAAACACTGGGTGGAGTTCAACACACTTCAACACACTTTAATACACATCAACCAGCCTCAGTCTGTCCTGAGCTTTACATGTACAGTATGAACCGTGCCATCGGATCCTCACCTGAACACACACACACACACACACACACACACACTTCTCTTCTCTCAAGCTTCTCCCTGAGCGCCACGTTTAAAAATCAATTTCCATTCTCTACACCCCCTCCATCTCATTCCTGCTTTTAAAGGAAAGCACCGAGATAACAGCTGCTCGAGCCCTCGGGAAACAGCAGGAGAGGGGGAGGGAGAGGTATAACACACACACGAGAGAGAGAGAGAGAGAGAGAGAGAGAGAGAGAGAGAGAAATTCCAAGGTATAACACACACAGCTTTTAACTAATAAAAGACTGAATTGTATCGCTGCACGTTAATACTGAAGCACCGTGTGTGTGTGTGTGTGTGTGTGTGTGTGTGTGTGTGTGTGTGTGTGTGTGTGTGTGTGTGTGTGTGTGTGTGAGTGAGAGAGAGAGACACACTGACGGATGAAGGAACAACTGTTCACAACACCTGATCCCTTCAGTCAAGAGAGACAGCTGGAGAAACACACGAGACTTTCCTCACCTCCATTAGACCTGCTTTACGCACCACACACACACACACACACACACACACACACACACACACACACACACACGAAATGCAGCAACATGAATGATTGAAAACTCACCGGCCGCACAGGAGTGTAAAAGACTCCCATCATCCTATTGAACACGAGAGAACAGCGACTCCTGCTCTCGATCTCTCGATCTCTCGAGTGTCTGACACATTCAAAATCTCCCTCTCCCTCTCTCTCTCTGGCTTTCTGTGTGTGTGTGTGTGTGTGTGTGTGTGTGTGTGTTTCTCCTCCCCCTCTAGTCACTCTCTTACTCACTCAGTCACTCTCTCTCCCTCTTTCTCTCTCTCTCTCTCTCTCTCCCCTCCCATCTCTCCCTCTCTCATAATTCAATTAAATTCAATTAAAATCAAGATGTGTTGACAATTATTAAGATGTATTGCCAAAGCATTTCCAATTTTTACAGTTAATCATCGTACATATACATAAAAAACATACATGAAACAAAAACATTTCAGAATTTCTATGAACAATTTAGAATTCAGTGTGTGTGTGTGTGTGCGCGTGAGATCATCACTGATTAGTCGACTGTAATATTTTATCTCTCCCTCCCTCTCTCTCTCTCCCCCTCTCTCTCTCTCTCTCTCCCTCCCGCTCTCTCTCTCCCTCTCTCCCGCTCTCGCTCTCTCCCTCTCCCTCTCCCTCTCCCTCTCTCTCTCTCCCTCTCTCTCTCTCTCTCTCTCTCTCTCTCTCTCTCTCTCTCGACAAACAAACCAATCTTGGTTTTTCAAAGATAATATTTGGCTTCTATTCACTGCCTGATTAGAAATCCAAAAAACAATGTTTATGAACAGTGGAACTCAGACGCGTCACGATTAGGGGTGGGAATCGCAGGATCACGATACGATACGATACATGGCTCACGATACCGATAATAATACCGATACAGCAATTCTACGATAATCGATACATTGCTAGACAATCCTATAATGATGCATCATAATATCTGACATCTGACGCTGGGAGCAGGGAAATCTGTTCAGCGCATTCATTCAAATATCGATATTTGGCGCCAGCGTATCGATTCTCGTATCGCAAGAACAATGATATATCGCCCTATCGATATTATGTCCCACCCTTAGACACGATCATGAATATTGTGTCGGCGATAATCTTTTATACAAATAATCGTGATTAATGATTTCAAGAGAGAAGATCACGTGGATATTTGAATCGAGATCGTGATCTTTTAACGATTAATAGTAAGCCTAACATATTTTGCAATCGTATTTAATATTAAAAATTATAATAAATTAGGCCCATATGATTTCTTTCATACTATAAAAATATATATTATATATTTTTTATAATAAGATAATGCAGCCTGATTAGACCCATAAGCCTACATTCCGTATGAAGAAAGACCTTTGACCATCTTCATGTACTTTAAGCGTCATTTTTGATAATCTTTTGCTGAAAAAGTAGATTCAACATAATGCATTTGATGGCATTTCTTTAAGAGCTTAAACTTTCCTTATTTGAATGGCAAAATTTAAATTTAAACTGCACAAGTATTACGCTTATCTCCGATTACATCAAGCAAAACAGGCGATTAATCAATAATTCATGTTCAACTGCCCAAAAGTTTGTTTTTAGGCATCACAAAAGACTATATTATATTATTGATGACATTGAATTATCTCGAAACCTCTGAAAAGAACACAGATGTGAAGCTCACAGTCGAACGGCTGGTGATAAAAGGATAAAGAGACGGATGGAGGGATTACAGAGAGAAAAAGAAGATAAAGAGTGAGATTAACTACACTAACTGAGCAATCTGAACACACACACACACACACACACACACACACACACACACGAGCAGCTGCTGCTGTAATCTACAAGGCTAATCTAAAACACTGGATTATAATCAGTTTAATGCTTTTCCTCTCGCTTTAAACTGTTGTGAAGCTCCTCGTTGTCCAGAAACAGCACATCGCTCATCATGTTTGAGTGTGCAACCCTCATCCGGCCAAACGAAAGCGTATCGTCATTGTTTAAGGGTTTCCTAACCAGGGATCATGATGGAACTGCAAGGTTTTTGTTAAACTGAATAATACATAAACATAATCATACAAAATACACAAGATAAAAATAATGCACCGATATATGAAAACTTTGGCCGATACCGATAACTCTTTATATCTGAAAGCCGATAACCGATAGATATATATTTTGGCTAAAGATAAAATTCTTATGTAAATTTTGAGAGCCTAATAAATAAATAAAAAGTCTCATGTCCAAATCACACCATTATAATTATGTTCCCATTATTTTCCTTTTCAAATCATATTTCAAGCAAATCAAAACCATCATGTTGAACAGTTGCGCATCTGAAGAGTCTCAGCTGGAGGAAATAATACATTATTTATCAGCTTTAATATATCAGGCAAATTATCTTATCGGGCCGATAACGCTAACATTAAAAATGAACATAAATCGGCCGATACCGATATATCAGTGCATCCCTCAAAAATAATAGTACGTTTTTATCATTTGTGATAGAGAAAGCGCATCTAGCGAGTCACAGAGAATCACAGTGTGTTCTGGGAGTGTGTCGCAGAGGAAGAGCTGACGCTGTGTTTCAGAGCGATTGACTGACGCTTGACCTCCAGTAATGAACAGAGACGGTCATTTCTCTGACACCGGTATGAAGCTTCACTTTCGAGATCAACTGCACAATTGAGACCATTTAAGCACCAGATCTGTGAATAATGAAGGCTTTAATTAAACCTGGGGCAAAAGCTCCTTAAAATGACATCAATTACTGGACTGAGATAGGAGATCAAGGGCGCTCGGCAGTGGACGAGATTACACCAGTTCTCCCTGAGAGAAGGAACACACACCGTAATTAACCTCAGAGGACGCCTGCCGTCTAACGCCGACGACTCCCGCGCTCGGGTCAACAGCGCTGCGCACGGGAACGTTACAACGAATGCTTGAGTCCAGTCGTTTGCAAACTCAACACCACAAAATATTGGAAACATGCAAGAGTCATTCAGTGTCAACTCAACCAGAGGCTAAAACATGTTGGTGAAAGAAATACATAAATGAAGAAGAAAGCCAAAATATGTCATGAATGTACATTTACTAGGGGTGTAAAAATATATCGTGTCACAATATATCGCAATTCAAAAATGCAACATGTATTGTGGATAGTTCACCAAAATTAAAAATAACTGTGTGAAAAATTCAAGTTTTCAGAGTTTTAGTGTCAGTACTACATTAAACTGCTATATATAATGTTGAATATAATGTATAATAATGCAATGGGGGAATATTTGTGGGTCCTGATAACACCAAATGTCTGATGGTACCATACATTATTTTAAATATATCTAGTCACTGAAAGAGTGCAAGGCATATTCGTCTAAAATAATTCTGTGTTTTCAGCTTCAGGATCATGAATATTGTTATTCTGGTGTCTCTATTGTCCTGTGCTTTGGGTTTCCAGCAGCAAGTCCAAGACTATTCATTTACACACACAATGTAAAACCAAATTTAGCATTTTAATCATACGTCTTGGAGTATCGCAATAATATTGTATCGTGAGTTCGGTGCCGTGATATGTATCGAATCGTGAGATGAGGGAATCGTTACAGCCTTAATATTTACTGAGTAATCCACTGTCAAAATGACAATTTTCACATGAGATTCGGTGCCAAATTACAGGGGAGTAAAAATGACTTTAGAAAGAAGGCAGCATTATTATTTATTTCTACACATTATAAGATCTCCATATCTGTGGGATTTAACCATATTAGGCCTTTAAAATTAAGACATCAAAAGAAAAGTTTGTTAAGAATCAGAATCTAAAAGGATATTAAGATATGTTTAATACTTCTTGAGTTACAGGCATGCAAACATGGGGCAAAAACACACAAGAAGTGCTTTTTCCCCATTTTGAACTGTGACTGTTGGCATATAATGCAACAAATATTGCTAAAGTCAACAGATTTAACTAATAGACCTACCAATGCCAGTGTAAAAATAAAATAATGATAATGCCATCTTTCAAAAGTCATTTTTATCCTCCTGTAATTTGGCTCCAAAGCTCTGGTGAAAATGATCATTTTGACCCCCTTATTAAAATGGTGGATTACTCAGTCACACATTCATAACATTTAATATTTAATGTTCGTCTTTCTTCAGAAAAAAATATGATCAAAATCAAAAATTTGAGCCGGGGAATTTTCCAAAATGTGTTTGATTTGACATGTACACTCTAAAAAATGTTGGGTTGTTTTAACCCAATTTTGGGTCACATTATGGACAAACCCAGCCGTTTAACCCAACAGGTCCATATTTGACCCAAAACTGGGTTAAAACAACCCAGCATTTTTTAGAGTGTAATGACCTAAATGATTTGAACAATCCAACATTTCTCTCTTCAATCGCCATCTTGGATCTGTTTTCATTGATCTCAGGGCAATGCATTATGGGACTGCCTTCACCATGAAGAATGTACACGATCCTTAGGAACGGTCTTTCTGTGTGTCTAATTGGGCTGCGCGTTTAATGGGTCTATAGCGCTGTATAATCAGATTAGCGCCGGCTCACACGCGCCTCGCTGCTCCGGCAGAGTTCAAGCCGCTCTATTGTTTACGCATTAAAACAAGAGGATAATCACGACATGAGGGACCAACGGAGGTGACGCGGCGCTGCAGTTTAACGGTTACTTATTACAGTCCAAAAGATGCGGCGTAGTTAATATTTACTGGAGATGAGGCGAGCGGATTGGGACTCTTACACAACACATGACACGAGCGGAAACGGTTTCACTCTCGCCACAGTGAACGCAGTCGGAGATGGTCTTGAAGAGGCAGTGTGTGTTAAGAGTGTAGAGAACGGAGGGTTATCTATAGTCTCTTTTCTTCTGCTCTTGATACACAGCCTCTCTGAGCTGGAACTAATGTCCCTTCCACAGTCCCCTGAGGGAGCGCTTAGCACTGCGAAAGACGTGATGCTGAGACCACAAATAATCTGCAGTGCTGATGTTTGCACAGAGAATCTCAATGCAAAAAAGCATATTTTGCATCAAGTTATTGCATTGTGTAAATTAATACCTTTTTCGCTAGCTGTGATTTTGTATATGTACATTTCTGAAATACATAAGTTTCCTCTGATAACAGATCTCTCTAAATTGTAATGTGCACTCATGCATTTTCTCTAAAGTTGCTTTGAAATGATGTGTATTGTGAAAAGCGCTATACAAAAAAAAATATATATATTGTGCCATTTATAGGGGTGTATAAAACAGGGATGTAATAAATGCATCGATATATCGAAAGATACAGAAATGTCGTTTCAAACCTATAAGATTCTCGTTCATCTTCCAAACACAAATGAAGAGATTTCAGTCCCTCCATTTAAAGGCCATTCCTCTATTACTTAATAGATACAAAAAAATGTAGGCATCGTAAAAATAATCAATCGAGCCGTCGAATCCAAGTCTTCTGAAGAGACGCGACGGCTTTATTGTCTGTGTGAGAGATCCAACGAACGCCTGCATTTAAAGCGTGAGGAAAAATTAATGTTTATGGAGTTCCAGAGAGATTACTACATTAAACCACTATATATAATCTTGAATATAATGTATAATAATGTAATGGGGAATATTTGTGGGTTCTGTTAATAATAAAATAATAATATCATTATTTTACTAATAATAATAATGAAGTAATATAATAAAAAATATTGCGATAGTATCGTATTGTGAGTTCAGTATCGCGATTTGCATCAAATCATGACATTAGTGCATCAATACACCCCTAGTCATTTATGACCACATTTTCAGCCCAAATTCTCATCACTGTAATATTTCAGAGCTTTTTGTGCATTATTCTTAAAGGGACAATATGTAGCTTTTTAGGTATTTTATTATCTAAAATCAATATTTTTATTCATAAATATGCCCTCAATGGTGTACAAATACCTATGCCAATGATCAGACTAATCCTCGTAAACGAAGAATTTATTATCTTTATATACATGGGACGGGTAGGTCCATGGAGGCTTCCATGTAGTTCCGCCATCTTGAAAAACTATAATAGCAGAGAGGGACAAAAAGTACTAGGCCAACGCGTTTCCACAACCAGCGTCACGTGACTTAGGGCTGCACGATTATGACAAAAATCATAATTGTCGATTATTCCCTTGAAATTGTAATTGCGATTATTAATTACGATTATCACAATTTACATTGAATATATATATAGGCATATTATTATACATGTTTACTTAAAAATTGTGAACACACACACTGTCCCCCTTTACTTAACATACACATAAATTGTGATGCACGGATGATGATATCTAACAATGCACGTACTTCAAAAACATAACGAATAAAGGCGGCATTACTACTAACTACCATAGTTAATGTTTTTCACAGTCAGTAATTTATACTGTAACATTCTTTTTTTCGTTGTTTCAAGTTTCAGTTTGTTTTAAATATCAAACCTGTTCACCCGAAGGAAAACTCGAAGTGCTATTATAAGACATCCTGTCATAGCTTTTTGGTACATAACGGCAACCGTAGATGCAACGCGCATTTGGAAAAGTGAGGCGCTGGAGAGCATTATTCGTTTGAATGCAAAATACAATTTCACCACTAGATGGGAGAAATTCCTACTTACAGTCCCTTTAATGGCGACTCATTGCTGTAACGCAAAATATATATATATATATCATTTGGTGTATTACAGTAATGAATCACAGTTTTTTAGCAGCAATGCCTTATTTTTTTGTTTCCCAAAGAACCTTTCAGTGAATTGTTCTTAAACTAACAATTTTTTTTAAATAATCAGATTTTAATAATAATCTAAAGAACCTTTTTTTCACTATAAAGAACCCTTTTGTGCAATGGTTGTTAAAGGTTCTTCATGCAACCATAAATGCCAATAAAGAACCTTTATTTCTTTGCATCATACAAACGGGAATGAAAAATAATGGAAAATCACTTTATTGTTGTAAGACGAAGCTTAAATCATCTACATTATTCAGAATAAAACGTCCTTCTTTTGGTTTCGAGGTGAAATATGGGGCAGACGTTTTCTTGGCGGGTTTAACGAGATTCAGGCCAGAATCTGCTTTCAAACTATTTGAGGACCGGCTCTGATCTGCAGAGTGAAGACAGAAACATCTGGAGTCCATGTGTGTGAAACAGACGACTGGAGCAGAGAGAGACAATGAGTCACACACAACCCCGTCATGTGCCTCATTTCCTTAAGGACTGAGGAGAAACTCACTGCCAACACACACACTCAATACACACACTTATACACTCTCACAGACAAGACAGACACACACTCACTCACACACTCAATACACACACTTATACACTCTCACAGACAAGACACACACACTCACTCACTCACTCACTCACAGACAAGACACTCACTCACTCACTCACTCACTCACTTATACACTCTCACAGAAAAGACACACACACACACACACACACACACTCACTCACTCACAGACAAGACACACACTCACTCACTCACAGACAAGACACACACTCACTCACTCACAGACAAGACACTCACTCACTCACTCACTCACTCACTCACTCACTCACTCACTCACTCACTCACTCACTCACTCACTCACTCACTCACTCACTCACTCACTCACTCACTCACTCATACACTCTCACAGAAAAGACACACACACACACACACACACACTCACTCACTCACAGACAAGACACTCACTCACTCACTCACTCAATACACACACTTATACACTCTCACAGACAAGACACGCACTCACTCACTCACACTCTCATACAGACACACACACACACACACACTCACACAGACACACTCACTCACACACACACACAGAGACAGACAGACACACACACACACTCACTCACACACACACTCACTCACACACACACACACACACACTCTCATACAGACACTCACACAGACACACACACTCACACAGACACACACACTCACACAGACACACTCACTCACACACACACACAGAGACAGACAGACACACACACACACTCACTCACACACTCTCATACAGACACACACACACACTCTCATACAGACAGACACACACACACTCTCATACACACACACACACACAGACAGACACACACACACTCACTCTCACACACACAGACAGACACACACTCACTCACTCTCACACAGACACTCACTCACACACAGACACATTCACTCACACACACACACACACTCTCACACAGACACACTCACTCACACACAGACAGACACACACACACACACACACACACACACACACACACACACACACACACTCAAACAGACAGACACACACAGACACACACACTCTCATACAGACACACACTCACTCTCACACACACACACACAGAGACACACACACACTCAGACACACACACACACACACACACACACACACACTCTTTACTGAGCAGCGTCTCACTGGAAGAAGCTGCAGATCTTCTGAGAGTAGAAATGACGATTCCCTCAAACTCACTGGCCTGTAACTCCTGCTAAAGGAGAGCAGCAGAACGGAGAGATCAGGCGAACGAGAGACGAGGACGTGAACAGATGGTGGAGCCGAAGAGGAGGAGGAGCTCAGCGAACGACGGAGGAGAAGAAGAAAGACCAGATGATTTGCGAATGAGAGGATTTGCGTTTCAAACCTCTCGCTTACTTCATGTGTCTCTGTTAGAGTCTGAATGTCTGTCTAGAGTTTAACGCTTCCTGTGTGTGTGTGTGTGTGTGTGTGTGTATTCCTGCTGAACACATTTAAGATGGAGGTCTGGCGTCCTGACATAAGCCTCATGGCTGTGTGTGTGTGTGTGTATGAGTGTGTGAGTGTGTGTGAGAGAGAGAGAGAGAGAGAGAGAGAGAGAGAGAGAGAGAGAGAGAGAGAGAGAGAGAGAGAGACTCCCTCAATGAGGTACTTTAAAACGAAGCACCAGAAAATGAAAAACACATTGCTCAACACACTTAAATAAAAAAATAGAGTTTTAAAGGTCAGTGAATCGCTCTAAAGGGAAGAGTTCGGCTGAAACGAACTCAGTGCAAGTAGATGGAACAGAAACTCTAACGCTGCCGCTCGATTTCATGCATCGTTGCATTCAGAAACACGTCAGACGGACACACGGAACAAACACACACATTCTCAGCATTAACGCAAAGAGCGCAACAGCTGACATTAGCGTGGATGTCTACGACTTTCCCGTATCTAGTTTATACATACGGTCCTTTATATATACGGTCCTTTATATACTTTATATATACGGTCCTTCATCTACTTTTTGAAGATTTTACATTAGTAGAAATGTTTGCACAGTCACTTGAAGGAAACTCTATTGAGAACTGAAGAGCATGCGCTTGAAACGGTGTATTTGTGCACTTCATCAAACATCAAAATAAAGACCAAAGATGATTTTACACCAATATCCTCGCCGGACAGACGCGACGCACAGACTACACGCGACCCCTGACTTCAGCGGATGCTTTAATGAGACGCAAAAACACTTTCTTGACTCCATGAGCACAAAACCAACCGAGACGCGTGTGGAAATCAGACGCATGTGCTTCTATTGTCTGTCGCAATAACATCACCACCACACCCCGACTTTACTGCCCTGCTCGTGGGGTCAAAGTTCAGAGTTGCCATGGTAACACATGTGTGCAATCCCATAAGGGTAATTACTGGAGACGCGGGGTAAGTAGGGCACGTTACAGCCACGATGTGTGTGTGTGTGTGTGTGTGTGTGTGTGTGTGTGTGTGTGTGTGTGTGTGTGTGTGTGTGTGTGTGTGTGTGCGACCCGACAGCATCGCGGCAGAATCCTGAGGATATTCAATAAATGCAACTCTGTGCATGATGTAGAAAAAAAAGCAAAGGCTTATCTGCAAATCTCTAATCAGTGTGTGTGTGTGTGTGTGTGTGTGTGTGTGTGTGTGTGTGTGTGTGTGTGTATGTATGTGTATTACCCCCCCCCAGCCGCCCGCGTCAGGATAAATGGGAGATCAGAGACTAATGCCACTCTGAAACAAGTACAGATCTCTTTAGCACAACAACAAGCCTCTTTACTGTTAGTGATACAGCAAATCCTCTTCTGATGCATGCGTGTGTGTGTGTGTGTGTGTGTGTGTGTGTGTGTGTGTGTGTGAGGCAGCAGTAAACTGATGTGATTTTAATATCAGTGCCGTGGAACCATGAACGCAACTACATGAGGTTCCTACACCTTTTAACCAATCACTTTCACATAGATTTCATTCACAAACAACAACTTCTAAAGGAAAGCACAGCACAGATTGAACTAGAAAAACATAAATAATGGGAAAATCACTATTCTTCCAGGATTTTCCCAAACTGTGCTCATGTTTCACTGCTTCATACGTCACTGGAAACGTGTTTTTCGAGAGAGCTGTGTTTACAGACGTCTCACTCCTTTAATTTCCTGCATCTCTTGCTTTTCATAAATGCGCGTCTCTTGTTACCGAATGGTTTGATTCCTGCACCCCCGCTTCATTCCTGACTCGCTGCAGGCAAATTTCCAGACACTCTCTCGGAGCAGGATCAATACCTTTTTTGGGCTACACGGGCAAGCTTTCTCACTCACTCACACACTCTCACACACACACACACACATCTGCTCAGTCTTAATCCCGTCATGGTGCAGCTCAGAGAAACCGTGAGCCATTAGCCAGTGAAAATGAGCCATTAGGACATGCAGCACTTTAGATCACTTACCGGAGAAACAGAAAGAACGAATGGAAAGAAAGAGGGAAAGGGTTGAATAGATGGATAAACTGCAGAAATGAGAGGTGAGATCATGTCTGCATGCATGGAGTCTGAGGAATGGAGCAGAAGTGCTCGTGTGAGAGGATGGAAAAGTACCGCAGGATGGAGAGAGAGATGGAGCAAAGGCCTCGGATGAGACTGGGAAATCAGCTCCATGATTCAGGAACATCTACTGCACTGAGGATCATACGCGCTGCACACAGTGATGGAGTCCCTCAGTATCAGTGACTGATCCTTGAAATCTCACCTTTGGTGCCCCAATCATCACTCTTTGTTTTCATCTCATATAACAGTATAATATCAGAGAACCATGAGCGCAGACTCTAACAATGCTAGGTTGTTTGCACAAAACCAACCGTTGGGTCTACACTGTAAATGTAAACCAAACGGTTGGATTTGTCCATTTATTTGTTTGGGTCAAATGGACAAAACGAACCGTTTGGTTTTGTCCATATTTGACCTAAACATGGGGACCATTGAAACAACCCAGCATTTTTCACAGTGTATATTCTTACATAAACACAAACGCGTCTCTTTCACCACAGCCCAGAATCCCAATCCCACAATCCCAGAATTTTAACGCTTACCTGTCCGATCTCTCCGGTTCCGTCCATCCGCGGTCGTTTGCACTCAGCCCCGACCGAATCCCCCGCCGCCGCGACGCCCTCCGGCTCCGGGTCCCCGCGCTTCATCCCCCGAACCCCCGCAGAACCCGAGTCCAGGTCCCGCTCGCGCTCCAGGATCCCGCGGCTCACGGGCAGCATTACAGATGCGACGTCGGTCGACATTAACATTGAAGAGGGCCGCAGATGTTGCGTATGAAGAGCGAATAACGAAGACGAGATGTTCTGGCAGAGGATCAGCGGCGCTTTACGGATCAGAACTGACGCTCATCTGACGCGTTAAAACCCGTTACAGACTGACGCGCGCGTGCCGCATTAAAGGCCTTTGAAGAGTAGCGAGTATTTCAGGGCCTGGACGCGAATAACAGACTCGAACCACGAGCAGAAACACCTCCGAGCTTCACAACGCGCAGAATATCCTCTGGTGCGAAACTGAAAACGGTGGAAAAAGCGAGTCTAGCACACATGGACGGTCAACGCGAAGGAAACGCTTAATGCGTCTGAAGGTTTCAGATCTTCAACGCTCTTCTGTCGATGCCACTTAAATGAACCGCAAAAGCATGAAGTTCGCCTTTAAAAACAGGCGTCGCGGGAAAACGCGAGAGAAACGCGATGCATCATTCCAGTCCTTCGAGCAAGATTCAAGCGATTTCCTAAAACAAAGGAGTGGCGTGGAGCTGCTGCTTTTCCTTTCTTCTCTCTCTCTCTCTCTCTCTCTCTCTCTCTCTCTCAATGGATTCTTGCTGCGGAGAGGAAACGCGCGCGCCCCTCCTCTCCGGTTTCCTCGCGCTCTCGTTGCTTTATTCTTACTGCAGTTTCCCGTTTTCCCTGTTTGAGCACGAATCAGTTTTAGTGTTTAACTCGGAACCGAACGCAAAATTACATCTGACTATATATAAACTATATATATATATATATATGCCTATTCATATTGTATCAGCGTTTTGTTCTATAATAAACCCGCAATACTGCGACCGGGATACGTCAACAATGTGACGAGCCAATAATGAATGTTCCGTATGAAAAGCGTATGGAGAAATACAGATCTGCAACTTAGTAGCAGATCGGCTGGAACTGAAAGGGTGAATTTGCTGGAAAGATACACTCATCTGTCCTTATATGTGTGTTGATACTGGAAGATTGATAACCAAAGCGCATATATATAATTAGCCTATTATTCTGGGATTCATATGCGGTACAGTATGTTCCTGCTGGATTCGCAGTGGAAAATGAAGCCGCCGAAAAGCGAGTCGCTTTGCGGCGTCTTCCCGACATCTAGCGGCCACGTGGTGCAATGACACCCATCAACAATCAAAAAGTCTCAAATGCAGTTTCAAGGCCATGTTCGTGCAACTTCTGAACTTTGTGTTCTTTTGCGCAATACTGGAAGGATTTTCATTTAAAAATTACCATCTGTTAGAAAAACTATTTATTGATACACAGCACCCTTTCAAAGTGTTATTCTGCTGCACCTTGGTTTAATAATCAGACAATCTGTATGTAAGTTCAACATTTTGTAACAGTATTTGTACTATTTACTATTTAAATAGTAAATGAATTTGTAATAGTAATTCCTGCATTTGGAGGCGCACAGCTCACCATCACTGACCCACTTTACCCCCGTTTTGAGGGGAAATGCTTCATTCAGTAATTCATGGCTTTAACCAAATTTAAGCATACATACTTTTGGGTCATTCGTTGAAAGAAATACACAAATGAAGAAGAAAGCCAAAATATTAAATGTAATGGCTGTATATTTACTGAGAAATTCAAATGAGAGTCAAAATGACAATTTTCTCCTGAGATTTGGAGCAAATTTACAGGGCGGTACAAATGAGTTTAGAAAGATGGCAGCATCATTATTTTATTTTTGCTCAGAGATTGGTAGGTCCATTAGGTAAATCTGTTGACTTTAGCAATATTTGTTGTATTATATGACAGTCACAGTTCAAAATGGGGAAAAAGCACTTCTTGTGTTATTTTGCGCCAAGTTTGCATGCCTGTAACTCAAGAGCTACAATATCTTAATATCCTTTAAGAATCTGATTCTTAACAAACTGTTCTTTTGATTTCTTCATTTGTAAGCCCCAATATGGTTCATTTCCAGAGATATGGAGATCTCTAAGTGGGTCAATTGTACACATTTTCAGTGGTTAAAAACCAAATGTGGGTCACTTTGCATTCAACTGATGCCTTTTTCTTTTAAAGAGGAATATCTGAAGAACTAATAATGTTGGAAATACAAATGTATCTTGTTTTTTCTATCAACACAATTGTATAGAACATACCTGTCTGAGTGACATAAATGTTATTTTGGGGGTTTTTTTCTTCAAAGTTTGCATGCCTGTAACTCAAGAAGTATTAAAGATATCTCAATATCCTTTTCAATTCTGATTCTTAACAAACTGTTCTTTTGATTTCTTCATTTGTAAGCCCCAATATGGTTCATTTCCAGAGATGTGGAGATCTCAATGTGGCTCCATTTTCAAATGTTACCCATTTTCACTGATCAAAATCCAAAATCTGGGTCACTTTTCAAACAGCTGATACCTATAGTCTGAAGAACAAATAATACTGAAACTTGAAACATATCTTGTTTACTTCTATAAAAACAACTGCATACACACACCTGTGAAACCTTTCTGAAATTTGGTTGATCTGGTTGAAATGACCCTTTCTTGTGATGGACCTTTTCTAAACGCTTACTTGACAAAAGTTAAGAGTTATTGAGTTAACTGAAAAGAAACTGTGTTTTGGTACACTGAAATATGTATTGCTCTGAATCGCAGTCATAGGCTCATATATATCGTTCCCCACAGCTGTGGACTCAGTGGCAGAGAGCCAGAAATGAGTATTTGCAAGATGTTACAGTAGATTTACTCATTTGTTCCTTGCATCACTTGTTGACATGATGCTCTGCAGTTACATCACAAAACTTTGATCGTGCAGAGACTTTATCACAAAACTTTTCCTCCTCTTCAGCCAATTACAGACTTGTTGACCCAAAAGAGTCGCAACAATTGGTTGTGTCCAAATGTCCCGTGAGAGAGACACTAAACTAAGGACAGGTCTGAGTTGGGTGATGGTCAGAGAGACTTCGGCAGAGACGCGGATCGTAGCAGGACGCCTCCACACTGTGGGTGAGTTATCAGTCAAATATTTCAGTTTATCATCATTTAAAGGGGTCATGACAATATTAGGTTCAATTATGATTTTGCTAAAGTTTTGCACCAAAAAAAAAAAAAAAAAAAAAACTGAGCAGATTTCTCTGACAGAAACTCTGGGTTTTACTGTCTCCTTTAACTTCTGCCGTTCTGATTGGCTAAAGTCACTGCACAGGAGAAAGGATCAGCGGATTGTGTGAGTACCGGTATGTGTCCTCAGTAGAGTTGGTGTTTTTAATGGATTATATGCACGATTGCTCCTGCGTTCAGTCTCTGTGGAAGCTCTGCGCTGTGTAGAAACTGTAGGATAAATATTGAGGCAACAAATCTAAATCTTGAGGACGTGAAAGACAACAGGATAAAAGATAAGATTCACCTGAACGCTAAAGGTATTTAAAGCTTCTAGAACTCATACTAACATGTTATGTTTTAATATAGGCTAATATACTAAAATGTTAGGTTTACTGTAGCGCACTCTTAAAAATAAAGGTGGTTTATTGGCATTAATGGTTCCAAGAAGAACCTTTATCATTTATGGAATCTTTCCATTGGATACAGGGCTATTTTTAGTGGAAAAAGGTTCTTTAGATTATTAAAATCTAAAATAAGCAATGGTTCTGTTTCAGAACTGAACGGCTAACACTTGTAGTTCGGTTCGCTTGGTTCATTTGATCCGGACCAAAAAAATAATAATTGAGCCTAGTCCTGGTCCGCTTAGCGTTCACATTGGCATTTTAACACCGAACCTAAAGGAATAGGGATTAGTCTTCTTTTATCACCTTTATTTCGTGGCAAAACTTACCTTACATCCAGAACAATGCTGTGTTCTGGGATAAACGCGCTCGTTGTACGTTCGTAGCTAATGGTGGTATTTTGACCAGCTAAAACTCGTGAAGAGAACCGGTTCTGATGCCATTACTGAACTGTGATAGGCAACATCGCGACTAAAATGAGAAAAAACAGGTGTGCTTGAGCATTCGGTCCTTTATAGGGACATTTTGGTTCTTAACATGTCTTTGGTCTGTATTGTGTTCATATATCATTCGAACCGTACAAGAGTTCGCTTGGAAGCGGATCGAGACCCATCTTTTCAGCTCTCGGTCCGCTTGTTTGGTTCGGATGGCAGCGCTCACACTTAATCAATCACGCAGTCACACCCGAGTTGTGAACACAGCCTTAAAGCTTCTTTTGGGAACCCAAAATGGTTCTTTTCAATGGCATCGCTAATTTTGGAACCTTTTTTGTGTAATATAATATAATATAATATAATATAATATAATATAATATAATATAATATAATATAATATAATATAATATAATAATAAGTTGAGATCAACAGTTGAAAGAAAAAGTTCACTACTTCCACATTTTCTATGGAAAGTTATTGGGATCTTGCATAGTTATGGAAGCTCCGTGGAAAGAATAGTAATTGTAGCTTTTTTCTCAGAATTGCTAGTCACAAAACAGACTTTATATCTCACTCACAATTGCAAGTTTATGTCTCGCAATTCTGACTTTTTGTCTCAGAAATGTGAGATATAGGCTAAACTCCCAGTCCGGACTTTATAACTCATAATTGCGAGTTTATATCATAATTCTGAGGGGAAAGGTCAGAAATCCAGTTTATATCTTGCAATTCTGATTTTTCTTCTCTGTATTGTGCGATATAATTCAGAATTGCAAGATAAATGTCAGAATTGTGAGATAAAAAGTCGCAATTATCTTTTTTATTGTTTTATTCCATGGCTTTCATATGTAGAACTGAGATTTTTGCTAAAATAGAGTCCATCTATTCCTATGGGAGCCGAACAACACACGGGTAACTGTGGGATTGACAGCGTCAACACAGGGAAAAAAAAGACAAAATGACAAAAGCGTAATCCTCCGACTAATTAGAGATATCTGCAATTATATTCTGATATTCAAGATCTGTAAAGGTTTGAACAAGATATCGTCAACTGACACGTCATGTAATATAGGTAGGCTAATAAGAGATGTCTCTTATTACATTTTTACAAGTCAAAATAACAAAAATTATGTCTCATTCTGAATCTGCTGTTGTGGCGTGAAATAGAGCATCTGGGAGCGGACGTCTCAGTTCTGTCACTGCAGTTTCGCGCAGAAAACTGAGGTAACTGTGGAGAAAAACCGGAATGCAAAAAAAAAAATGCAAAAACATTTTTATACAATACCGTCGTTGAAGACGTAATTTGAAGCTAAACGCAGACATTCATGGTTGCAAGCCATTAAACGGACAGGCTAGACTGATTATGGTAATTACCGTAAATAGCCTACGAGATTTCAATTTGTAAAAAGCGTTCACGTTCTCGTATAGCTCGTAATTACAACTTGAAAGATGGGAATTTTCTGAGAGCTTCCATCAGCCATAAAACGCATAATTCCCAGTCCAAAGATGTCGTGTCAATGTCACATGTTATCATCTCAAAATTACAGTAAATTTGGTGTACAAAACTATTGAGGTCATAGTTTGTGGGGGTGCTGTTGCTTTATATCCAGATGTGTTTCTATTATTAAAAAAATAAGAAACCCCTCTGAATACAACATCACCTTTAACTATGACCTCAGTATTGAATTGACACATTTCTGACTGATTATAAACTTCATAAAAGCAGAATTCATGGAAAAGCTGTAGTACTGAATTACATTAGATCATACAGGTGTGCCTAATAAAGTGGACACTAAGTATACACAACCTCCTTACTGTGAGGGTGTGCCATTCTCCTGGTCCTGTAATGAACTGGCTCCTATCACAGAAGTCCAGGGAGAGACGACACGAGCTCATGCTGAAGGTAGATGGCCTGACAGAGATGGAGAGGGAACATGTGCTAACTCTGGATGAGATGGCATTACACCGAGTGTGGAGCTGGGAAGAGGGAAGCTTTATGGGGACGTGACATTACCTGGCCACACAGGGATGGCAACACATGCGTGTGTTTTTATGTTGGCAGGGACCACAACACGATGGAAGCAAGTTGTAGCTTACCATTACAGTGGCAACTCCACTAATGGGGTGATCTCCAAGCCCATCCTCAACATCACTGACAAGGCAGCTTCCATAGTTAACGTCACCGCCGACATGGGCAGCCCTAATCGGGCAATGTGGAAGGCCTTTGGAGTGGATCAAAACAAAACATCTGTCCCACACCCTGCAAGACCAGACAAGAGGTCATACTTCATGCCAGACGTCCCACATCTGGTTAAGAACTTGAAGAGCGCCCTGGTCCGTGGACAGACGTTTACGATTCCTCCAGATACAGTAGAGAAGGAGAACCTTGTCTTCAATGAGGTTTCAATTGGTCCACTAAAATATATGGTGGATTTTCAAGAGGGGATGACATTTAAAATTGCTCCAATCTATCAAGTAAAACCCTTCAGTCCAGTCATTTTGACAAGATGAAGGTGGGCCCTGCGATGAATGTCTTTAGCAAGGCAACAAGTGCAGGCCTGAAATACATGCTGGAGCAGGAACAAAGACCCCCTCTTACAGGACAACAGCATGTTTCTATAGCGGTCTATGGGAGTGTCGTAACTCCGGCTCTGACTGCTACTGCAGAGCCGTCACTTTCTCACTACAGAGCCAAATGACGTCCAGCTCCTCCTCTCTGGATGTAATGGGAGGAGCTTGCCATCTAGCTCCTCCTCTCTGGGTGTAATGGGTGGAGCTTGCCGTCAAGCTCCTCCTCTCTGAAATAATGGGTGGAGTTTGCAATCTAGCTCCTCCTCTCTGGATGTAATGGGAGGAGCTTGCCATCTAGCTCCTCCTCTCTAGATGTAATGGATGGAGCTTGCCGTCAAGCTCCTCCTCTCTGAAATAATGGGTGGAGTTTGCAATCTAGCTCCTCCTCTCTGAATGTAATGGGTGGAGCTTGCCATCTAGCTCCTCCTCTCTGGATGTAATGAGTGGCGCTTGACGTCTAGCTCCTCCTCTATGGATGTAATCCTAGTCCAGCGCTGTGGACCTAATGGGTGGAGATATGTTTAGCTTTATGGGTAGGGTTACTCCGTGTCCTAACCAGACGTGATGCAATAAAATTCCAGTGACAAGCAATTTGTCTGTTCACAATAGCCGTAACACGACTACAAGTTGAGACGTGACAAAAACAATCACAGCCAATCAGAAGGGAGTGTGGGCAAAGTCTCTCTGCAGTCACACTGCAATCACAACGAAATGGATAAGCACTAGCACAACTTAATATTCTACAATATTACTGATCTGCCTGCATTGACACCATTATATGAGAACTGAACTGAGCTGGACGATGACATCACTGTTTTCTCCAGAGAGGCTGTATAGATCAATTAACTAAATTAATAACTTTTTTACAACAAAAATTAACCATCACTGAACGTAATTAAGCTGGACTGTGACGCTATTTTCTTCTAGAAACAAACTTTGTTGCATTATTTTCCTGTTATCACTGTAAAACTGCTATCTAAAAAATTGCTATATAAATAAAGGTGACTTGACTTGACTAGGGATGTAATGGTAAATGTATTGGTCCCAAAACGGCATGGTGCAGACGTCACGGTTCGGTACAGTCAGATGCCAAATACAGTCAGTCACAGGCAATCCACACTCCAATCCAGAAGGAGGCGCGTATGGTAATGCAATGCTGTTTGCTAACCACCACAACAGGAAAGAGAGCAGAAGTAGAAGAGACGATCTATGTACCAACCCAAAACAAGAGTTCAGATGAACGCAAGAGCTCGCTAGTAGCCTATACGCTGAGTTTCGGTTCATTTTTGTGACGCGCTCCACAAAGAGGCATCCTGTTTCTTTACTTTAATTTACAAAAGCAATGATTTGTTTTTATTGTGAGTGTACACAAATAAAAATAGATAAATAAAAACAGCATAATATTGAACTTTGTGCATCCGCCAGTGTCACCGCATGTTAGCGAACATATGCGCAAAGAAAACAACAGTGACGCGTTAATCAAACACGTTAATCAAACCAATAAGTTTGAAAACAGCCCGACACAGAATTGGTCAATCTATCAATTAGAGTAACAATTCCTTAATTTTTTTAATTTTTAGGAATCTGGGGGGGAGGGGGAGGGGGAGGGGGGCAGACATGTAAATGAACCGAACTCGTATCCAACCGTGACTTATGTATAAGTACCCCTAATAAACACATAATCAAATTCATAAATATAACACAATTTTAACATTATTAAAAATTCACAGCCTACTGGGTAACTCATACTGACTTTTGACATAGAAAACACTTGTTTGTTCACAGTTTGAACGTTCTTTTTCCCCCTTTTGATTATTTTCAAGTTCTGAGGCGAATTTCATAGCTTTAAGTACGGCTATAAAGGTCAAGCAAAATGATATTCATTTTAAACGTACAAATCCACATAAACTGTACCAGAGATTTTCATTGCCATACTTTGAATGTTGTTCTTCTTCAAGCCGTACCGTCGCAGAAATAGAAACCGTTTGTCGCGTCGCGTCTGTTTAGGACACCCGTCTAGCTCCGCCCATTGGCTCTGCATCTGCCGCCAGAAAGTGTTAGCTCCGCCCACAAACAACACGTCATCGCAGTTTACAAAGTAAACACCAAAATTGTTTTTAGACTTTACCCAGATCCATCCCTTTGCCTTAGCGCTAACTGACACGGAGAACACTACTGGATGGACGTCTTCAGGAATTATTAAATAATAGCTGGATGCATTCATATCTGGTCAAATGTCTTCGCCATGTGTCCAGTATGTAAAGCTGGGATTTCAGAGCCTGGAGAAACATGGAATTACACATCAAAAACGTAGAACAGTGCAAATAAATGTGTGTCTGAGAGGTTTAATGCTTCAGATTCAAAGCAGTCAGTCAAATGAAACATTTTTTTTTTAAAGTATAACTGGTATTAGAAGGTAATGAGTAATAACATGCATTAGTGTTGCTTGTGTGTCAGTGCAGGTTAACTAACTCATGGCATTAATGTAACAGTCCACAAGCTGGCAGTGTTGCATTATTACAGAGAGAGATCATGGTGACGATGCTCTTCACTGAGACAGTGCATGAAACACTTCTCTTAAAATATGGCAAATGTCGCACCAGACGAGACCTGTACAAGTCGAGATGTATTAACATCTTATTTAAATTTTGAGTAAGTAAATGTGCACTAAAAAAAAATGATTCGTTGAATTTAATAAAAAAAAATTATGGTAAGTGGTTGCACACAATTGATTTTAGCTACATTTAAACAAATGCATTAAGTTGAACTTAATAAATTTTAGTTCAACTGAATGCATTTGTTTAAAAGTAGCTAAAATCAATTGTGTGCAACCACTTACAATATTTTTTTTTTTATTAAATTCAACAAATCATTTTTTTCAGTGTGGTTTTATATGTGTTCGTTCCAATTTCAACCTCAACATAAACTTCTACTACTCAGTATAAGTCAAAAACCTGCTTGTCCTCTCCACAAACTCATTTTGACATGTGGCCCAGACAGTTACTTTTTTGTTTTCATATTTTTTTTTTTATAATTTCTGTATAAAGCAGTTTGAAATTACCTAAATGCGCAGGACCTTTATTAGCCTATACAATTCTCAGACAAAATGGTGAATGACAAGTTTCCAAGGCAGGATTGGTTAAGCAGAGCTTAGCAAAGATATTTCTTGCATATTGCATGACTATTTCTTACATCTATAAAGTAATTGTCTCTATAGTAAGAATGTTACAATTGGCGTTCCCAGTCAAAAAGCTAAATTCAAATATCTCCATCTTCCTATAGTAAAAAATCAGATTGAAAATCTTTAAATTAGATTTGACCTATTGATTTGATAGTAAAACAGTTGTTTACAGTTGTATTATGACTAGTATGATGATGATATGATATAACTAAGACAGTCTTAAAACGCAAAGTTGAGATGTTGTTGCCCAGAGAGAAAAACAATAGTGTCGGAGGAGAAGATGCACGAGAGACGAGAGATGGCGTATTTTCCCCGGGTTTAATAACATGACTTAAACGCCACACTCATCCGCATACATGGGGAATGAGTGAGAAAAAGTATTCAACTTACAGAAATGTAAATAAAAGAAAGAGTACAAAAGTCGGTAGAGCGGTTATCTCTTCTCCTCACATCTATTACTGACACTCAACGCACATGCGCAGTTCTCATCGAACCTCAAATTACCATAAAAGCACAAAGTGACCGTTACAGTGACAGTAAGTTCATTCACAAATACAAAACAATAGTACATAAACAAAACCTTTACAATCACACACACACACACACACACACACATTTTAACTATTTATTTAAGTCCACTTAAAATAAATGATTTACAGGGACATAAATACTATAGATGCAGTCAAATGCATGTACAAAATCATGGACCAGTGTGTCCATGAATCGTGTGTCCTAAGCTACCAAATATGAACACAAGTAGTTGGCTCTCATAACCTAATTCTGAGATGTTTAGGAATGGTTGATATTTAATAATCTTAGTCATAAAGGCTTCTTCCATACTAGAGTCAAAGGAACATGCATCCTCCAAAACACACACCTCATGATCTCCTCATTAACCACAACCACATCTGGTGTATTAGCAAACAAATGTGAAAAGGTTTCAGAGTTATTACAATACCGAAACATGGATGGTTTTACACAAGAATGTATATTTTTACTAAAGATGAGAAATGGCTTGATTTGTCCTTCACTATAAGGTCCACTATCATGGCGTGCGATGTACATTCCTTTATAGGCATGACAGCCATTCAAGATAGGTGGCGATGTTTCAGTGATCTGTTCACACACAAAATCAAAAAATCAAAATCTCAGCCGGCGAAGAAAATTAATTCTCATGCACTGATGTTTACAGATACTGTCCGGTCATTCCATGATAACGTATTATCATTTATTACTCCTCCTAAGTACTTATAAGTCTCTACCTGTCTGATGTTCTCATTGTGTATACCCACAGGTGTCGTATGAGTGTCAGAGACACGCCCAAATTCAATCTCCTCCATTTTTATGATATTAATATCGAGGGCATTAAAATCGCACCACTGTAATAATTTCTCTTTGGAAACTGTAAAGGGTCTGTTTTATATGTGTACACTCACAATAAATACAAATCATTGGGCTTTGTAAATTAAAGAAAACAAACAGGATGGCTCTTTGTGGAGCGCGTATAGGCTACTAGTGATCTCTTGGGTTCAATCTGAACCGTTGTTATGGGTCGGTGCATAGATCATCTCTTCTTCTCCTGCTCTTTTTCCTGTTGTGGCGGTTAGCAAACAGCATTGCATTACCGCGCGCGCCTCCTTCTGGATAGGAGTGTGGATCTCCTGTGACTGACTGTATTCGTCGTCTGACTGTACCGAACTGTGACGACTGTACCGTGAGGTTTCGGGATGAATACATTTATCATTACATCCCTATTGGCCATTAACTATTAAATGCATCATTATGCAAAATCACGAGCTGGTTCTCTGCATGGAATACTCACGACTGGCAGATCAATGTGCGTCTTTAGGAGAACTGAGTAGTGGAAATTTAACTAACTGAAATGCAGTGTGCTCAGTTCATTTAAAGTATGGTGACAGGATGCATGTAATTTTGCAACAAAGCGGTCTGTTAAAAACACAATTTTATGACATGGCAGTATGTCCCAAAACTTGCTTACTCTTCTGCTACACACTCAAAAGTATGTACTTTTTCATTCACAACAAATAAAAAGATACTTCAAGGGCATAGTATAAGTAGGCGAATGCAGCTCAGATGCTTTTTTTACATTCAGGAGGAATTTTTTTATGTCTGCACCTTACAGTATGCTTCAATAGTACAGTAATAAAAGTATGCATTTGGATTGGATTCCTCATGTCATGACCCCTTTAACTCAGAAACAGACTTTTGAAATCATTGTTAGATATGGCTTTTGGTTTTGAAGTATTTCTGGCTGATCTTGAATTCATGTAGATATAACAGTCCTTCTCATTCACAGCTTATTTCATCATCATTCCTCATGGAAAACATCTCGGCTTTGAACCTGAACTCCACCGTCTCCGGGTGGCAGCGTCCGCTGTGGTACCAGTATGATTCCTGTGCCGAGGCTCCTCACTGGTTTATCTTCTACTTTAGTGTCAAAGTATTAAACCTGTTTGCAGGATTCCCAATGAACGCCCTCGTGATGTGGCAGATTCTGAAGAAGAAGAGCGAAGGATCGACGTCAGACATCTTCATTTTCAACCTCTCGGTCCTGGACGCCTATTTCGGCCTCATGACGCCAGTGGACATGATCAACCGGCTGTACTTCAACGATCCCAAGATCTGGTATTCCCAACGTTTCGCCTATGGGCTGAAAGACGTGACTCCGTTATTTCTCACCTGTATTTGTCTGGACAGGTACGTCGCTGTGGTTCATCCCATTTTATTCACCGGGATCCGTGATAATCGCATCCGAATCGGCGTCTCCATGGTGGTTTGGGGACTCATCCTGGCCTACTCGTTGACCAAATGCTTTTTAGGCGTCTTGAGTGTGAACGAAGTCTTCAGCGGAGTCATCCTCGCTGCCTTCTTCCTCATGGTGTTCTGCAACCTGTCCATCATCTGGGTCCTCAGGAAAAGTGTGGCAGGGAAAGAAGTCATGAACCCGGTGAAGAAGAGAGCCTTCAAAATGGTGTCTATCGTCCTCGCCATCATCGTGGTGAACTATCTCCCTCCGGTTGCTCTCCTGCCATTTGCATCAACCTACTCGTTCGTGACGCTCCACTGCAAGGTTCTTCTCGCCGTGTTCTCCATCATGGACTTGAGCTGCACCATCGAGCCTTTGCTCTACATCTCTAAGATGGAGCGATCCGAGTTCTGTCCCTGCCTCGAGAGTCCCTCCAAGAAACCCGTCAACGTTAGCATCTGAAACGAACCACCGTCTGAATTTTTGTGTGTGATTCTAGACCGTGTATTTGTCTAATTCTCAACAGGTCTGTCGTGATTGGTCACTGAAAGTAGGGAAAAACACAACATTAAATGCATATAATAAAACAAAACTAAGCAAAATAGATAGACTCATCACCTTTATAAACAAAAGAGAAAAATACCCATATCTTTAGTCACTGATGTCAAAGGTTGTTTCCATCAAACTCTACAGTATTTCAGCACAAATTTGTCTAATTAAATTAAGATTTATTTTTACATGGACAGGGTAAGCAAAACTGCACAGAGTCAATAAAATATGACATTGAATGAACATGATTTAAGCTGAACACACTTGAAACCACTTCTATTTTTCTCTTTGGTTTAAGTCAAACTCGGTCCTTGAGAGTCACTGTCCTATAGAGTTTAACTCCAAATTTCCTCAACACACCTGCCTGCAAGTTTCTAGTATGCCAACAAAGACCTTGATTATCAGGTTCAGGTGTGTTTGATTGGGGTTGGAGCTGAACTTTGCAGGACAGTGGCCCTCCAGGAGCAGGAATGGACACCCCTGGCTTCAGTCATGTTAATAATTTTGCATCTTACTTGGCCTTTACAGGGTCTACTTATAATGTCAGTGCATTTTAATGTTTAATTTTAGTACTGTGATGTATGACTCCGGGGTTTGGGTTTATGTATAGCCATGGTTTGAAATGCTGATTTGAGCAAAACCCGTTTAGAGGCACTTATTTAAAGAACTGCTTATCATTAACATGTTGACTTCATGAACGAGTGCCAGTTGTCTGAGTGTTGTGTGTCGGGTTTCCCCAGATGTGACCCTGTTTGCCTCTTTCTGTGCAGCTCATTCATAACGTTTCATTCCTCGTGACTCTTTTCTGATTGATCGTTAGACTCTGAGAAGATGAAGCTACAGTGAACAGAGCTGGACTTCTCTTTCTTCTTCTTTTCTTCAGATCACCTGATTCTTTTATTTCTCACAGATTAGAGACCAAGTGTCCCGGTGAATAATTAAGAACTTAACGCACCACTAATTAAGATGTTAATTAAAATACCTAGGGATTAATTAGGAACGGGCTGAGGTGACACAGATGGTACGAGCTTGTAATTGTGTAACTAGATGATGCTACGAGATTAATTAACATGAAAAACATTTACAGTAGATGGTCACGAGAGCTTGTGTTGTCATTGATCTCTGGCTACTGGAGATGGTTTTATTGACCAGAGCAATAAGGAAAAGAAATATAAATATTTGTTGTATTTATTATGCATAAAGGAACTCCAAAAATGATGTACTTAGATGTCTGTTTATTTATTCTTCTGTTCTGAACTATAGCAGCCATGTGTAAATACTCTGAAATATCAGAATAACAAGAGGGATGGATTTATCTTCATTTGAACACAGTGAAAACTGTAAAGCACACAGGTTTGACACACAGCCCTGTATGAAACCCCTCTGAAACATTCACAGCTTTTCATGAAATGAACACTATGGAAATGAGTACTTGAACACCAAAGAGAAAAAGATCTATTCAATCCCAAACTCCACTCACTTGCTTTTAGCCCAGAAAATTAAAATTGAACATGAAACAATAAGGGTCTGACAAATGCAATAAATGTTGTGTAACACACAGAAGTGGAAAACCAACGAAAGGTTTACTAAACTCCCATCCATTAAAACCTCCTGAATTCAAATGAAATCTGAGCGAGTGACATGCATGAATAAAAAATTCAAATGCATGAATACACAGCACCTGAATGAAATGAAATGTGAAAGAAACTCACTGTTGTCAGTCATTAAACATTTGCACCAAATACTAAACTGATATTCAACCCTAAAGTGTATGAGAAATGAGAATGCACAAGTTAATAGATCAGTCACTGGATGGAGTATCTGTATGAAAACAAAAGCAGTCAAACTAAATTTGAAGTTAGTTGAAACTGTAATGCTTTGATTGAATTCACTGAAATGCTTATTGCTCTGAATCGCAGTCATAGGCTCATATATATCGTTCCCCACAGCTGTGGACTCAGTGGCAGAGAGCCAGAAATGAATATTTGCAAGATGTTACAGTAGATTTACTCATTTGTTCCTTGCATCACTTGTTGACATGAAGCTCTGCAGTTACATCACGAAACTTTGATCATCCCCTTCCATCGAACTGCAGACTTCATCACGAACTTTTCCGCCAGACCCTCCTCTTCATCCAATCACAGATGAGCTTTTCTGCTACACACCTTCTTGTTGACCCAAAAGACCCGCAACGATTGGTCGCGTCCAAAACGTCCCACCTCTGTCTCCCGCGGGATAAGCTTTTAATGGAGCGCCCCGAGAGAGACGCTAAACTGAGGACGTGTCTAAGTTGGGTGATGGTCAGAGAAAGGTCGGGAGAAACCGACAATCGAACTGAACTGTAGCGGGAGAGATTTCTGTGCAATAATTTAACTTGATTTTATGATGAGGTTCTCATAAACAAACCTTTGAAAGGTCGTCACTTTGTTTTGCTGCTGAACAGTCGCTCTCGTCGAAGAACCGACGCTCTAATTCACAGCTAACCATCATTCCTCATGGAAAACATCACGGATTTAAACCTTAACTCCACCGCTCCTGGGTGGCAGCGTCCGCTGTGGTACCTGTTCAAGGCATGTGCCGAGGCTCCTCACTGGTTTATCCTCTACTTTGGTGTTAAAGTATTAAACCTGGTTGCAGGAGTGCCATTAAATGTCCTCGTGATGTGGCAGATTCTGAAGAAGAAGAGCGAAGGATCGACGTCAGACATCTTTATTTTCAACCTCTCGGTCCTGGACGCCTATTTCGGCCTCATGACGCCAGTTGATATGGCAAACCGGCTGTACTTCAGCGATGACACAGTCTGGTACTCCGTGCGTTTCGCCTATGGGCTGAAAGACGTGACTCCGTTATTTCTCACCTGTATTTGTCTGGACAGGTACGTCGCTGTGGTCCATCCCATTTTATTCACCGGGATCCGTGATAATCGCTTTCGAATCGGCGTCTCCATGGTGGTTTGGGGACTCATCCTGGCCTACTCGTTGACCAAATGCTTTTTAGGCGTCTTGAGTGTGAACGAAGTCTTCAGCGGAGTCATCCTCGCTGCCTTCTTCCTCATGGTGTTCTGCAACCTGTCCATCATCTGGGTCCTCAGGAAAAGTGTGGCAGGGAAAGAAGTCATGAACCCGGTGAAGAAGAGAGCCTTCAAAATGGTGTCTATCGTCCTCGCCATCATCGTGGTGAACTATCTCCCTCCGGTTGCTCTCCTGCCATTTGCATCAACCTACTCGTTCGTGGCGTTTCGGTGTAAGATCAGCCTCGCCGTGTTCTCCATCATGGACTTGAGCTGCACCATCGAGCCTTTGCTCTACATCTCTAAGATGGAGCGATCCGAGTTCTGTCCCTGCCTCGAGAGTCCCTCCAAGAAACCCGTCGACGTTAGCGTCTGAAGCGTAGCATGCGTGATTTAAGGCTGTCCGTGTCTCAGTGGTTCTCAACTGGAGGGTTGTGAGCCAAAACAAGCCCTCAAGTCTGTTGTAATGAGGCCATAAACAATGGCATTAAGTCTTAATGCACAGATCCCATCTTTTGACCATATCCGATTTTTTTGGCCCGTCTGTTAACATTCACTTTAGACAGGACTGGAATCTGATATTTGTGTTTACATTCATTCCTGCCCAAAACGATTTTCGGTGATCATTTTACTATGCACATGGTAGACCCTGGTTTTGAATGGCCGTGCTATTAAAATTATTTAGTGAGTATCTTAATAGTGAAGCTTGTTGGTTTAATTAATTACAGTGAAGTTATCGCGTCATTGCTGAGAAATATAATGTGTCTTTCAATAGTGAAGCTGTATTATTTATTAAAGTCACGGGCAGAGGTTGGAAACCAGCTCCTGAATGTTTCTGTGTTTACACAATTTCTTTTCTTTACAAAGATAAATATAAAGTCCCACCTCAATATAAAGCTGTGAGCGAGCGAGCACAGGCACGCCTGCCTCATAATACAACATTAAAAAGCTGTTTTTGTGTCTTCCTCGTCTTGTAGTGGCTTTTAATTTAAAGGGGAATCAGATATGCGTTTAGACGTGAGTCGGATGTCCAGATATCAGATATGAATCTGATTTAAAACCACATTTGGAAGTGGCTCAGATCGGATGCGGAAAAATCGGATCTCGTGCGGATTTTTGTGTTTACACGTGTGCAACAAATCCCGATCAGTGTCAGATTTGAGTAAAAGATTGGATATTTAGTGCCAGTGTAAATGCAGCCGGGTCAGATACAATACTATAAAACTAACCATATATAACCAATATGACAGCAGAATAAATAGACTCATTAACTTTACCAAGCGAGCAGAAAACTCTTGCTATAGTGCTGTTTATGTCAAAGATCGTATGTGCATCGAACTACACACTATTTTGGCACAATTTTATGTTACCAGGTAAAAGTCAAATTCAGCAGATGGATGGACATGGGCCTCTTCCTCAAACACCACGAACGAAACATCAAGACAAAGAAAATACAGCACAGGTGACATTAAATACATTAAACTCGCTCACAGAGAGAGTGAATATGATGTGAGGTTGACACACACTGTCTGTGCAATGAACTATTTGCATTAAACCACTTTTCAATGCAGTTCATATCAGGCCTATTAAGGGTCCACTTTCTATAATATTAATGCATTTCCATGTTTGCTTGCTACTGATGTAAAGCTCTGCAATGTGTTGATGTAAAATCTTGACTTTGTTTTAGTAAAAGCCACTGATTGAAAGAACTGCTTATCATTAACATGTTGACTTCATGAACGAGTGCCAGTTGTCTGAGTGTTGTGTTTCCCCAGATGTGACCCTGTTTGCCTCTTTCTGTGCAGCTCATTCATAACGTTTCATTCCTCGTGACTCTTTTCTGATTGATCGTTAGACTCTGAGAAGATGAAGCTACAGTGAACAGAGCTGGACTTCTCTTTCCTCTTCTTTTCTTCAGATCACCTGATTCTTTTATTTCTCACAGATTAGAGACCAAGTGTCCCGCTGAATAATTAAGAACTTAACGCACCACTAATTAAGATGTTAATTAAAATACCTAGGGATTAATTAGGGACGGGCTGAGGTGACACAGATGGTACGAGCTTGTAATTGTGTAACTAGATGATGCTATGAGATTAATTAACATGAAAAACATTTACAGTAGATGCTCACATGAGCTTGTGTTGTCATTGATCTCTGGCTACTGGAGATGGTTACATTAGGGCATGAAATATCAATATTAGCTAGATGTGTGATTCATAAAGAAACTCGTTTAACAATATACTCACGTCTGTGTGCAGTTATTCTTCCTTTCTGAAATGTAAATACTCTGAAATATCAAAATAACAAGAGAGACGGATTTATCTTCATTTGAACACAGTGAAATCAGCCCTGCATGAAACCCTCAACATTCACAAAGCTCTGCTGTTCGCGTGTCGGTCAAAAATGACCACTTTTTTTTGTCATTGAAATGAATGTACTATATTTTAGTTTGATCATATTTTTTATTTAATATTTTGTATTTTTAGCATATTTAATAGTACTAAATTATATTTACACTGTATTTATAATCCATTTATTCACTTTTTGAGCATTGACCTAAACATTTTTTTGGTCCAATTTAAACTGTTGTAAATCTTGAATGCTTTAAAACACAGACTGAAGTTTGATCTCTTTTCAAAGACTTGGCAGATTATTGCTGAAGTGAGAAAAAGTTTAAAAAGGTGAACTTAAAAAAAGTAACAGAATTTTACATGTTTTGTTATGAAAAATGCACAAAAATACTATTTTCAAGTTTTATATGAAATATATATTTTCAAAATATTTTTACATTTTACTCTAAAACTGCAAGAAAATCAAAACCATAAATCTAAACAAGTTGTTTTCCAAATTTGTGGTTGATATCTCAGTAAATGATCTTTCAGTGAGAGTGTGTTCGGCTGCAGTTCCAAACGCTTCCACTAGAGGAAATTCGTCTCCCTTTAATTTCCAATGCACTCAAACATTGTATTGTATTGTATTTTCACAATACAAGAGTGACTATTTTTTTCAGGACGATTTAACCTGTTGGAATCATGTCCATGATTAATTTTTTTTTGTGAAGTTATTAGTTATTACTATAAACATTTCAGTGGTCAGCGCTGGGTAATTCTGGCCCAGATCTCTTGAAGACTCTCCCTGCTGGCCGGCGGTCCGCTAACCGACGTCACGTATCCCGGATAGCGCTCGAAAAACTCGGGAGCGGGACAAGTCGGGCTCATCTGTGCCTCGTCAGGCGAGGACACGAGTGGAATCAGTTTGGCGTGAGCGTAATCAATCTCAAAGCCCTCGAAAATAAGCCCCACCCCCCAGGCCCCAAGCCCCGCCTCCAGGAGCCGGGACACCTTCCGAGCCGCGAGCACCATCCGAATGTACTCGCTCTCCTCCAATCGGAAGATATCACTGGATAACGGTTTACGGGGAACCAGAACAGTCAGTCCAGGTGTGTTGGGAAACGGCGTGAGGAACGCAACATGTTCGTCGTCTTCCCAAATTCGCCAGTGCTTTTCTTCTCCGCGAATGATGCGCGGGAACAACCCGGAGTCGGAGGATTCGCCGAGGAAGGTGTAGTTTAAAGGCGCGTTCGGTTTGGGAAGATGACCACGGATGCGACTCTTAACCGCGTCTAAATCGGAGTCGGTCCAGCGCGGGCCGCTCCTGGAGCTGATGTAGCCGGGATCGAACGCTTGGAAGTCTTCATCCGGGGCGAGGTGAGGTTTCCAGTGGGACTGGAGGCCGTGGAGGGGAACGAGGAGGAGCTCGGCCCGGGTCCGGTTCTGCGGCGTGTGGACCAGAGCGCAGCGCTGAACACACAGTCTCTCGCACAGCAGGAGCGCGACGGTCCTCGCGGCCCCAAACACACGCAGGAACTCGTCCTCAGGGGAGTGGAAGAGGCTGTGTGTGTGAGTGTGTGTGTGAGTGACGACAGCGACCCCTGGTGTCCACGGGGAGGAGTGCAGGAACGCCTGCAGATCTGAGGTCTGCCAGAACACACACTTCTCCTGGAGATCAG
>CM040828.1:1257972-1310472 GCA_022828995.1 Vimba vimba | reverse complement strand
GAGAGAGAGAGGGAGAGAGAGGGAGAGAGAGAGAGAGGGAGAGAGAGAGGGAGAGAGAGAGAGAGCTTTACTAATGTTCAGTTCATTATTTTAAAGGAGAACTCGGTAACTCTAGCGAACTCTAGTCACTTCTTCGCTGATTTTCCCTTTTGTTGTCGCGTGTTTTCCCCACGAGCTCCCCCTACAGCTGTGGTGGGGCGTATATTTCACAACACGGTCGTAAAAAACTCACTTGCGGCGGCCTCTTTCCCCTCTCTACCGCTGCTCATGTGCGTTTGTTTTGATCAGAGCAAGCCAACTGTATCGCGTGGAACTATGTCTACCGAGGTGGGTAATCTGGTAATACATCATACATGCGTGTGTGTTTATGTCGAATTGCCGTAAAGCAATTTGTGTTTCGCGCTCGTTCTCGTTCTAGTTCTCGCTTCTCACGAGACTTCCAATTTCTATCTTGCCGGGACGGTAGTGAACAAGTTGCAAGGTTGGTTTTACGCCTGGGAACGCTGGGGGGGAGCGGGGAAAGTCACCAATATCACTAGAACAGGTTGTTTAACCATCCAAATGATTTCTAGACAGTTTTATTAAGTTAAAAAAGTTACCAAGTTCTCCTTTAATATCATTAGGAGACTACTATAGTTTTCAGTAATATTTTTAATTTATTTATATTTCAGTTAAAGTTAAAACTTTAAAAGTTTTAGATATTAGATTTAATACGTCTAGTTTTTAGGAATTAACATTTCAGTCTTAGTCAAGTTAAACTGCATGAAAATCAGAAAATCAAATGAGGTGCTTATTTGCATATTATGTGTGTGCGTAGTGAAGTCACCCAGTGTGTGTGCGGTGTGAAGTTGATCAGTGTGTGTGTGTGTGTGCAGTGAAGTCATCCAGTGTGTGTGTATGTGTGCGCAGTGAAGTCACCCAGTGTGTGTGTGTGTGTGTGTGTAGTGAAGTCACCCAGTGTGTGTGTGTGTAGTGAAGTCACCCAGTGTGTGTGTGTGCGCAGTGAAGTCACCCAGTGTGTGTGTGTGCAGTGAAGTCACCCAGTGTGTGTGTGTGCAGTGAAGTCACCCAGTGTGTGTGTGTGTGCGTAGTGAAGTCACCCAGTGTGTGTGTGTGTGCAGTGAAGTCACCCAGTGTGTGTGTGTGCAGTGTCAGTCCTCACCTTTACTCTGCTCTGGAGTCCAGGAGAGCGCCTGCAGCTCTTTACACCCTACAGAAGCGTGAGGAGAGGGAGAGAGGGGCGAGAGACATGAGGAAGAGGAGAGGGGAGAGGAAGACCCCGCAGAGAGAGCGCACTCCTCGTCTTCGTCCAGCAGGGGCCCGAAGGGGTCAGCCGTCAGAGATGAGGGCCCCAGGATCAGGGCCTCCACGCTCGTCTGAGACATGGCAGACGCTCAGAGTGTGATGATGATGGTGAAGCTGAAGGGGTTCGAGTGAGTGAGTGTGTGTGTACGCTGTGGTTATGCTGTCTACAGCAGCAGAGCTGAGGGTGGAGGACACGAGAGACCTGAAACACAGCAAACATCAGGGCATTAGAGACAACCACACACACCTCACTTCAGAGGGAATGAGACAGACAGACACCTTCAACATCTCACATCATCAGTTTATTCGCTATAGTTTAGAAAATGGTGATAAATATGAGCAGAACTCAGAGTTATGAACTCAGCTGATGTTTGACTGGTTTTGTCCGTCCTTCTGTTAGACTGTCTCACACATGAATTATGTTGAATATCTGTCAGCTGTTAAATTTAACTACATAATTAGATAATACCAGTTTAGCTCAACCAATCACCAAGCAATGCTTCATTTTGTTCAGTCTGTGTGTAAAAAGAGCATTAGCAATTAAAGAAGAAACACTTCAGCAAAACATGATCAGCTCAAAGTGTCCGAATCATTATTGGTCCCAAAGTTTCACTGGTAGCCACTGAATGAAGAATTTTTGGGTATAATGTGTCAGTTTATTTTGATACTTGTATAAATTAACTATAGTGTCCTGCACACACTAATAAAAAAATATATAAAAAATTAAATCTGGTGACTGAATTTTTGGTTTGACTGTATTTGCTTTGAGTGTAAATTATGTTTTTAAGCTTATAGGCCAAGAATCTTATGAGTATTCTAGTGATTTTGAGAATGGACAATATCTGGAAGGAGAAGACGGCATTCACACACTATTAGTCGTTGTCAAAAATAAAGTTAAATGGAAATAGGTTTCCACATGCATCAACTCTTAAAAGTTCATTATTTATTTAAACGTTGCATATTTTAATATAGTACTGTGAACTCAGTAGATGAATGCAGGTGTTTTTCAAAGATTAACACCCAAAGACCATGAAAAGTCTTTTTTTTTTAAGTAGAACTGGTTCTCAGTGCCCAACCCTTGCTGGAGGGAAGATTTAACGTAACAAAACTCGCCCTTTATTTCATAAAGGAAATACAATTTCCCTAATCTTAACCAGTTGTGATTACCAGCACCATAAACCAGTTTATCCAGT
This sequence comes from Vimba vimba, assembly GCA_022828995.1. Classification (NCBI taxonomy): domain Eukaryota; kingdom Metazoa; phylum Chordata; class Actinopteri; order Cypriniformes; family Leuciscidae; genus Vimba; species Vimba vimba. The sequence continues at coordinate 1,307,974 of CM040828.1, read as the reverse complement.
CTCTAAACTGCCTTAAGGGATTCAAGCTTAGCCCATTAAAAAAAAAAACACCCTACTGCCTACACACACATTTACTTCCCCAATATTTACCAACCCTAAAATCCTCCTACTTAGAACTATATTTACCTCAGTTGGTAAATCGCCTCTAGGCAGGAATTTCCCCGCCCTTCCCTACAACATTTCCTAATATGGTCATAATGACGGTAAACCCCGCCCCCTGGTTCCTGCAAATGACGTGTCCTTGACGACCTCGCGCCATTTCCAGCGCTCACTATGGGGCCGCGGTCACGCGGAAAGAGCGCGCGCGCGCCATTTTGTGGTGCCACGTTGCCGTTAAAAAAGTCCGATTGTTTATTTTATGGATTTGCGCGTGTCAGTCTGTCAAAACAAGACGGACTAATCAAAACAAAGATCGCTCGAAAACAGACTATACAAAGATCGCTCGAAAACAGACTATACTCATCAACACAGTGTTGTTATAAACGTCAAACTGGGTTAGTTTAACAAATTCAACAGCTTTTCAAAAGTTGGACGAGTTTATGCAAATCCGTATTATTATACCACTACATCAAACGTCAAAAGATGAGATATACTTACGCCATTTTGCCGAAAAGAGCCAGTGCACTTGACCTCTGCACTGCCGGATTTGCCGCCGCGTATGTAGCCGCTGCAAGCCGCTAAACTGCCATGATTCCCGCGGGAGAGAGAGCTGTGTGCGGAGAGACTGGAGAGCGGGAGAGAGAAAACGTGGAAATGGCAGCGCTTCCGCTTATATACTCACACATCACACCCACACTGTGACCTTCCGCCGCACACAATCTCCTCGTGTCACTCCGCCTGGATCTGGATGCTGATTGGTTTATGAGCCTGTCAATATCTAGCAAACAAATAGTACCTAAAAACGTTCTCTTTTTTAGCGCAATTTTCCACCGGACAAAATTGCGATTGTTAACTCATGATTTCTGTTCTGTCTGTGCGCACCAATCTTGCACTTCTATCTACTCCTCAACCAGACCACCTAGAGACTTCGGATTTTCGGCATTATGTTAAGGAAGGTCTAATCTCGGGAACGCACAAAAAAAATCCAGGAAAAGATTTACTATCTCTTAGTGTTGTGATCCCAATGCCGTCAGAAAATTGCGCTAAACCACTCACTGAGTTTTTATTACTTGTTTTACAATGCAACAAAAAAACGAGACAAATACAAGGCATTGTAAATACGGTTCAGAATGTATAAAATAAAGAATAAAAACAACAACTAAAGTATAAAATGAACATGTATTATTAACGTTCTCATGGTAGATCATGTCCCTGGTGAAAAATAAATAAAATAATATGCTTAGTATACTTGGAGCCAGATTAATTATCAGTATACTTCAAGTGTGTTAATGATTAGTTAACTTTAAGTGTGCTATTTTGAAACAACTAATATTGTATATTTTAGTTGTAATTGAATTGTAGTAAAGCATAACTTTAAGTGTATTTAGTGTACTTTTGTGTATTAAATTGGGCCAACTTCAAGTATACTTAGTATAATTTAAGTATATGCCTGTGAAGGGACTAATTAGCCTACAAGCTTAATTAGTGATATTAAAGTTTGTGTTACAATTACATTACAAATTCATCACAAATGTCTTCTAAACATACAAGCAATATACCTTAAGTGTATTTATATGTATTTTTTTAATTAAAAAAAAAAAAAAAAAAAAAAAATATATATATATATATATATATATATATATATATATATATATATATATATAGGTTATTGCGTTTTCGCCTTTTATTAGGACAGTAGCTAGACAGGAAGTGTGTGTGTGTGTGTGTGTGTGTGTGTGTGTGTGTGTGTGAGAGAGAGAGAGAGAGAGAGAGAGAGAGAGAGAGAGAGAGAGAGTGTGTGTGTGTGTGTGTGTGTGTGTGTGTGTGTGTGTGTGTGTGTGTGTGTGTGTGTGTGTGTGTGTGTGTCGAAGCTCCCGAAGCGCATGTCGGCGCACTTTCACGAGGCTGTCGTGGTGTGATATATTTGAGTAAAAGTATAGGCTTTGGCTTATTCCAAATACTACAAAGTGCATACTTTGCCTTCAATAACAAATGCACATTATTAGACAAATACAACTTAGCTATACTTTGTACAAAATACTATTGTGTACTACAATGTATTTTGAAAGTATACTTTCAATGCATTGTTACAATGATCATTTCCAGCACACAGTTTAAATAGCCTATACCTAAAATATATTTTTAGCAAATATACTAAAGTATTTTTGTTACTAAGTGTGTTAAAGTTTGTATTGTGAAAATAGGTAAAAGCAGGTGCGATGAGCTCAGAGAGGAAACAGAAAGGAATCGGGGTTAAATTAAATAGATAATACAAATAAGTAACTGATTTTAAAAGTAATTTTATATATATAGCCAAGAGAGGTTGGCAAATAGGTCATTCCTATACTTTAAATGATTATTCCTGCTCGTATGATCAGATTATTTACCTTGGATTGGGGAAAGAATGCATTAAAATACACATGAAATTCAATCAAACAGCAATTCAACTTCAGGAAAAAATTTGTATTAATATTTGACATATACAGCATAAGAATACACGGCTACACGAGAGTATGCATGAGAAAGTGCACAAGACTGCCCTCTAGCCACCATTAATGAAGCAACAATTCGTTCACCATTATACAATATACAATATATATATTTAACACCTCATATCCCTTCTGACTGCAGTTTATCTCTCATTTCCAACAGCTCTGTCAGACCGGCCTGAATCTGTCCTGCAACCTCACAAATCTGCTGTGCGAATTTGGTCTTTGCCTCTTTCTTGAACTTTTGGGAATCTTTATCAGTGAAGAACAAATCCATGCCGAGTGCGAATCCCTGAATAACACCGGAGGATCTGTTCATCACGCTGAGAGCACCCGACGTCCCGTCTGCGATCTCGACTAGCTTCACGATCTTTGCAGATTTCACCCTCACACCTTTCAGCTTCTCCATCTCTAAGTTGATATCTTTCAAGTGAACCTCAATGTCGCACATCACACTTTGGTACTCTTTCAGGATCGACTCCACCTTTTTCCGGACCTGTTTTGTTTTGACTTTCTTGGTGATGGCGGCCGATGCGCCGGTGACCCCGCCGGCGGCTGCGACCCCGACCCCGAGCGCGGCGACCGCTAGAGACGCGCCCATAGTCGCGGGAGCTAGCAGGACTCCCGCTATGACCGCCGCTCCGCCAACCGCTCCGGTCGTTCCTCCGGTGATCCTGGCGATCTTCACCCCTTTGTGTGTTTTATCCAGGCCTACAGCCACGGCCTCCAGCTCAGAGATCTGTCTTTGCAGAGAGTTTGCACAAAACGGCAGGCGAGAAACATAGCGCTTAAGAGCCTCTTTAAAACGCTCCTCTCTGTCTATGTCGGCCCTGCAAAGACAAAAGTGAGATAAATGAAGCAGGCTCTCGTGCTACTGTTGAAATTAGGGATGCACCGATAACCGATAATTCTTTATAGTTGAAAGCCGATAACTGATATATTGGCCGATAAATCTAAATCCACATTTTTATATAATTTTTAAGAGCCTGATTACAAAAACAAAAGTCTCACTATTAAAAGCCATGCCCCAAACACACAATTATAATGTTCTCATTATAATTTTATGTAGCCGATATGACAGATTTTGCGCTGAACTGTATTTTCCTTTTTGAAGGGATTCCAATCATATTTCAGCAAATTCAAAAGCATCCCTTTTGTACCTCTTTAAGCTTTCTGTTTGTTTGTTTTTTATTTATTACTATTATTGTGTATATATATATATATGTGTATAATTTTTTTTTTTTTTTTTTTTTTTTTTTTTTTCTCTTTATTTAAAAAAAAAGCTCTCAGAATGTACAAGTGAACTGTATGTCAAATCATATGCCTTAATAAAATACATTTGATAAAAAAAAATTCAAAAGCATCATGGCGAACAGTGAGCATCTGTGTTTCAGCTGATGGAAATAATGCATAATTTATCGGCTTTAAAGGGGTGGTTGATCATGATTATCATGACAGATTTTGCTAATCAGTGACTAGAAGATATAACTACACATAAGCTACTTAAATTCATCAACTAACCATTCAGAAATGTCCTGTTGCTTGTTGTCACTTCTTCTTGAGTCTCTCCAACATTGTCTGACTCTGGTTTGAACATAAAAGGCTAAAAGTTTTTTAAATGTTCAGTGCATGTGTGTGTGAGGTAAAAGGATGCAAGCTGTTGAAGCTCCGCCCCCTGCGCCGGGAGCAGCAGCTCATTTGCATTTAAAGGGACACACACAAACGGTGCGTTTTTGCTCACCTTCAAAAAGTGACAACTTTAACATGCTATATAAAAATATATGTGGGGTATTTTGAGCTGAAACTTCACACACACACTCTGGGGACATCAGAGAAAAGGGCATTATACCACCCCTTTAATATATAAAAAAAAATTAACATATATCGACCGATATGGTGGCTGATATATAGTGCATCTGTAGTTGAAATACATATATATAAAGACTCTAATGATTTACTTTACCTTGAGTCTGAATCTGAAGCCCCTGGTCGATCTGTAGATCCTCCTGACATAAAGAAACACAATTTTCTGTTTCAGTGTCTCATTGACAGAAAGTGTGTTTAACCACAAAATAATTTAGCTTTAACCTTTATTATACCAGTATCTGCTGGATAATTAGATTGTAAAATTTTAGAGTTTATTTTACTACAAATTTTATATATGAAGCACTTTTACAAACAAATCAATGCAGTTCAAAGTGCTTTACAGGCAAAAAAGAAATAATAGATACAATAGATTAAAAAAAATTAGACCCATTAAAATACAGGAATAAGAATAAAGTTTATAAGGATTAGCTAAGGCATGAAATAACTAAAAATGAAGAAAAACATATTAAATATATATTTTATGTTTTATATTTTGCATTAACAAATATTTGTTTTTTATTTATGATTTTTAACTTAAACCCATTAATATTTTCAGCACATCTTACTTCCTATGGAGGGTTATTAGGTTATTGGCTAAAAGAAGGCTAAAAAGCATAGTTTTCTATCATAAAGCTCCTACTCAAACAATAGACATTAATAAAATTTCAATAAAGGCATTAAAATGTTGCATGAAGTGTTTTGTGCAGTTTGTCTCTTACTGAAACTGTTCCCCTTCCATGAGCTTTTGCTGTCCTGATGGAAAGAGAGCAAAGCTTCAGTCAAATCTGAATATCTTTACATGATTCATTACAAAATATCAAATCAAGTGGTGTTTATTATAAAGAAAGCTGCACTAACACACTTTACAGCAAGCTTGAGATGCTAAACCCATAGTCTGAAGATTAAGACAGTCAGTATTGTGTGTGTTTGTGGTTATTAGTGGATGATAGATGTTATTCTCTACATTCTTGAGCTGAACTTCAGACGTCGGCTTTCCAAAACACCAAAACACATCAAACATAAGAAGTGACGCTTGATCTGATGAATGACGATCAGACAAATACTTTATAATGTATATTTTTATGTCCTTTTATTGAGGTAGAATCATGAAAGTAAATGACCTGCGAGTCCTGAACTCCTGCATATTCCAGCAGAGCGGCCATGAAAAGGACATCCTTCTGTGTTTTGATCTGGAAACACACAATAATGCATGATTTAACACTGTTTATTTCAAACATCTCAAAGCAGATCCTTTCATTAAAGCTGCTCTAAGCGATGTTGGGTGAAGTCACTTCTTGTTGACGTTCGAAGTATTGTCAAATAAAACGGAGGCTAGCTCGACCCTCCCTCCCCCTCCCCCTCCCCCTCCCCCTCCCCCTCCCCCTCCTCCTCATCCCGTCCCCTCCCCCTCCCTCCCGTGCTTCCTGAAACAGTCATGAACCATTTAGAAAAAACAAACTGGATTTACCCTGTCCGACAGAAACAGAGCCTCCGGTGGAGTTCTCGTCACCTTTTGAACGCTTTTCCGATGTAAATTCAGGACTTCGCGTGTTCCTTCACCTTTTCCCTCTTCTTTGTTATTTGTTCATCGGAACGTCGTCTCTTTGGTCGTGTGTCGGCCATATCAAAATTTTCAAGAATATACATTTTTAATGTTAGTCGTTGTCGTTGTCTAGGACATCTCTCCTCTAGCTAACTTCCCTCTTCATGCTTCTCTCTCCTCCACCCCCCCACCCCCCCACCCCCCCCCTTCGTGTGCACGCGCACTAACTCCCCACCCCCACCCCCACATCGTTATTGTCGGTGATTGGCTGGAACAGTGTTTGTTATGTTTTGTGGTCCAGGCTGGGCCAGTTTGTTTTTCTTGCCGTTTGTGGAGCCTGGGCTGTCTACAGAGACCGCGTTTCTTTACAGTGTGTTCAGAGGACAGGCAGCTAGCGGATAGTGAGGAGATGTTTGATGTATGTGACAAAAATGTTTTGGCCTAAAAAACATGTGACATCGCTTAGAGCACCTTTAATGACGCAGTCAACTATTTTAGCTACAGGGTTTGTTTACTGTAAAATGAAATTCCAGGACTTTCAAGGAGTTTTCAAGCAATACTTTTTTGGCTTTCAAGGACTTCAATCAGAGATCTCACTTATCAAACAATATATTTATTATCTTTTTAAATTCAAAAAGTTTCAAAAAGGTAAACGGACCAAAATAAACCAATAAAAAGTACAAATAAAGTACAGCGGATGCAATGACTGTGGAAACTTTAACCATTGAAAGGATTCTTTGACAAAGATATCGCTTTCTTTTTTCAAACTGATTTTTCCCCCATGAATATATGATTGATCTGAAGAATGAAAGATGTTTCATATACTTGGATATTTATGAGCAATATCACACTCATAGCCATGCGAAATGGCTCTATATCTATATCAGACGGACTGCAGCTTAATTTTGTGTGAAAAGATCAATAATTTCACATAGCGCATATTAGTCTTTCAATAATTCAAGTGCTTTTCAAGAACTTTTTCATTATTATGGCTGTTTTCAAGGGTTTTCCAGGACTTACATTTCAAAAAGCCAAATTCAAACACCTTGTATTAACCCTGTAGCTATTTGTTCTGTTATAGCTGTCGTGGAATTTAAGTTTTCTTTCCATTTTCTACAGAGTTTAGTAGCTTGCATTACTTGTTCACTGTAGTTCTGAGCAGCCAGTGGGTGGCGCCCTCCGCTCTGAAGAGATTCATTCATCCCCATCAACTGCAATGAGAATAATCAACATGATTACGGCCCTGTCCCAAATGGCATCCTATAAGCACTCGCGGTCTTCCTACGAGTCCGCACTTTCGTGATGTTACGTGTAATTTAAATGCTTAACTCCATTAATGAGAATGGCATATTTAATCTAAATGTGTATAGGTGTAAAAAATAGTTTAAATCATTCTTTTATGTATTTAAACTGTTATTGTGAACATGCACTGTATTTTATGATTAGGACTCATAATGAGGATTTAAAGTGTTTTTCCTTCGTCAGTCCCTCAGATCACCATCGGTGTCGCCAAACTGCGCGCAACTGGAAATAAGTGCGTAAGACTTTACCAGTGCCCTTAATGCGCACTAAACCCACACTACCTCCAATAACTGTATTCAAGGCTATAAGCGTATCCCATCATGCATTATGTTCGGGAACACATGTGCCCTGAAATCGCGAGATGTCCAGGAAAACATTCCACATTAATTTAAATGAATTAGATACATATAATTTGGTAGTAAAAACATAAAGTGTTGCACATTTTATTGGTGCAAAGATAATATGGTATGAGTAGGCCTTTTTTGTACAACATTTGCAACTGTTTTTATCACTTAATTAGAAGCACCACAATTTTAAATTTGTGTATTTGTGTTAGTTAGCGACTACTGAACAGACATGTCGTAATTACCGTAATTTCGTGATGACGTGTGTTCTACTCGAAGGTGTTCACGTTTTAACACCTACACTGGGTTGAAAATGCTGGGTTGTTTTAACCCAACTTTGGGTCAAATATGGACAAACCCAAACGTTGGGTTAAAAATGTAATTTAAAAATTTAACCCAATGGCTGGGTTTGTTCATACTTGACCCAAAGTTGGGTTAAAAAAGCCCAGCATTTTTTAGAGTGTAAATGAATCTGCAGTGCTCACGTGCAACAAGTAGGAGCTCTCGACAAGCAAGTTGTTCGACAAGATTCGACAAGTTGTAGTTACGAGTTCTACAAGGACGTGAACGCTTTTTAAAAGTTGGAATCTCGTAATCATGGTAATATGTTATGGTGTGAAATGACGTCCGCTTTCAAGGGCGCAAAAACGCTGTTTGGAAATCGCATACACAGTGTCAACCTTAACGAAATACACCTGATCCACCCAATCAAGTCCTCTATTTGAAAGGTATGTGTGTTGGAGCAGAGTTGAGTGAGTTTGACACCCATGTTTACAGGAATCCACTCGTCCGACTGGTTCAGCTGGTCCTGATCAATCATCAGTCTGTCACTGATGCAGTCTTTCACTTTCAATACACAATCAAAAGCTTGAGCTTTCATAAATATCCTGATAATCAATAAAGATTAATGACTCTCTCACCATCCGGGGCTCTTGAGCACATTGCCTCGATCGAGGTGCTGGCAAAGGAGGAGCAGAAGGCTGTAAAACAGATCAGAAATCATTCAAAACCACTGAAGATCCTGAACTTCAGGGTCTCGGTCAAAGCCACACTGAGCCGATCAGCTAAAGCCCAGATTAGAATGAAGAAACACTGATCAAAGCAGCGTTTCTAACGTCCAAACTCAAAGGAGTGTTTGTTCACTAGTGTGTTTTCTTCTTCTCTTGTAGATTTCAATAAAGTATTTCAGTGAAAATGAAAAGACGTACGATTAAATGTATTAAAAATGTACTTGAGTATGTTTTTAGTATAATACAAATATACTTTAATGTATGTTATACTTAAATGTTTTTTAATACATTCAACAGTACGTCTTTTTCACCTGGGATATCAATGGCATATGTAAAGTTGTCGTATGCGTACTCATGTTATCATTTATATTTCTATATATTATCATGATATTATACATATAGAAATATAAATGGTGTAATAAACAACACATGACGTTCAAATATCATCGCTCTTAAAAGACAGTGTTCTTTATGGAATCTTGAAGGGTTACGTCGGCGCTTCATATGTGGAAGTTTTTAGGGGATCCTTTCATTGGGATCATTTTAAGGATTTAGTTTTTACTCACTTTTAATTTGAATGACATTTTATTAGTTTAACAGCTCGTAAACATACTTCTTCACTTTTCTTATCACAAATATTTTAATTATTATTAGTATTATGCAATTATTTAAGACATTTCTCCTTGAAAATAACTTTTTTTTTTTTTTTTTTTGGCATTAGGAATTCTACAAAACTGATTAAAGAACCCTAGAGTTCCATTTAGAACCCCATTAAACTTTTTCTTTTCTAAGAGTCGGAACACAAACATCAATGCCAGTGGAAACACGTGTTTAAATTGTATGAAATAGACATTTGTAGGTTTAGTATACCAGTTGAACACTCACGTTTGCCATCTTCTGTAGATGTGTAAAGCTCGAGGTCTTGCTTCTGTGTGTCTGCAGTGCGTGAGAGACGAGCTCTTCTACAACAGTCTCAGTCATAAGTCATGCAGAAAATGTGCCTGTACATTCTCAGTTCAAAATACTTTCACTTACATCAGAAAAAAAGCATTTTCCAACAGCTTTTATCTGCCAAATGTCATGTGTCAATTATTGACTCTATAGTTTAAACAAATGAGTCTCTTGAAGATCTAGTGAGGACTGGAGTGCTTTAATGGCATGAGAATGAAAGATTTTATTTGATGCCATAATTCATCCCGGTGATGACGAGCCTCAGACACTCCTCGATGTCTTCCATCTGGGACTGAGAGTTTCTCAGGATTTTCTTCACATTCTTTCAGTAGTTTAGTGGGTATTGTATCTAATAAACATGTTGTTGGTTTAGATGCAATGATATGTTTATTTGGCTCTTCCTATAGTTGTAAAGCACTGCGATTGTTCTTGAGACCTGAAGCCTCTTTCACTCAAAACTGCTTTCTTGCTGGCGCTGGCGTCAGTCAAGCGAGAAGGTGATTTGCAAGCGCTTTCAGTAAGTGCTGCCTGCCTTGAGTTTGGGCCTAACGACTCCAGAGTCGTCCTTAAGCAAGGCATAGGTATGTCCCTAAAGGTGATGTCACTCTCAGCTCTTCCCTCGTCTGAGGATGAAGGAGATGTGAATTTCAGTATAATAAGTGTAAGCACATGACTATGAGGCCAAGGCTGGCCATAATTCATGCATATTATAGGATTGGCCCTCTCTGAGACCATTTCTTAACTTTTCCCTATATAGAGCCCAACATGGGTTTGGCCCATGTAACTTTACTCTTGTATGGGCTTCGGGACTTTAGCCCTGAGCTATAGTGAAGAGCGAAGTTCTAAGCACACACAGCGTTTTAAATGGAGATCCCATAGTGTAAGCTTACGTAATACGAGACTTCTCGAAAGGGAACGAATTGGTTACTAACATAACCTCGGTTCGCTGAGAGAAGGGAACGAGTATTGCGTAACCCACCGTGCTACTGTGCTTAGATCAGGGAATCGCTTCAGTCGATTTAACCTGACAAAATAGGCGAAAATGGGCTCTCTTATAGACATAAGCCGCGCCCATTCTGGCGGGCTATGACACGCTGAGCCGCGAAGCAGCCTGATTGGTTTGCGCGTTCTAGCCGCCTCGCGCATTGGTTCGTGCAGTTGCCGTAGCACAGCCAATGTCCGCTGTTCGCGCTCAAGCTAAGTGTTTGCTGTGCAGCTGCACTGCGTTTTAAAACATTTGGCTTCAATATTCTCAAGAAAAGGAGTTTTTCCCATAGCATAAGCTTACGCAATCCTCGTTCCCTTCTCTCAGGGAACCAAGGTTATGTTAGTAACCAAGTCATTTCTGTTGTTAAATAAACCTAATGTAGGATAACCTGAACCCCGTGGTTTACACTGATGTTAAAATAACACTTCTTTCGCTACAGTAAAACACTGCTGTTCACGTTCAGAAGCTGTAGGGGTGTCTTCTTGTCACAAAAAGAATGTGAAACACATATGTAGATCATATAATTTTAAATATATTTTAAAGATAATTTGTTATGTTTATTTTACACACTTTAAGCATTATCATTACGATAATGCTTAAAGTGTGTAAAATAAACATAACAAATTATCTTTAAAATATTTTTAAAGATAATTTTAAGTACAATACAATAAGTATATTGAATCTTGCATTATTTAATGAGTTATCACATATCGCATATTTCTTTATTTTCATTTAGACTCTCATTATCTGATTAGAATGTTGAATGTTTTACACAAAACTAGATGCAAAATATCTTGCAATGTTGCATTCATTCCGTATCGCATAGCATACAAATTTTAAAAGGTAGACATAGTTGGAATACCGTGTGTTCAAATGTTTGGGTACAGTAAGCTTTGTTTTTTACTGCAGCGTCTCATGCATGATTTGACATTCTAAAAATGCGGCACTGAAGTCAAAATGCTAAAACTTTTTAAAGTCCCCCTTGTGGTGAAAATCAAGTTTTGAATGTTGTTTATATTTCTATGTGGAGTTTTTAATGTGCTTTTAAGACAAACCAAGTCGACAGCATTGCTGAGTATTTTTTCCTTAAAACTGCAGTGAACCAAAGACAGTCTCAAAAACACGCTTTGAAATCGCTGGTGTTTCTGACGTCACAAACTACCTTGAACCAATCAGATCAAATCAGTGTGATCATCAACCAGTGGATCTCTGAGCTGAGTGAGTGAGTGGAGGCGGGGCTCATTTGCATATTCATAGAACCGCGTATACTAAATGAGGCAAGGGTGTCGAGTTACATTCAAGATATTTTAAGACACAATGATTTTTTTTTTTAAATATGTAATTTTGGTGATCAAAGATGAGTTTTAAGGGATACAATTACTGACTACAGGAGGACTTTAAAAAAAAATATGCATCAACAGAACCCTACAGGCCCCAAACCTTTGAACAATAGTTAAATAGTGAGCAAGCATCCAATACTGCACAAACTCCAGATGTGGTAAAGCACTAAAGCGTATGTATTAAATTTACATATTAAAACTAGTGTATGAAATGGCAAATGTAAATTATATAATTGAATTATCATTTTCATTTTGCACCAAACGTTGCACAAATGTAATGGAAAATGTTTATTTAAATACAGAAATGCATTTCCATTAATTATTCATTATGGAATTAATTAAATACATGACAACATTAAAATACACATGACATTATATTAATTCAACCAAACACAATTAAACTTTTTATTACATTTTATTACTATTACTTTGACACTTTTGCAAGGATACAGCACAAGAATACATGGCTATTTATAAATTATAAGAAACTGCACAAGGCCGCCCTCTAGCCACCATTAATGAAGCAACCGTTTGTTCACCATTATACAATTACACCATTATAGTTAGTTTAGTTAGTTTTTACACTCTCAACATAACATCTCAAATGACATACATCAATCATTACACAATACTAATATTACACTATACCTACACTTAAGACATGACACAATACACAACACATTACCCATCTACCCTCACACAGATAATTTTTTTTATTATTCAATAATTTAATTGAAAGTGGAATTAAAGAGAATTTATTCAAGTTATAGATTGGTACCCCATATCTCCTGCTTGAGCTCATACTCCTCTACTCCTCTAGTAAGATTATGGCTTGGAAATAAAAAGCGCTATATAAATTTAATGAATTAACACCAATTTAACACCTAATCACAATATTGTAACACCACTCCAGTCCGGTCACGCCTCATATCCCTTCTGAGAGCAGTTTACTTCTCAGGTCCATCAGCTCTTTCAGACCGGCATTAATCTGTCCTGCCACCTCACAAATCTGCTGGGAAAATTTGGTCCTTGACTCTTTCTTGAGCTTTTGGGAATCTTTTTCACTAAAGAAAATATTCATGCCAAGGGCAAAGCCCTGAATCACACCTGAGGATTTGTTCATCACGCTGAGGGTAGCTGATGATTTGCTTGCTATCTCAATTAGCGCCACGATCTTTGCAGATTTCACGTTCACACGTTTTAGCATCAGCAGGTCATATTTTTTGAGGTTCTCCACCTCTCTGTTGATATCTCTTAAGTAAACCTCAATATCCCTCATCTCACTTTGGTACTCTTTCAAGATCGATTCCACCTTTTTCCTAACCTGATTTGTTTTGACTTTCTTGGTGATGGCGGCTGATGCGCCGGTGACCCCGCCGGCGGCCGCGACCCCGACCCCGAGTGCGGCGACCGCTAGAGACGCGCCCATAGTGGCGGGAGCTAGCAGGACTCCCGCTACGACCGCCGCTCCGCCAACCGCTCCGGTCGTTCCTCCGGTGATCCTGGCGATTCTCGTCCCTTTCTGCGTCTTGTCCAGGGCTGCAGCCACGGCATCAAGCTCACATATTTGTCTTTGCAGAGAGCTTGCACAAAATGGCATTTGAGAAACATAGCACTTAAGAGCTTTTTCAAAACTTTCTGCTCTGTCCATGAAGACCCTGCAATACAAAAGTGAGTTGCAGCATAAATGAAGCAGGCTCTCGTCCTATTGTTTAAATATATGAAAGGAATAATTGAAGACGGGCCATTGAATTATTAGAAAAATAATGCACACCTGAGGTGGGATATGCGGCCACGACGTGAAGTGGAGTTACACCGAGGGTGTGCATTATTTTTAATTCAAAGGCCAATTATTCCACTTATACTACAGGTTACCACACCTCAAAACATTGTTCAGATTATGTATTTCAAGACATTTGTCAGGTTTTTGTCCTTACAATTGTTTTGTGTGTACGACTAATTTCTTACGCATCTCATCCCATGCCTCCGTTGTTAATACCAAAACGTAATTTTAGAGCTAACAGATGTTTGAGCCACTGATAGCAGACTAATGCAGTTATTTATGCAGTTATTAGAGAGCAAGAGAGAGAGAGACAGAGAGAAAGACAAAGAGAGAGACAGAGAGAGAGACAGAGAGAGAGTCTGTGTGTCTCTTAACAGTGTTCGGTAGCAGTATCTCGACTAATAGCGAAACTGTAAGTTTATCTGCTTCAAGAACAGCGCCGTTATTCCCTCGCTAGTGAGAAATATTATGTAGCTTTTAAAGGATTAGTTCACTTTTAAAAAAACTTTTGCTGATAATTTACTCACCCCCATGTCATCCAAGATGTCCATGTCTTTTTTTCTTCAGTCGAAAAGAAATTGAGTTTTTTGATGAAAACATTCCTCCATATAATGGATTTCAATGGGCCCCAAACGGTTCAAGGTCCAAATGACAGTTTCAGTGCAGCTTCAAAGGGTTTTAAACGATACCAGACGATGAATAAGGGTCTTATCTAGCGAAACGATCGGTCATTTCAAAAATAAATAAAAAAGTTTAAGTTTTATAAGCACAAATGCTGGACTTGCTCTGTTCTGTGATGCGCGTTCGTGACGTCACGTAATACGCAATTACGTAGAAAAGGTCACGCTTGACGAAAATTTTCTTTTAGGCTTTTTAATATTAAAACACCCAGGATACGCACACGAAATGGGCATTTTAAACGATAAACTGACACAAAGACATTTGAATATGTGTATATGGTCCTCCTTCCGCACATTTGTAAACACTGACTCGGTACTTCCGCCTACGTCAAGCGTGACCTTTTAAACGTAATTGCGTATTACCGTAAAACTTCAAATAATAGCCGAGTCCCAAATAGACGCCTGTCTCTTTTAAACGCCCGGTGTGACAACAGGTTTGGGTAAATAAACGCCGGTCTCAAATAGAGGCCTGGTCTGTTTTTTTTTGTTTCGGTTTGTATTTAATCTTCTAAAACCTGTCAGATCATCTTTTTAAACCAGTTCTATGGTGCAGATTGCGCACGCAAGAGAGCCGTGCGCATCTGGGCGGGAGCTGTTAGTGCAAGCAAGGCGGAGAGGGAGAAGTGGACGGGAGCGACGAGGAGGAATTCGCCAATGAACTTGTAGTTGAGGTGTATCGCGGTGAAGATGATAGTAATGAATGTTTTTTTTATGCTGCCAATAATCTCGCACACAAGACGAGAAGCGCCACGCTGCGTCAATGACAATTCGAGGTATTATGATATTATCTATTCATTCAGTTAACGGACGCTCTGAGGTAAAGTGTTCAGACTGCAGACTTAGCAACGATTGTATTTAATTGTACAGTACAATCATAACATAGTACAGTACAGACATTATATTAACTCCATAATGTCCTTAAACATAAAAATATTGCTGGCCAAAAACTGAGCAAGTGCGCGACCGGTGTGTGATAACGTTACCTCGAGTTGTCATAGACGTGACACGACGCAATATAATGTAATTCTTACATTAACTGATTTGTTAAACACATTCGAATTATAAATAAAACGTAATATAATGTGGTAAACTCTTATTGTCATGCTTTCTGTCTGTCAGCCTAAATTCTATGGATATGCTACACTCAATGAACAACATCAACACTGAATTAAAGGCCTGTCTCTTATAGACGCCTGTCTCAAATACAAGCCGGTGCAGTTCGGCGATTTGGGAAAATAAAAGCCCGGGCTATTATTTGAAGTTTTACGGTACGTGACGTCACGAACGCGCATCACAGAACAGAGCAAGGCCAGCATTTGTGCTTATAAAACTTAAACTTTTTTATTTATTTGTTAAATGACCAATCGTTTCGCTAGATAAGACCCTTATTCATCGTCTGGTATCGTTTAAAGCCCTTTGAAGCTGCACTGAAACTGTCATTTGGACCTTGAACCGTTTCGGGCCCATTGAAGTCCATTATATGGAAAAAAATCCTGGAATGTTTTCATCAAAAACCTTAATTTCTTCTTGACTGAAGAAAGAAAGACATGGACATCTTGGATGACATGGGGGTGAGTAAATTATCAGCAAAAGTTTTTTTAAAAGTGAACTAATCCTTTAAGTCCCAAACTATTTTACTGAAAAAATCATCAGAGCAGTGCTGACAACAGGTTCTCTTTCATCATCTTGTGATCGAGATCCACCTATGGGAAGGGCATTTGCACCTGACCTCTGCAGAAGCATCCAATTACACCAAGTCTGGCATGACAGACAGAAGAGCGTGTCCAATAAAATACCTGCATGTGCTATCTTTCCTCAGTCGATATTCGCTTCTCACGACCTCCTTGCTGCACAGCTCAACTGTTTCGCCGACTTCACCACAGTCAACAAGAGGAAATATCTATATCAATCAGCCTCCGCCAGGCGTGATTGTCAGAACGTTGCGATTAGTTGCGATTTATTCTTGATTGGCAAGCCACCCACGCTCGCTACCTGGATTTTTCTCTTGCTGCCCGTCTGTGTCAGCGCTTTCACCTCTCCCATGGATCAAGTTAAACTCTCCACTCCTGCTAACCCGTCGGACTCGCAGTCGCGTGCAGGCTCACCATCACCTACACTTTGGAAGGAGATTGTGACTATGAACGACCTGGACCTTCACAACGCTTGTCAGGCTGTCCAAGCCGGCGGACATTCTATGGCCCTGTCTGTTGTGGGGGAACGCGCCCTCTGGCTGAATCTCTCTGGTCTGCCCGACAGTGAGAAAAGTTGCATAGCCGGAGCCCCGGTTTAACCTGGCGAGGCTCTTTTTGGCTCTTTTCGGTGTGATAATAAAAAGGACGATGAGGCGTTTATACTGTGCCTGCCTAGGAAAGCCACTCCACATCAGCCCCCCTGACGGCCCCTTCAGGGCCCTGCCATGGGACGGCCGTATTATAACACAGCCAGACCCAAGGCTCGCAGCATCCCAACCAGCCATCTAAGCCCTGGGGTAAGACGTCTTTTGCTGCGGTCGAACAACAAGCCCACCAACTCTACCCATTTCGGACAGGAAGAGGAAGAGGCCTACCTGATGTTCAGCTCCAGGGGCTTCTCTGTCCAGGTTTTCTGGCTAGCAGCCCATTGGACACAAGATTGAGTTTCCACCCCCCACCCCCTTCTCGCTATGCGCTATGGGACGAGGGCTCCCACACGTGTTATCACCACCATTCAGAGTGCCAGGGCCTCTTCTACACGTTCCCTATACGATTGTAAGTAGCGTGTTCAAAGAGTGGTGTGAAGGGTGACGGTTAACATCATATCAGTGCTCAATCGCTGATATTGTAAGCATTTTGCAGGACCTTATGGATGGTAGAAGATCTTTTTCTACTATTAAGGCCTATTTAGTGGCTATCGCTGCGTCATATGGGGTTCGACAGCGCTACGGTGGGGCAACACCCCCTTATTCATAGATTTATGATGGGTGTCTCAACAGTCATTTGAGCCCCTGGGAAATATTTCCCTTATGCTTCTGTCTTTCAAGACAGCTCTGCTCCTGGCCTTGGCGTCAGCCAAACGTGTCAGTGATTTGCATGCACTCTCTGTTCATTTCCCGTGCACTAAATTCTCTCTCAGTGGAGATAAGGTTTTTCTCAGGCCCAACCCGGCCTTTATGTTGAAATGCTTCCCGGCTTTCACGTGTGAGGTGATTGAGCTTTCCACTTTTCATCCACCTCCACAAAGGATCAGAGGTTGAACACTCTGTGTCCTGTAATTGCCTTGCGGATTTACTTAGACAGGACCAGCTCGTTTAGAAAAAGCGACCAGCTTTTCATCTCTTGGGCCTCCCCCGGCACTTAGGGAACCCCATTTCCAAGCAGCACCTCTCTCATTGGCTTTTTGAAGCTTTATCTTTGGCATATGAATCTAAGGGAGTGCAAGCGCTCTCCACTAGGGGCATGGCTGCCTCTTGGACTCTGTTTAAGGGAATTGCAAGCTGCAAGCTGGGCCTCTCCCCATACGTTTGTCAGATACTACCAGCTCGATGTCACCAGGACCTCGGTAGCTCATTCTGTCCTGGGTGTGGGCTCTTCATAACCTTGTGCTCTTAGGCCCTCTAGCCTGGGCTGCCTAGTCCAGTGTAATTATGTAACCAAGCATGTTTTGAACCTGCACCTGGCATCATATAATTCATCATTATTAGTGTGGTCAGGTTTATTCATGAATGCACATTACCACATTATTCTTTGTTGCTAGTGTGGCACCCTCACTTTGTGTGGTTTGCTACTTTGTGACGTGTCATGCACCACCTTTCCAGGTGGCCGTCCTCTGGCTTTCAGGGCCTCATTGTAGTGTACTGGGCAATCGGGGAGCTGTCCATATTTCCCATTGGTGGATCTTGAATATGCAATGATGAAAGAGAACAATAGGTTACGGTTCGTGATCCTGATACTCTGAAACATAGAGTGGAGAGATCTTCAAGCTTGCCCCGCTTGCCCCGCTTGCAGCACGAGAAGCGAATATGCTCACTGAGGAAAGATAGCAGGTGTTTTATTCACTTGGTAAGGGGCAGAGGTCAGATGTGAATGCCCTTCCCATAGGTGGATCTCTCCACTCGATGTTTCAGAGAACCGGTGTTACGAACAGTAACCTATTGTTTCTGTGTGAGTGTCTGTATGTACAGTGTGCTTGAACAGGAGGAAGAGAGCATGTACTTTCTGTAATAATAAAACGTAATTTTGAGGCAAAAAACATGGAAATAATTTGTCATTTTTATCCTACTGTTTGCCATATTATTTGCTGTATCAGTGTCGTTGTGAGATTTGGTTCCCTTTCAGTCGAGAACGTCAGACGTATCGACGTTGACTGAATGGGGATCACGCTTAGGGAGCCTGTCTTCTTTGTACTACTATTTAATCAAGCCAATTTAACATTGGCGTGATTGATTACACGCTCCGCCCGCAGCGCGGGTATAAACACCGAAGTGGACACACGCACCAGTTGCCTTTTGCTTCGGAGCCGATCGGATGTCTCTGAAGAGTACTATTGTTTACACAACAAGCGAGTGTGTCAGTGTTCTTGCGAGTAGACCTCCCAGTGTTGGTGTTTCTACAGAGTGCAGCGGTGATCGCGAGCTTCTCAAGCTCTCAACTGCTGTTTTAACAGCATCAAATTTCTATTTGTTTGTGTGTTTGACGGTTGGTTAGAGGGCGAGAAGCGAGTGCTTCACTGTTTCAGTTCCCTGATTCAGTGTTGTCGCGGTCATTCCGTGTGCTCCGGCACTGGTGACGGTCCCATTTCCTAAAAGAGCAACACGGGTGCGTTTTCTTCTTTTTTTTTTAAAAAAAAAGAGAGAAAAAGATGTCATTCCACCCGTGCGTTTCTGGATGCATTCGTTCCCTGTCTCTCTCTGAAGCGGTCACAATTGGCTCCCCCAGAGGACAGGACGCCGATTGCAGCATCGGAGGGTGAGCTGGCCTCTGGAGATGATGACTCGACTGCGTTATCTCCCTCTGGGAGCATAACGTTGCCCGAGCCAGATCCAGAACTGTCAGCTATGCTGAATTGGGCCGCCAAGGCTGTCGGGCTCAAGTGGAACCCTCCACCGTGTCCCGCTCAGTCTCGGTTGGATGATTGGTATCTCGGGGCAGGGCGTGCTGGTTCTCAGCCTGCCACCCCAGTGCCCTTCTTTCCCGAAGTGCATGGAGAGCTTTCTAGGTTGTGGACAGCAACTTTTACTGCTGAAAACTGCCTGAGTGGTTCTTCCCCCCTCGCTACCCTTGAGGGAGGAGCGGTGAAGGGTTATGAGGCTATCCCTCCAGTGGAGCGGTCTGTTGCAACACACCTGTGTCCAACGGCCGCTGCATCTGGGGGATCCTTGTCTCCCCTCACAGGCCTGTGAGCTCGCGTCTGGTTTGACGGTCAGAGCCTACAAAGCTTGTGGGCAAGCCACCTCCTCTTTGCATGCCATGGCGTTGTTGCAGGTCTATCAGGCCAAGACACTCATGGACATGCACGAGGGTAGTCTAGACCGTGCACTCATGAGTGAGCTCCGCACTGCTGCTGACCTCGCACTCACAGGCATGAGCGTCGCAGGGGCAAACGAGGAGGGGTGCTGGTAATGCAGAGGACAGCGCGAGCCCGTGCTTTTGCTGCTGCTTTGGATGGACACGCAAACTTGATGGTGAATGACGTCGGACCTGCGTTCCAGTGTTTCTCACCGCGACTTCAGGAGGAAAGGTACTCCGTTTTGGTTGCAGTTGTTCCTTCTTCCCGGGAAGCATCATCTGGTTATAGAACGATTCGTCAACATTCTAAGAAGAGGGGGATTAAACGTGAAAACCTTTGTCACTTGAAATATATGCCTCCTGCAACAATTCGAGATGAGGTTTCTGCTGATTTAAATGTGAAGATGGCTTTGATAAATGTTAGATCTATCAGCAACAAAACATTCTTAATCAATGATCTGATCTCATCACAAGGACTGGATTTTCTTTTTATGACTGAGACCTGGCTTGGTGAAGGGGAGCGGGATGCTCTTGCTGAAGCCTCTCCTTGTGACTTTACTTTTTTGAATTCTCCGAGGATTGGGGGTCGGGGTCGGGGTGGGTGGCTTACTACTATTTTTAGGAATTGTTTTAAATGCACGCTGGTTTCAGCGACGAACTTTGTTAGTTTTGAGGTGCAAGTATTTAAAGTGGACTTGACTAGGTCGGTTACTTTTGCACTTTTATACAGACCTCCTAAATATAACAAAGATTTTATTCAGGAATTTTCTGAATTTTTATCATCTATGTCCACATGCTGTAACAGCCTCGTTATATTGGGTGATTTTAATATTCATATATGTTGCCTTGATAGGCCCCTAGTACAAGATTTTGTATCTGTGCTAGATTCCTTTAACCTGACTCAGTCTGTAGTGGGATCTACTCACTTACAAGGCCACACTTTAGATTTAGTTTTGTCCAGGGGTGTTCCAGTGTGTGAGCCTGTTATAGAGAACATTGGGCTATCAGACCACTATATTATTAATTTTAATATGTTCTTCACTAAGCCCACTAGAAGCTGTGAGTCAGTTGTTCGTAGTGTTAGGCCTATTAATGCTTTGACTGCCTCTGAGTTCTCTGAGGCGTTCAAGTCTCATACCCAGCTGTGTGTCATGGATTTGTCGCCATCTTGTCAGAGGTCAGATAGGTTGGTGGCAAGTTTTAACTTGAATTGCAATGGTATTCTGGACTCTATAGCCCCATTTAAAAAGGTGAAATCTAAAAAGGTAGCTCAGCCCTGGCTTAATGCGGAGAGTCGAGTTCTCAGGCAAAAATGGAGACAGGCTGAAAGAAGATGGAAAAAAGACAAACTCCAAGTCTCATCTGAGATACTTAGGGACTGTATGATCACCTATCAACAGTTTGTTAAATCCGCTAAATCACAATACTTTTCAGTTTTAATCTCACAAAATCTCCATTGTCCAAGAGTGTTATTTAGAGTAATAAATACAGTCCTGAATACGGCAAGCCAGGTTGTTGTTGATAACACTATGAGAGCTTGTAAAAGTTTCTAAATTTTTTGTGGATAAAATCGCTGTTGCCAGAGCAAATATACAGTGAGGAAAATAAGTATTTGAACACCCTGCTATTTTGCAAGTTCTCCCACTTGGAAATCATGGAGGGGTCTGATATTGTC
The DNA here is from genome assembly GCA_022828995.1 of Vimba vimba. Lineage (NCBI taxonomy): Eukaryota > Metazoa > Chordata > Actinopteri > Cypriniformes > Leuciscidae > Vimba > Vimba vimba. The sequence goes on along the minus strand of CM040828.1, from coordinate 1,286,421 downwards.
ATCGTAGGTGCATGTCCACTGTGAGAGACATAATCAAAAAAAAAAATCCAGAAATCACAATATATGATTTTTTAACTATTTATTTGTATGATACAGCTGCAAATAAGTATTTGAACAACTGTATATCATCTAGAATTCTGACCCTCAAAGACCTGTTAGTCTGCCTTTAAAATGTCCACCTCCACTCCATTTATTATCCTAAATTAGATGTTTGAGGTCGTTAGCTGCATAAAGACACCTGTCCACCCCATACAATCAGTAAGAATCCAACTACTAACATGGCCAAGACCAAAAAGCTGTCCAAAGACACTAGAGACAAAATTGTACACCTCCACAAGGCTGGAAAGGGCTACGGGGAAATTGCCAAGCAGCTTGGTGAAAAAAGGTCCACTGTTGGAGCAATCATTAGAAAATGGAAGAAGCTAAACATGACTGTCAGTCTCCCTCGGACTGGGGCTCCATGCAAGATCTCACCTTGTGGGGTCTCAATGATCCTAAGAAAGGTGAGAAATCAGCCCAGAACTACACGGGAGGAGCTGGTCAATGACCTGAAAAGAGCTGGGACCACCGTTTCCAAGGTTACTGTTGGTAATACACTAAGACGTCATGGTTTGAAATCATGCATGGCACGGAAGGTTCCCCTGCTTAAACCAGCACATGTCAAGGCCCGTCTTAAGTTTGCCAATGACCATTTGGATGATCCAGAGGAGTCATGGGAGAAAGTCATGTGGTCAGATGAGACCAAAATAGAACTTTTTGGTCATAATTCCACTAAACGTGTTTGGAGGAAGAAGAATGATGAGTACCATCCCAAGAACACCATCCCTACTGTGAAGCATGGGTGTGGTAGCATCATGCTTTGGGGGTGTTTTTCTGCACATGGGACAGGGCAACTGCACTGTATTAAGGAGAGGATGACCGGGGCCATGTATTGCGAGATTTTGGGGAACAACCTCCTTCCCTCAGTTAGAGCATTGAAGATGGGTCAAGGCTGGGTCTTCCAACATGACAATGACCCGAAGCACACAGCCAGGATAACCAAGGAGTGGCTCTGTAAGAAGCATATCAAGGTTCTGGCGTGGCCTAGCCAGTCTCCAGACCTAAACCCAATAGAGAATCTTTGGAGGGAGCTCAAACTCCGTGTTTCTCAGTGACAGCCCAGAAACCTGACTGATCTAGAGAAGATCTGTGTGGAGGAGTGGGCCAAAATCAAAAATTTGACCTCTGTAATTGCAAACAAAGGCTACTGTACCAAATATTAACATTGATTTTCTCAGGTGTTCAAATACTTATTTGCAGCTGTATCATACAAATAAATAGTTAAAAAATCATACATTGTGATTTCTGGATTTTTTTTTTTAGATTATGTCTCTCACAGTGGACATGCACCTACGATGACAATTTCAGACCCCTCCATGATTTCTAAGTGGGAGAACTTGCAAAATAGCAGGGTGTTCAAATACTTATTTTCCTCACTGTATATAGTTCGGTTTTAAATCCAGCTTCTCCTCTGGTCCAGCCAGACTCCTGTACTACTGCTCAGTTATGGATGTTTGAGCCTGTGTCACTATCTAATCTGCTAGAAGTCATGAAACATCTTAAGCCATCTTATTGCTCGCTTGATGTGGTCCCACCACGTTTGTTAATTCAGGTCTGGGATGAGGTGGGGTCTACGATCATGTCTATAGTGAACCAGAGCCTTGTAGAAGGTGTGGTCCCATCTTATTTTAAGCATGCTTTGGTGCAGCCTCTTTAAAAAAAAATAAGTTTAGACCTGTCAGTATTAAACAATTACCGTCCAATTTCTAAATTGCCCTTTCTGGCTAAGTTATTGGAGAAGTTTGTTCTTAATCAACTTTCAGCTTTTTTAAAAGAAAATAAAATCTTGGATATATTTCAATCCGGTTTTAGGTCTCAACACAGCACTGAGACTGCGCTACTTAAAGTGACAAATGATTTGTTGTGGTCTGTAGATTCTGGGAACTGCGGTGTTAATTCTTCTTGACCTTAGCGCGGCTTTTGATACTGTGGATCATGGAGTTCTTCTTGACCGTATGAGGGAGAGGGGTGGGATTAGGGGGCTTGCATTGAAATGGTTCACATCCTATTTTGATGGAAGATCTTTTGCAGTGGAGCTTGGAAACTCTATATCGGCTTCTCAGCCGGTTTCCTCAGGCGTTCCTCAAGGCTCATGTCTTGGTCCTGTTTTATTTTCCCTGTATATGCTCCCCCTGGGATCAATCTGCCAAAAATATAATGTATCTTATCATTGTTACGCTGATGATATCCAGTTGTATGTGCCCATGAAATGCAATGATGACTCCAACATTACTACTATGTTTGAGTGTTTGAATGAGATAAGAGCATGGTTGGCTGATCATTTTCTGCAGCTCAATGAGTCAAAATCAGAAGTGCTGATTTTTGGTCCACCTAAGTTAGCTAAACAGCTTACTTTACATCTTGACCCCTTAGCCATTAATGTTAACACCCAAGCAAGGAACCTTGGTGTAATTTTTGACTCCGAGCTGAAATTTGACAAACAAGTCAATGCTGTGGTAAAAAGTAGCTTTTATCAATTGCGGAGCATCGCCAAATTAAAGAGCATTTTATCGTTTAAGGACATGGAAACTGTCATTCATGCTTTTATCTCATCCAGATTGGATTACTGCAACTCGTTATACTTAGGATTGTCTAGAAAATTGCTATCAAGGTTGCAGCTGGTGCAAAATGCAGCAGCCAGACTGTTGACAGGCACACGGAAATGGTCTAGGATTTCTCCGGTACTGGCCTCTTTGCACTGGCTTCCGGTTGAATTTAGAGTCCAATATAAAGTTCTGTCCATGGTTTTTAAAGGTCTGCATGGTCTGGCTCTGGAGTATGTAGCACGTCTGATACAGAGACAGCATCACTATTCTGCTCGACCCCTTAGATCATCCCAGAGTTTGCTCCTACATGTTCCCAAATCACGATTAAAAACCAAAGGAGATCGTACATTTTCTGTGGCAGCCCCACGTCTTTGGAATACTTTTCCTTTGCATATCAGATCCTGTGATTCGTTAGAATGTTTTAAATCTATGCTAAAAACACACCTCTACGCTGTGGCTTACAACTGCTCCTAGGTTCAGGTTACTGCTCGGGGTTGTATATTAACCCAGTGTTTTGTGCGAGTACTGTTTGCTGAGTGTTTGAGTAATTTTTAGATTTGTCCAGCACTTTGGCCAACTTGTGTTGTTTTTAAATGTGCTTAACAAATAAAAGTTCATTGAAGTTGATTGATTTCCTGCAAGATGGGTTGGAGTGATGTCTGTGTCCTTCACCCTCAAAATGATGTTGCCTCTATTCTCTATTGACGCACATCATGATGCAGTAGCATGGGAAGCACGTCCTGATCGTCAGGTTCCTGGGGGAGCAAAGGATTCTGCCTTGTGTCCCTCTTTATCCTCTTGGGCTTTATCTCTGGTGCTGCTCAGCAGACAGTGAGTTCAAAATTTTGTTTTTAAAGAAACAGTTCTCTTGCTCGTGTGGTCTCCACTAGAGGGTAGGAACTTTCTCACTTTCGGTCAACGAGTTGTGCCTGGAATTCAGGCCGGCTAACTCACACCAGCTGAGACCCCGGCCTGGATATGTGCCCAAGGTTCCCACCTGTCCCTAAAGGTGGGACCAGGTGGTGAGCCTGCAAGTGCTGCCCCGGAGGAGCCACAGAGTGCTTCGCTGACAGATATTCTAGAGTTGGGGGCTGGGCAACACTTATAGTTGAACCGCTGCTTCTCATGGGCTCCCTTCTCATGAAGTGTCGGCTTGCTGCGCTATTGCACTCCTATGGACTGGATATGTGCACAATTCTTGCTCCAGTAGAGTTCCCTCTTATACCGAACCCTGTTGAGTTCCTCCACAACCTCCGGTGACGGACGCGGCGGAGCGTCCGAAGCCAGGCCTACCACTTGTATGCACTGGTGGAACTTGTGCTAGGCTGGGTCCATATGTTGTTTTCCCTTGGTAGAGCTTTCTGCCATCACTGTCTGGTGAGTAGCTCCCCCCGGTTATAGGCTGGAGCCTCCCCAGTGACATTCTATATGTTGTACTGCCCATCAATTCGCCCAGTCCATATGTGTATTCTACACATTACCTCCCTGTGAGCAGGATGTGGCTTCCACAGCGTCCCTTTCTTCCATGTACAGGGAACGCTTTCCAGTGGTCCTGTAGGAACAGCAGTGACATCCCTGGCCTAAAGCCCTGTCCCTTCCACCCTAAATCACGGGGGGATCAGGAGGCTTCTGTCTAGGCAATTTAAGGTGGCAGCACTAGTGGAGGTTCTCGACTGAAAGGGAACGTCCTGGTTGCGTATACAACCCACCATTCCCTGAAGGAGGGAACGGAGGACGTAGTCCCCTCGCCACTATTGCTGGACCCCCGCTGACTCCGGGGGCCGCTCAGCTCCTCAGCAAAAAAGCAACTGGTGTGTGCGTCCACTTCCGTGTTTATAGCCGCACGGCGGGGCAGAGCGTGTAATCACGCACGCCAATGTTGAATTGGCTTGATTAAATAGTAGTACGAAGAAGACAGTCTCCCTAAGCGTGATCCCCATTCAGTCGACGTCGACTACGTCCTCCGTTCCCTCCTTCAGGGACGTTCTTTTGCTGAGGTCGGCTGTAAGGACCTTTGAAAAAACTGAAATCATTTGGTGAAGTGATATGGAACTGTAATGCATTCGAGACCTGACTTGAACTACTTTAGCCGTGTGTTTCTCTGAAAATAATTGCACATGTTCGTCAACCAATCAGAATTTCAACAGCCCTGTAGTATAAATATATATATATATATATATATATATATATATATATATATATGTAGTACAGATAAAGAATCTAAGGATTTACTTTACCGGAAGTCTGAATCGGAAACCCCTGAGCGATCTGTAGATCCTCCTGACATAAATAAAAGTAATTTTTTGATTCAGTGTCTCAGTGACAAAAAGTGTGGAAATGTAAAAAATAAATTTAAAAAGTAAAATTTGACCATTACAGAGAAAAAATACCAAATAATTCAGCCTTAACATTTATTATTCTAGTGTCTGCGGGATAATTAAGTTAGCATTAGAAGGCTAAAAATAATAATTTCTTATCATAAAGCACCTACTCAAATAAAGACAAAATCATTAATGTAATTTTAATAAAGGCATTAGAATTAGCATGAAGCATTTTGTGTTTGTCTCTTACTCAAATTGTTCCCCTCTTGTGAGATGTTTCTGTCCTGATGGAAAGAGAGCAAAGCTTCAGTCTTCAGTCTTTGTTATTCAGACACAGCTTTAGTCACACTTACATATATCTGAATGTCTCTACATCCGATATAAAATATCAAATCAAGTGTCATTTATAAAGAAAGATGCACAAACACTTTACAGTAGGTTTGAGATGCTAAACAAATAGATGTATGTTGAAGATTAAGACAGTCAGTATTGTCAGTCAGTGGATGATGTTGATAGTTAATAATATTCTCTACAGTTTTGAGGTGAACTTGATCACCAAAACACCAGCTGATTCAAACATGAGAAGTGACACTTGATCTGATAAATGACGATCAGACATGACTTGAATTTAACAAATTATTTATAATGTATATTTTATGTCCTTTTATGAGGTTTCTCAGAATTTTAGAATCTCTAGAAATGTTTCAGGAAAGTAAAACACCTGCGAGTCCTGAAATCCTCCGTGATCCGGCGGAGCTGCCATGAGAAGGACGTTCTTCTGTATTTTCACCTGGAAACACACAATAATGTCTTGTTTTAACACTGTGTTTATTTCAAACATCTCATTAATGATGCAGTCAACTATTTTCTAGCTATTTATTCCATTATAGCTGTAGCTGAATTTAAGTTTTCTTTCCATTTTCTGCAGAGTTCAGTGGCTTGCATTACCCTGCTGACTGATCCGTGTTCACTGTAGTGGTTCTGAGCAGCCAGTGGGTGGCGCTCTCCGCTCTGAGGAGACTCATCCATCCCCATCAACTGCAATGAGAATAATCAACATTTTAATGTGTGGTAAGACAATGTTGCAGAACATGAGTTTCTTTGTGAAGGGAATCAGTTGTTCACTTTCTTTTGCAACAAAATGAAGTTTCCCCTTTCCCAAGTGCCCTTCAAGGGCGCAAAAACACTGTTTGGAAATCACACAAAGTTTAGTTTCAACCTTAAATAAATGCACCTGATCCAGCTAATCACGTCCTTAAGGCTTATTTAAAAACTACAGGTAAGTGCAAAGTTGGTTCTACAGGAATCGACTACAGTAGTCAACATTTGAAGTGGATCAAAAAAGTTCATCAAAGTTTTCCTAAACCAAGAACGGGTATTGTTCAAAATTAATGTATAACTTTGATGAAAGGTTTTGATCCACTTTGATCCACTACTGTAGTCTGACTGGTTTCGCTCATTCAGCTGATAAGACTGATCAATGTCACTGCAGTCTTTCACTTTCAATACACAATCAAAAGCCTGAACATTTTTTTCAGATCTGAAATTTTCTGATAATCATTATGTAAAGATTAAGATTAAAGATTAAAGATAAAGATTAATGATTGTCTCATCTTCTGGGGTCCTGGAGCACATTTCATTGCTGGGAAAGGAGGAGCAGAAGGCTGTAGAACAGATCAGAAAATTATTCAAGACCGCTGGAAGATCCTGAACTTCAGGGTCTCGGTCAAAGCCACACTGGAGTATCCCTTTAAAAAACACTGATCAAAGCAGCGTTTCTAACGTCCAAACTCAAGGGAGTGTGTGTAGTTCACTAGTGTGTTTATGTTTGGAGTTTTCTTCTTCTCTTTTAGATTTCAATATTAAGCATTTCAGTGAAAATGTTATCATATATGTACTTATGTTATCATTTACATTTATATTGCCTATATTATCATGATATTATACGTATAGAAATATAAATGGTGTAATAAACATAACATGACATGAACTTTTAAGGGGTTTCCAACATGAGATCATTTTAAGGATTTAGTTTTTACTCACTTTTAATTTTAATTACATTTTATTAGTTTAACAGCTCGTAAACATACTTCACTTATCACAAAAAAAATAATTATTATTAGTATTATGCAATCATTTAAGACATTTCTCCTTGAATATAAATGAACATAATTTTTTTTGCCATTAGGAATTCTACAAAACTGATTAAAGAACCCTAGAGTTCCATATAGAACCCCATTAAACTTTTTCTTTTCTAAGAGTCGGAACACAAACATCAATGCCAGTGGAAACACGTGTTTAAATTGTATGAAATAGACATTTGTAGGTTTAGTATACCAGTTGAACACTTACGTTTGCCATCTTCTGTAGATGTGTAAAGCTCGAGGTCTTGCTTCTGTGTGTCTGCAGTGCGTGAGAGACGAGCTCTTCTACAACAGTCTCAGTCATAAGTCATGCAGAAAATGTGCCTGTACATTCTCAGTTCGCTTGTTTTTCAAAATATGTAACGCAAGTTACTTTGTTTTCCCATTTATTGACTGGCAACCTCTGTTGTGTGTGCACATGATGGTTATTAGTTCTAGACTAAATGTGAGCAGGCAAACCAAATGTGGAATAATTAAAATATACTTTATGTATTTATTCTCACTTTATTCAGAATAACATGCAAACCTGCAATAACTGAATCTGAAATAATTCAAATATACTTTATATTTAATCTAACTTTATTAACCAATGTCTTTGCTGACATCCATTGACCCAACAGAGAAGTGAAAGCTGTTATATGTCTGAAATCCTACCTGGCAACAGCGCACTTTTGACCTGAAAATCACGGTCCGATTCCTGACGAGACAAAATCATTCCACATCAAACCTGATCTCAGCATCACTGATGAGGATTTAAGAGAGTGTGGAAAACCTTTACCGTCAAGCTGGAGGATGAGAGACGATTCCCCTTCGCTGCACAAACATCTCTTCCAGCCTGAAGATTCACACAAATGAATTATTAATGCAGTGTGATTGAAATAAAATAAAGCAGCCCCCAAAACAGTATTTGGACACTTTAAAAATGTCACTAAAGAAAAAATATGACAAGAAATGCACAAACAAAACATTTGATGACAGAAATCTGATAAATCAAGCTCAGAGAGAGGCTCTTGCGATGCTTGTTTGACATAAACACACTGTACATCTCTTCACCTGACGGCCGTCCAGCAGTGCTGATATGTTTTCATACAGGTGTGGATCCAGAGACGGGGCGGTTCTGACCAGTTCTGATGAAGGACGAGGGGGAATCACTTCATATATTGGAGAAAAGTCACATGAGCGTTTCTCTGGACTGTTTCTGCCTCTTTGATCGGGTTTTCTTGGGACAGGCGGGGGAGGCCTGACCTAATACACATCAACGTTCAAAAGCAATAATGAAAACTATCAATGTGACTGAACTGTTGTGATTTTTACTTCTCTTTCTTGACTCATTATCTGATTAGAATGTTGAATGTTTTACACAAAACTAGATGCAAAATATCTTGCAATGTTGCATTCATTCCGTATCGCATAGCACACACACTTTAAAAGGAGGACATAGTTGAAATACCGTGTGTTCAAATGTTTGGGTACAGTAAGCTTTGTTTATGTAGCAAGGATATTGATCTAAAGTGACAGTAAACACATTTATAATGTTACAAATGATTATTTCAAATAAATGCTGTTTTTTAATATTTTCTATTCATCAATGAATCCTGAGAAATAAAATGCATGACGGTTTCCACAGAAATCTGAAACTGTTTGATAAAATCATAAGTGTTTCTTGAGCATCAAATCATCATATTAGAATGATTTCTGAAGCATCATGTGACACTGAAGACAAAATTCAGCTTTGATCACAGGAATAAATTACACATTACTATATATTCACATAGAAAATGTGAATATATAGTTTCACAATATTACTGGTTTTACTGTATTTTTTATTAAATAAATCCAGCCTTTGAGAGCATAAGGATCGCTTCACGAAGATCTGCGCTACTTTTCTACCATTTTTCAATTTTACCGTCGCGCTCGCGTCTTTTGCAGCGTCTCATGATTAGACGTGGTAAAAATCCAGCTTTTAATGTTGTTTATATGTCTATGTGGTGTTTTTAATATGCTTTAAGACAAAGTCGACAGCATTGCTGAGTATTTCCTCCTTAAAACTGCAGTGAACCAAAGACAGTCTCAAAAACACGCTTTGAAATCGCTGGTGTTTCTGACGTCACAAACTACCTTGTAACCAATCAGATCAACGTGTGATCGTCAACCAGTGGATCTCTGAGCTGAGTGAGTGAGTGGAGGCGGGGCTCATTTGCATATTCATAGAACCACGCATACTAAATGAGGCAAGGGTGTCGAGTTACATTCAAGATATTTTAAGACATGAAGAAGGAAAAAACATTTAAATATGTAATTTTGGTGATCAAAGATGAGTTTTAAGGGATAAAATTACTGACTACAAGAGGACTTTAAAAAAAATGCATCTCTAGAACCTTACAGACCCCAAACCTTTGAACAATAGTTAAGTAGTGAGCAAGCATCCAATAGTGCACAAACTCCAGGCGTGTTAAAGCGTGTCATTACAGGTGTGTGTCGGGCCGGCAGAACGGGCTCATATAGAGGATCATCAGTCCGGCGTCCATCACAGCGGATCATCATTCCTCGAGCACACACATGCAAACATGCACTCGACAGCTTTAAAACATTAACAAAGACATCGTCACGTTTATTTTATCTTTATCTCTAAACACATGAATTTTAAAAGACATCAGTCAAAAAAACATTGACTGATGGCTCTACACATAATTAGTGATTAATTTCTAAAATTAAATGCAACTCACATAAAAGTTACTTACAGTCAGATCGGGAGTATAGCTTCTGTATTTCTTAACTAACAGACGCCACTCAGTTACAAGGCTGTCTAAAGGTGCATCTGTGTTTGAGACACAGGACTCGTCCATCCAGAAACACTTCATTCTTCTGTCCGATGACGACTGTGAATGTGTTGGTGGGATTCGGGCTCTCAGGCAAACGATTCGTGACTTTAGTTTCACTTTACTTTACAATGACTTTACTTAATGAACAACAAAATGAGTGTGTTTATTAACTTCAATGGTGATGCATGAAAAGAAACATTCTGTTACATAATCAAAAGTTGTGGAAAACATTTTCTACAGATATTCAATAAAACACAATATCTGCGATCCAGCTTCGGTCAGAGATCATTCCAGATGGACGATCCCAGGATTAATATTACTGTCCCACGGGATTAAGTCCTCACAGGCGTTATAGATTTGAGAAATATTCCTTCTGGAACTTCTGGAACTCTTCCTCTGTGAAGACGGACTCCTCAGCCTGTTTTTTGGCGGGTCGATCCGGTTGATGACAAGCGCGGCGACTGGGAGTATTCTCCACAATCTAAACAAAACATACATTTTTAAATCATTCAACACACATAATATATCAGCACTGACTGATAGGGCTTTTCACACTGCGTTTAACCCCGGGTTATCGTAGTTCTGATCCCCGCTTTTAACCCTGGGTAGAGGAATGTTTTAGCGGGATTATAAAATCAGAACCGGATTAGCGCTGTATTAGTGATGCCAAACTTGTGAGGCGTTTAGGGTAAGAACGATAACTATAACTATATTAGCGTCCACACCACTGAACGATATCATTGTGTTTATTATAAGCATTATTATTATTATTTGTCGTCTGTCTCTTTAAATGCACGATGGATTCTGATTGGCTGTCAATGTTTTTATCATTCATTAGCTGGAAAAATATTTGTTTTGAAAGTGATTCCGTCAATATCATTATTTATGTGGTGTGGACTATACTTTTATATTTATATATTTATATTTTAAAACTATATCTTTCTCGTTATAGTTATCGTCCTTGGCTTGAACGGATCTTTAGAAGGTTACGACTAGATGCTTAGCATTGCTATGAGGCACGTGATTGGTTGGTTGTCTGATGCTTAGCATTAGCATGTTCGCATTTGCTCAAATAGCAAAAGAAAAACTTTTCAAAACGAGGGAAAAATAGAGAGAGATTAATAACGGCAGTCAGAAGAGAGAGAGATGTTCTCTCCGGCAAAACAGCTTTAGACCATTTATAGAATTTACACAATAGCTTTCTTCTCCTTCTCTAGGCATTTATACTCAAGTTATTTGTGATATATCAAATAATCTTCAAAAAAATAAAAATAAAAACATTCTAGTAATAAATGGTTTGTTTTGTGTGTCAAAATAAGTCACTTTTTAAAAAGAAAATTCGCTAAAAGTAACTCCAAATTCCTTCATTTTCCAGTCAAAACATGAACGTGTTTTTGAAAGAGACCACGAATATTTATAAAAATAATGAATAATTAATACATTTCCAGTAATGATTTTTACCAGATTGTGATTTGCACGTAAACACGTAAAAATAGCCACCTAAAAGAAGTTTACAGTATTAGATTACTTCTAATAAACTTAATGTATATTGTTAAAAATGTACATCATAAAAAAAAATGAAAATATAAAAATCTTATGATGCTAATGACCGCTAAAACGCGTGATAACAGTCTGTGAAAAGTGTCTATGCTTGTGCGACTTTATACAGGTCATGTGGTGCGCTCGTCCAATCAGTGACACGGACACCGCGGATATGCAAATGAGCAGGTTAACCCAGATGCCCAGTGAATGCACAGGGTTAACTAGCTGAAGTGTGGAAAGCCCTGTGTTTGACCGGATAAACCTGAAGAGATTCAGACCTTGGTTGCGTGGCTGCTTTGTGTTTTATTAGCAGAGGACAGGAAGTACTTCAGATTTAAGCCGAGTTTACTCTTCTTCTGTTTCTTTCTGTATTCGTCTGAGGAAAGCAGAAACACTCATCAGATGGCGAACTAACAGAACGATCAGGTCTGAGGATGTGAGAGTTACCCAGGGCGGATCGGATGTGTTTGTCTTTGACGGTGTTTGTGTTTCTCCTCGAGGATCCTCCGGGTCTCTGGATCTGTCGGATCCGCTTCTGAACGCCCTGTTTATCGGTGCTGATCCGCTTCATCAGCGCAGACTTACGAGAACTGCTCTTCTTCTGCTTCACTGCGTCTACAGAGGAGGAGGAGGAGTATTAGAGTTTACTGCCATATCAGCATCACCAGCTATTACATGGCAGATACACATTAAACATTTCACAACATAGTATTATAAGTAGACCTATAACAATTAAAACAAATGTAGACGGAAAAAACATCCTGGATCCAGAAGGTATTTTGCAATTTTTAGTACATTTAAAGAATCTTAATTGTACTTTTTTTTTTTTTTAACATGTACTTTAACATGCATGTTTATTAGTGTGCATGTTTATTAATGTGCATGTTTATTATTAATGTGCATGTTTATTAATGTGCATGTTTATTATTAATGTGCATGTTTATTAATGTGCATGTTTATTATTAATGTGCAAGTTTATTAATGTGCATGTTTATTATTAATGTGCATGTGCATGTTTATTATTGTGCATGTTTATTATTAATGTGCAAGTTTATTAATGTGCATGTTTATTATTAATGTGCATGTGCATGTTTATTAATGTGCATGTTTATTATTGTGCATGTTTATTATTAATGTGCATGTTTATTATTGTGCATGTTTATTATTAATGTGCAAGTTTATTAATGTGCATGTTTATTATTAATGTGCATGTGCATGTTTATTATTTTGCATGTTTATTATTAATGTGCATGTTTATTATTGTGCATGTTTATTATTAATGTGCATGTTTATTATTGTGTATGTTTATTATTGTGCATGTTTATTATTAATGTGCATGTTTATTATTGTGCATGTTTATTATTAATGTGCATGTTTATTATTGTGTATGTTTATTATTGTGCATGTTTATTATTAATGTGCATGTTTATTAATGTGCATGTTTATTAATGTGCATGTTTATTATTAATGTGCATGTTTATTAATGTGCATGTTTATTAATGTGCATGTTTATTATTAATGTGCATGTGCAGCGCGGCCTCCCGGACAGAGCTCTACATCTGCCGGGCTTCCAGCTGTCCCGAGCGGATCGCAGCGCGGAGCTAACGGGGAAAACGAGAGGTGGAGGATTGTGTTTCTACATTAACGAAAGTTGGTGTTCAGATGTGTGCTCTCCTAATTTAGAGGCCCATTTCATAAACTGTAAACCTTTCGACTCGCTGTGGGAGTTTTCCTCGTTCATTCTCGTGAATGTGAGCATCCCTCCAGACGCGAGTGTGAGCGACAGATGGCTGGACAAAGAGCTGAAATGGAACAAAGGTACCCAGACTCAATTTTAATCATACTTGGGGATTTTAACAAAGCAAATCTCTCCCGTGAACTGCCAAAATACAGACAGCACGTTACACGTCCCACCAGAGACAGTAATATACTGGACCACTGTTACACCACAATGAAGAAAGCATATCTCTCCGTCCCACGGGCTCTCTGATCACGGTCTGGCTCATCTTATACCGTCCTACAGGCAGAAACTGAATCAGCTAAACCTGTAATAAGGACTGTATAAGATGTACTAATGAAGCAGAGGATCTACAGGCCGGCTTGGGTTGCACTGATTGGACTGTTTTTGAAGCTGCTGACACCGATCTGGATGAGCTCACAGATACTGCACTCCTACCAGAACATTCTTAACATTCACTTATGATAAACCATGGTTTACTGGGAAACTCAAACAGCTTCGTCATGCCACAGAGGATGCTTACAGAAGTGGGGGAAAATCTTGTATAACCAGACCAGACACAGACTGACAAAGGAGATCAGCGCTGCTCAAAGAAGCTACTCTGAAAAGCTGAAAGACCAGTTTTCATCCAGCGACCCGGCATCAGTCCGGAGAGCCTGAGGAACATCACCAAACATCACCTGAGCTTGAGCTCTGCGTGGAGGACGAGAGCCGAGTCTTCATAAAACAGAAGACCAGGAAAGCTTCAGGCCCAGACAGCATCTCATCTGCTTGTTTAAAGCCTGCGCTGACCAGCTGACCCCAGTCTCACGCAGATCGCCAACACATCACTGGAGGAGTGTGACGTTCCCTGCCGCTTCAAGCGCTCCTCGATCATTCCGGTCCCCAGAAACACAAACCCACTGGACTTAATGACTACAGACCTGTCGCTCTCACGTCTGTGGTCATGAAGTCGATTGAAAGACTGGTGTTGGCCCACCTGAAGGACATCACTGGACCCCTTCAGTCTGCAGACACAGCAAACGGGTCTGTGGATGACGCGGTCAACATGGGACTGCTCTATATCCTGCAACATCTCGACAGACCTGGGACTCATGCCAGGATCTTATTTGCCAGGGACTCTCAGCATCAGCGCCGGCACCACCCAGGGGTGCGTTCTCTCCCTGTGCACTAATGACTGCACTTCTAATGACTGCGGGTGAACTCCTCGCAGACTCCACTCGGCCTGGACGCCGCCGGTGTGAACCGTTACCTCACGGGCCACTAGGACATTAGACACAGGAACAGTTTCTTCCCACAGGCATTTCCCTTCTGAACAGTTAACATGCCTCCCAAGCTTACGCCTGTTAGTGCAATACTCCCACTGTTTAGTGCAATATCGTCTAAACTCAGGTGATATTTATATTTACTCATACTATTCAAAATACTGTAAATATGTTCATAATCTGTAAATGTTTATTCTGACTAAACCCAACTGTGACCTTATACTTTTTTCATATTTCTATATTTATATTTTTATTCCTAGAATTTGTATCACTATGTTTCTTGTTGTATTTGTATTTGTATATGTGCACTGGAAGCTTCAGTACTAGGAAAAATTCACTCTGGGCAATACAGCTCTTTCTGATTATGATGTGTTATTGTAGACAAAGTGTGCAATTTGTAGTATTTGGAATAAGCCAAAGGTATTGCATATACGTTTTTACTCAAATATAATACACTTATGGTATATTGCTACAATCGAAATTAATTTGTAATGTACTTGTAACACAAATGAAGTAAACTTTAATATCACCTAATCAAGCATGTAATTAGTCCCTACACAGGCATATACATAAAGTTGTTCCAATTTAGCACACTAAATACACTTAAAATTATGCCTTGCTACAAATTAATTACAACTAAAATATACCTAGTACAAAATGAGTTGTTCCAAAATAGCACACTTCAAGTTAACTAATCATTAGCACACTTGAAGTATACTGAATTAAGTCTGGCTGCAAGTATCCTTAGCATTTTTTTTTTTTTTTCACCAAGGAATAGGCTACTAGCCGCCTCAAAAACCGATAAATTACCTCTCTCGCTGAACAGTTCAAGTCCCCTTCGGATCAGTGATGCTGACATGATCAAGCTGGTGAAAATAAATGTAGATAAATATAAAGTACTATAAAGCGTTGGATGTTTTCAAGCTAACATGTGAATTCATCGCGTGCGCCACAACATTGAGTCGACCGGGAAACACGAGCTCCAGAAACAAGGTTCCGCCTGTAGATTAATAAGTAAGAGCTAGAACGCTCTCAAAACTAGCGTTCAGACAAGGTTCTCTCAAAGTTATAAACATATAGTAATTCGTTCATGTAGTAATCAGGGGCTCGTTCTTCGTACGTCGCTAACTCAGTTAGCTGGATTTGATTGTTGACGATTTGGCATGATCTTGGATCGTTTGGTTCTTCGAAGCTCATCCTGGACTTGCTGTCATAGCAACACATGCGCAAGCTCAAACCTGCTCGGGAGCAGTTTATTTCATGTAAACAGGATTAGATCGCGGCTTCATAAGCGGAGCTGATACGGGAAGTCCAGCGCAGCGCGATAGTGCACTTTCTGAGATGTTTTTTTTTTCTTTCTCGTGACTCGTGAGATTGTCGTTTACATTATTAAATTGTTGGAAACGCACATTTATTTTCGACTTGTCGGAGTCTGGCTTTAAATACAGCACAAACTGTTTGCATTGCCCTAAGATTATTTGCGAGTGGCTCTTTCCTTTACACTATTGGAGATGCGGAGAAGTTGATGGAAAGGGCTGTCTGTCGTGTCATTTGGAGTTTACCTGGCGCTTTTAGGTTTAAAAAACAGTTTTTTTTTTGTTTTTTTTTGGCATTTCCAAGCCACTTTAGACCCAATGTTGTAAAGCAGTTTTTTTTAAAGCAAATTTTTTTTTAGGCTATCATCATTTTTTATGAAGATCATACAATCATGACCATGCCGATTACAGTATGTCACTCAGGCTTCACTAACGTGATTGGTACCATAGACTATAGGCTGCCATCAAGGCCTCAATGAAGGGGATTATGTGAACAGAAAGGGGGTTCACAATGTAAATGTGCAGCCCAGTTACAATTGGGATTCTTAATATTCCAGATTAATAATATTATATCAAATTAAAAAAAAGGCAGTTGACAAATCTTCCATAATCACAAATGTGAAAGCAAAATGTCCAGGATCTGTGCATGACTTAAGAATTTTCAGAGATTCACATTCCTGCACATTATTTGAAAGTGGTAAGGAAAGTTCCACAATTAAATATCAAGCTCACTGTATTACATACACTTATTGATCCTAACAGAACTGCATTTTTCATAGGTGATTATGACATGTTCCTGCAGACAGGTGTTTTATGACCCCATTCCCTGACCCAAACCAATGCAGCTCTAGCCAGGACAAGGGCACACAATAAAAATGAACTTCAGCTAACTAAAGGGAAGATTTCAGTGTCTGAGAAGTCTGAGGGTTGCACACCTGACAGGGCCTGTGACATTGCTACATGTGCCATATTACACAACATTGCCAAAAAAAAAAAAAATCATTAAATGTTTAATAAAAGACAAATATGCTTAGTTCCTTGAGTTTTATTTCAATTGTTCTTTGTAAAGAAAAGCCAGTGGTCCAGTGCCTGCAACAAGAGATATTAGACACATGCCTCATGCAACAAATAAAAAGGAGAAGTTGGCTATACACTGCCCACCTGTAGGCCTGTGTCTCTCTGTCTGTGCAGACTCTTCTGTAGGCCTTTCTGTAGATGTGGAATCCTGCAACTTATATTGCAGCCATAAAGCATACAAGTATAAATGAAGTAAAGTTATGTATGCACTTGCAGGTAGGCTAGTTCCTCCGACAGTTATCTGAGAGGGGTTATTCAGTGCAATGGAAACAAATGGACATTACAAGGTCTTATACTTTCTTTCCTTTGGAAAGTTAGAGAATGTCCACTTACTGCACATATTTCAGCCACTATACTTTCTTGGGAACAGATACAAGTGTTGGTGTATTATGTAAAAGTGCACAAAAGAGGAAAACACAATGTCATTACAATGAACTACACTCGGGAAAATGTGATCAATAACTCATGGCAAAATATTTTTACATTAATATAAGTTTATCAGTTTTCACTTTCACAAGTCAAAGCAATTCATCATTACTTTTAATGCGACCTTCATTTGATGCAGCAATATTTGTACAATTATTTTACAGTGTAGGCTACTAAGATCTTTTCTTTTTTTTCAGCCTTTTTCTTGGTTGCTTTTATAAACAGACAACCATTTATTTAACAGTGCCTTTTATAGAAGAGAAGAGACTATAATATAACTAAAAATTACCATTAGGCTGTGTAGAATATTTTTGTACTTCACTTTTATTTGTTCCCATGTTCTAGTGTGGTGACTCTGACATTACAATGAACAAAGTAGCCTAATTATGCAATTATTAAAATACAAAAAAGGCTAATAAGTGATAAAAACATCTAACATGGCCACTTCTAACAGATTTAAATTGTCTGCTACTTTTTGCCAGCCCTCTCTCCTGGCTTTTGCAGACTTTGTGTTCCCTGGCGTTTTGATTAAACATTAAAATTCCGAATAAACTTGCTCTGTTGAGGAGAAAAACTGTGCGCGCTCTTTGGCCACGCTGAACAGCCAATAGCAGCGTTGCTGATCAATGTTTCTACGATCGATACATATCCCCTTTTAAGCCAGCGCATGAACGCGCAGTTATCTCAGATAACTCAATCCAGCGATACTAATCATAAACAACAGGTGAGTTCGAAGAACCCAATTAGCCGGATCATGATTAGCACGATGATATCATCTTGGATGTGTCATTTGATCTCGGATGTAATAAGCAACGTACGAAGAACGAGCCCCTGGTCTTTAATAATGTTCTCAAAACGTTAGCATAAAAACAAAGGAACAAAAAAAAGTAACGTGGTTTTTTTTTACTGAAATATTTTAGTTTGATGTTTGTCCAACGTTCCGGTCCGAGAACATTCAGAAATAACATTTTCATTACAGGAAGGTTAGTAAAACGTTCTTAGAAGAATATTTTTGGGGGGAAGTTTCTGTAAATGATTTAGTATGGCCCTCTATCTATCTATCTATCTATCTATCTATCTATCTATCTATCTATCTATCTATCTATCTATCTATCTATCTATCTATCTATCTATCTATCTATCTATCTATCTATCCATCTATCCATCTATAGATTTTCCCCTACGCACAGACTTAAGTTTACTTGGGCAAAAAGAGAACAGTAAGAGCATGGCAAAGGTGACATGATTCATTACTTCATTTTTCTCCAATATGATTGTTCTTATTCAGCAAACTCTTCTGTTACAAAGAAGAAGCTTTGTTATTCAAAGTCATGAGTTTATATATTTAAACATCTGTCTAGTTTCACTTCCCCTTTTGTTATATTCGGACATGATTAAAGGAGAAGTTCACTTTTAAAATGTCATAATCACCCTCAAGTCAATGGGACCCAAAAACTGTCTGGTTACTGACATTCTTCTAAATATCTTCCTTTCTGTTCAGCAGAAGAAAGAAATTCATACAGGTTTGAAACAACATGAGGGTGATTATATGATGACAGAATTTTCATTTTAAAAGTGAACTTCTCCTTTAAGACACACTGACTGACCTTCACCAAAGTGTTTGGAAACATTTCAGGTTTCAAATTCAAAAGCATATAATTGTTAATCCTGCAAGAAAAATCAATGTTAGTTATGATTAAATAAAAAATCTATCTATCTCTATCTGGGTCAGATTTGAATTTTATATCCTATAAAATGTAATTCAGCTGTTTGAGGCCTTTACTGTTCATTTAGTGACATTTAGACTGCCATATGATGAACATCTGAGTGTCTCAACAAGCCTTAGATTGTGAAAGTGATGATAATCTCGTGATTTTATTTAGGTCAGCCAGGGGTTTTTGACAGTGTTGAAATCGTACAGTCCCTTGACCCGTGTTTGTTTGCTTGCTTCAATCCAAACTTTACACACAGAAATGTCAAAACAAAGGAGATTTTGAACATGCCTCATCGTGTAGAATCTCTGAAATCTATGAAACTGTACTGAAGCTTTTTTATGATCAGCATCTGTGTTTTGATGCAAGTCATTTACAGTAAACGATCAGAAATCTTAGCCCCCCCCCCCCCCCCCATTGCAAATCAGTTTTATTGGCAAAATAGGCTACAGACTTTCAAATGTTTGCAACGAATAAATCAAAAGTAATTGACACATAGCTAGTGTATGATGTACACTGTCCTGAAGGGGGCGCTAGAGTTACAGATCTAAACTCAGATTACAAAAATCAGTGAAAGTTCAAGTCTTTTTATACCACTTTATTAACAAACTGTAGGCTACTTATTAAGCAAATCCATGTGCATTAAAAATAAATGCGAAGGTAGCTTTTTTGAAAATACACATTTAAAAAAAAATAAAAATTGCCCTTATAATGTAAATTTGTAGCTAATTGTAGCTAATTATAGGTAGGCCTGATTAGACCAAGGCTACTAAAAGTTATTAAAAAGATGTATACATTTTGGAAAAAAAACTATAGGCTAGTCTAAAAAGTAGACATAAACATTAGGAAAAAAAATGTTAAATTAATTTCCATTCGTCGTTTTAACGTATTTAGGTAAAAGCACCAAATAACGTCATATAGGAATAAGAAAACGTCATTTTTGTGTCTGTGACGGAGATTTTAAGGAAAGAAGACCGAGGGGATTTTTTAGAGGAGCTTTTCTGAGAGAAGCGAGACGCGGTTTACAGAAGCGAGAAACAAACCGCAAGGATTTTACCATTTTATTCTCTTCAAACGAAAACAAAGAGAGAGAGAACGAAAAGGGAAACCCTTTATCTCAAAAAACCATGAGTAAATCAAAGGTCTGAAAGTTGCCTTGAGCTCCCGCTAGTCGACGGAGAGATGGAGGAGAGCAGGTCAGTTTATACATGTGTTTCATTATCATTTAGGGCCAAAAAACGCTGGTCATTTTCTGAAATATATTGTTAATACCTCAGCAGCTAATGTCAAGCTCTCAGACTGATTTTAAATCGTAATTTTGACCATCCCTGAAATGGGTCCTACCATTAAAGAGCATTACCTGAGCTGTCGGATAAAATAAAGCGCTGATTCAGGGATGAAGAATGTGTTTAAAATGCATTGACACAGTTCAGCTGAGTGAAAACATGTGCCCTCTTTAATGCTGTTAAACTGAATGAACGAAGCAAACTATATTTCCACAACTAGAAGCGCGAAGTGTGTGTGTGTGTGTGCTGGGATGGATGATGGTGTTTGTGATAAGTGGAAAAAGTGTAGGGGACAGATCGAAGGATGTGACGGCAAAGGTGTGAGTGCTGGAGGATGTAGAGCTCTTTTTTCTCGTAATCACACTGTGTGTGTGTGTGTGTGTGTGTGTGTGTGTGTGTGTTTGTGGTTTAGATATTTTTTGCGATTCTAGGAAGAAACGAGATAACAGCCCACTGGACTATAATTCAACCCATCAG
This sequence comes from Vimba vimba, assembly GCA_022828995.1. Classification (NCBI taxonomy): domain Eukaryota; kingdom Metazoa; phylum Chordata; class Actinopteri; order Cypriniformes; family Leuciscidae; genus Vimba; species Vimba vimba. The sequence goes on along the minus strand of CM040828.1, from coordinate 1,265,650 downwards.
TTACTTCAGCCTGCTAATATTTAGTCAAATTCTTAATAAGAATGAGAGTTGTAAATAGAGATCATCAGTAGCCTAAGTTCGGTGTGTGTGTGTGTGTGTGTGTGTGTGTATTTGACTGTGGTAGCCTAATGCCACATGTTTTTCACCGACCTAAATTTCTCATAGATCACCTTTTTTTTCTCTCAAACTCTTTCTCTCGTGGTTTAAAGACAGAGTCAGTGCATATTCAGAGTCAGTCACATATTTTGGGCTTTTTGCGCACGCGCACTGTCATAATGATGTTTATGAAGGAGTTATAGGGTGTTTTTCTTCGGATGGATTGTTGATTTAGTGCTGTTGACACGAGCTGAAATACAACTGTGAAAAGCTGTGAAAGTTTCTCTCTGTTTCGGTTTCGCCTCAATAATTTGTCAGTTTGGATCTCAATTCAGAGGTTGAAATGGCCGAAATGACTGACTGAAACACAAACGAGCGAAATAACACTTCGTCAGGCTAAAGTTGGTTAGCGTAGCCTACTTTCACATGTAAATATAGCATTCAAAGAACTTCTCTATCTTGGTTTGTATGTGTTATAAACATGTTTCCTCAAAAATTGGCTTCTTTTGGCCAATGGACGTAGCCTAAATAAACAACATTTTCACTCACACTACTCACACTGCTTGTTTAATTTGTAACAATGTTCACAAGTGGGTAGAGAATTATTAACTGACTGTAAACAGGGCATTTGAGCATAATTAAAATTTAAAATTAAACTCTAGAATGTAGCCTACATATCTAAAATAAAATAAAAATCATATTTTTGCATAATTTAAGCAAAATTACAGCTTGATTGGAAATTACAGTAAGTACATTTTATTTAGTCTACCGTCATTTCCAATCAAGCTGTAATTTTGTTTATTTTCAAAATATAGCTAATTATTTCAAAATTAATTAAATGAATTAAATGTGACAATTTATGTGATATATATATATATATATATATATATATATATATATATATATATATATATATATATATATATATATATATATAAATATAAAACAGTGAAATAAATATTTTATATTTTATATTTGTGTGTGTCTTAAAGTGTTTGTGGTTTAGATTTGTTTTTGCGATTCTAGGAAGAAACGAGATAACAGCCCACTGGACACACATAAATACACACATACACACATAAATTTTCACATTTCATCTCAAGGTCACTAACTTAAAAAACAGTAATTCAAATTTGTGATTTTGAAAATGATTAGTACTTGTTTTTGATATAATAGTTTAAAATAATATTTGTTGGGAAAAATAATAATGAATTCTTATATAATTGCATAAAATGCGTTTAACACAAGGTGTGTAGCACAAATAGATGAGGAAGTCTTAAGACCTGCTAAGGGTCGTGGAAATTCCCTATAAAGTTATCACATTTTGTTCACTTTTGACATTCATATATTCAGCAATGGCTGAAAGTATTGGCAATAACATATGTAGTGTTGTAGTGTTTTGCTGCTTTATTATTTGTTGATTAATTCACATGTTGGTAACATAGAAAACTGTTCTGTCATTAATGAATAACTACAGTAACAAATGAGAGTAATGCACTATTAACTAGTAGTTACTATTATCTATCAAGATACTCTGCATAATGAATTAGTTAGTAATAGATTCATTAGTTGAATGTGGTAGTTCACTATTAGATGATAATTACTGTTTTTTCAAACCTCCCATGATTTCTAAGAACGTAATGACTCAAGTGTTACCAAATCCATCAAAAAGAATTACTAATAATTAGGATCAGTATTCTAAAGTGAAAACTCTAGTAATGACTGAAGTCATTCAAACCTCAGTTGAGGTTTTTGTAAGGGTTTTGGATAGTAATGACTCAAGCACTACTACATCTTTCTGAGAGAATCATTATCATCTGCATCAGTATTCTTGCGTCACTCTGTGTTCCTGTGTGAAGTTGTAAACTTAAAGGTTCCAAAAAGGTCTTTTTCATCCCCTTTTCTCCTTCTTCAATGCCAGTTTTGTGTTCACCAAAGAACATTTCAGTGATCAGTTCTTAAAAGAACCATTTTTTTGTTTGTGAAGAACATTTTAAAAATCTAAAGAAACATTTTCCACAGTAAAGTTATTCATGGAACCATGGAACCACAGTATTTACAGTGTTAACCACCTTCTTCAAAACCTCTGCGATTCGCTCTGGCACACTGGATATCAACTTCTGGGTCAAATCTGGGTCAAATCCTGAAGGATGGCCATCCATTCTTGCCTTAGTTTTACCCAGCAAATTGGGTTGTTTATTTAACCCATCATACAGGGATTGATTCATTTTTACTATAATACTAGTTTTTAGCGCAATTTTCCAACGGACAAAATTGCGATTGTTAACTCATGATTTCTGTTCTGTCTGTGCGCACCAATCTTGCACTTCTATCTACTCCTCAACCAGACCACCTAGAGATTTCGGGTTTTCGGCATTATGTTAAGGAAGGTCTAATCTCGGGAACGCACAAAAAAAAAAAAAAAAAAACCCCGGGAAAAGATTTACTATCTCTTAGTGTTGTGATCCCATGAGGTGAGAAAATTGCGCTAAAACACTCACCGAGTTTTTATTACTTGTTTTTTATTTTTACTTCATACATGAATTAATGTTAACAGATTAACTTAAATCCTCTGACCTTAAAAAAAAAAAAATTCTCCATACAACCGCTGGTTTGCATGATAATTCCTTTATTTTTTATCATATTATATATACAGAATAGTATATTTTATATAGTTTTGAATGCATATTGCATACATTTATTTCATACAAGTTCATTCCATTACGCGAAAAGATCGACGTGTCACTCGACCATTTTGGCGGAGCTGCACTGCTCTCAGCTGAAGAGGACGCAAAAAGCCTGCAAACCCAAACACTGGGTTGTTACGCCTGACCCAGGATCTGTGTTACACAAAAACTACCCAAACACTGGGTTGTTACGCCTGACCCATGATCTGGGTTACACAAAAACTACCCAAACACTGGGTTGTTACGCCTGACCCATGATCTGGGTTACACAAAAACTACCCAAACACTGGGTTGTTACGCCTGACCCAGGATCTGGGTTACACAAAAACTACCCAAACACTGGGTTGTTACGCCTGACCCAGGATCTGGGTTACACAAAAACTACCCAAACACTGGGTTGTTACGTCTGACCCAGGATCTGTGTTACACAAAAACTACCCAAACACTGGGTTGTTACGCCTGACCCATGATCTGTGTTACACAAAAACTACCCAAACACTGGGTTGTTACGCCTGACCCAGGATCTGGGTTACACAAAAACTACCCAAACACTGGGTTGTTACGCCTGACCCATGATCTGGGTTACACAAAAACTACCCAAACACTGGGTTGTTACGCCTGACCCAGGATCTGGGTTACACAAAAACTACCCAAACACTGGGTTGTTACGCCTGACCCATGATCTGGGTTACACAAAAACTACCCAAACACTGGGTTGTTACGCCTGACCCAGGATCTGGGTTACACAAAAACTACCCAAACACTGGGTTGTTACGCCTGACCCAGGATCTGGGTTACACAAAAACTACCCAAACACTGGGTTGTTACGTCTGACCCAGGATCTGTGTTACACAAAAACTACCCAAACACTGGGTTGTTACGTCTGACCCAGGATCTGTGTTACACAAAAACTACCCAAACACTGGGTTGTTACGCCTGACCCAGGATCTGGGTTACACAAAAACTACCCAAACACTGGGTTGTTACGCCTGACCCAGGATCTGTGTTACACAAAAACTACCCAAACACTGGGTTGTTACGCCTGACCCAGGATCTGGGTTACACAAAAACTACCCAAACACTGGGTTGTTACGCCTGACCCAGGATCTGGGTTACACAAAAACTACCCAAACACTGGGTTGTTACGCCTGACCCAGGATCTGGGTTACACAAAAACTACTCAAACACTGGGTTGTTACGCCTGACCCAGGATCTGGGTTACACAAAACTACCCAAACACTGGGTTGTTACGCCTGACCCAGGATCTGGGTTACACAAAAACTACCCAAACACTGGGTTGTTACACCTGACCCAGGATCTGGGTTACACAAAAACTACCCAAACACTGGGTTGTTACGCCTGACCCAGGATCTGGGTTACACAAAAACTACCCAAACACTGGGTTGTTACGCCTGACCCAGGATCTGTGTAACACAAAAACTACCCAAACACTGGGTTGTTACGCCTGACCCAGGATCTGGGTTACACAAAAACTACCCAAACACTGGGTTGTTACGCCTGACCCAGGATCTGGGTTACACAAAAACTACCCAAACACTGGGTTGTTACGTCTGACCCATGATCTGGGTTACACAAAAACTACCCAAACACTGGGTTGTTACGCCTGACCCAGGATCTGTGTTACACAAAAACTACCCAAACACTGGGTTGTTACGCCTGACCCAGGATCTGTGTAACACAAAAACTACTCAAACACTGGGTTGTTACGTCTGACCCAGGATCTGTGTTACACAAAAACTACCCAAACACTGGGTTGTTACGTCTGACCCAGGATCTGTGTTACACAAAAACTACTCAAACACTGGGTTGTTACGTCTGACCCAGGATCTGTGTTACACAAAAACTACCCAAACACTGGGTTGTTACGCCTGACCCAGGATCTGTGTAACACAAAAACTACTCAAACACTGGGTTGTTACGTCTGACCCAGGATCTGTGTTACACAAAAACTACTCAAACACTGGGTTGTTACGTCTGACCCAGGATCTGTGTTACACAAAAACTACCCAAACACTGGGTTGTTACGTCTGACCCAGGATCTGTGTTACACAAAAACTACTCAAACACTGGGTTGTTACGTCTGACCCAGGATCTGTGTTACACAAAAACTACCCAAACACTGGGTTGTTACGCCTGACCCAGGATCTGTGTTACACAAAAACTACCCAAACACTGGGTTGTTACGCCTGACCCAGGATCTGTGTAACACAAAAACTACTCAAACACTGGGTTGTTACGTCTGACCCAGGATCTGTGTTACACAAAAACTACCCAAACACTGGGTTGTTACGTCTGACCCAGGATCTGGGTTACACAAAAACTACCCAAACACTGGGTTGTTACGTCTGACCCATGATCTGGGTTACACAAAAACTACCCAAACACTGGGTTGTTACGCCTGACCCAGGATCTGTGTTACACAAAAACTACCCAAACACTGGGTTGTTACGCCTGACCCAGGATCTGTGTAACACAAAAACTACTCAAACACTGGGTTGTTACGCCTGACCCAGGATCTGTGTAACACAAAAACTACCCAAACACTGGGTTGTTACGTCTGACCCATGATCTGGGTTACACAAAAACTACCCAAACACTGGGTTGTTACGCCTGACCCAGGATCTGTGTTACACAAAAACTACCCAAACACTGGGTTGTTACGCCTGACCCAGGATCTGTGTAACACAAAAACTACTCAAACACTGGGTTGTTACGTCTGACCCAGGATCTGGGTTACACAAAAACTACCCAAACACTGGGTTGTTACGTCTGACCCATGATCTGGGTTACACAAAAACTACCCAAACACTGGGTTGTTACGCCTGACCCAGGATCTGTGTTACACAAAAACTACCCAAACACTGGGTTGTTACGCCTGACCCAGGATCTGTGTAACACAAAAACTACCCAAACACTGGGTTGTTACGCCTGACCCAGGATCTGTGTTACACAAAAACTACCCAAACACTGGGTTGTTACGTCTGACCCAGGATCTGTGTTACACAAAAACTACCCAAACACTGGGTTGTTACGCCTGACCCAGGATCTGGGTTACACAAAAACTACCCAAACACTGGGTTGTTACGCCTGACCCAGGATCTGGGTTACACAAAAACTACCCAAACACTGGGTTGTTACGTCTGACCCAGGATCTGTGTTACACAAAAACTACCCAAACACTGGGTTGTTACGCCTGACCCAGGATCTGGGTTACACAAAAACTACCCAAACACTGGGTTGTTACGCCTGACCCAGGATCTGTGTTACACAAAAACTACCCAAACACTGGGTTGTTACGCCTGACCCAGGATCTGTGTTACACAAAAACTACCCAAACACTGGGTTGTTACGCCTGACCCAGGATCTGGGTTACACAAAAACTACCCAAACACTGGGTTGTTACGCCTGACCCAGGATCTGTGTTACACAAAAACTACCCAAACACTGGGTTGTTACGTCTGACCCATGATCTGGGTTACACAAAAACTACCCAAACACTGGGTTGTTACGCCTGACCCAGGATCTGGGTTACACAAAAACTACCCAAACACTGGGTTGTTACGTCTGACCCATGATCTGGGTTACACAAAAACTACCCAAACACTGGGTTGTTACGTCTGACCCATGATCTGGGTTACACAAAAACTACCCAAACACTGGGTTGTTACGTCTGACCCATGATCTGTGTTACACAAAAACTACCCAAACACTGGGTTGTTACGCCTGACCCAGGATCTGGGTTACACAAAAACTACCCAAACACTGGGTTGTTACGCCTGACCCAGGATCTGTGTTACACAAAAACTACCCAAACACTGGGTTGTTACGCCTGACCCAGGATCTGTGTAACACAAAAACTACTCAAACACTGGGTTGTTACGTCTGACCCAGGATCTGTGTTACACAAAAACTACCCAAACACTGGGTTGTTACGCCTGACCCAGGATCTGGGTTACACAAAAACTACACAAACACTGGGTTGTTACGCTTGACCCAGGATCTGGGTTACACAAAAACTACCCAAACACTGGGTTGTTACGCCTGACCCAGGATCTGGGTTACACAAAAACTACCCAAACACTGGGTTGTTACGCTTGACCCAGGATCTGGGTTACACAAAAACTACCCAAACACTGGGTTGTTACGCCTGACCCAGGATCTGGGTTACACAAAAACTACCCAAACACTGGGTTGTTACGCCTGACCCAGGATCTGGGTTACACAAAAACTACCCAAACACTGGGTTGTTACGTCTGACCCAGGATCTGGGTTACACAAAAACTACACAAACACTGGGTTGTTACGCCTGACCCAGGATCTGGGTTACACAAAAACTACCCAAACACTGGGTTGTTACGCTTGACCCAGGATCTGGGTAACACAAAAACTACACAAACACTGGGTTGTTACGCCTGACCCAGGATCTGTGTTACACAAAAACTACCCAAACACTGGGTTGTTACGCCTGACCCAGGATCTGGGTTATACAAAAACTACTCAAACACTGGGTTGTTACGCCTGACCCAGGATCTGGGTTACACAAAAACTACCCAAACACTGGGTTGTTACGCCTGACCCATGATCTGGGTTACACAAAAACTACCCAAACACTGGGTTGTTACGTCTGACCCAGGATCTGGGTTACACAAAAACTACACAAACACTGGGTTGTTACGCCTGACCCAGGATCTGGGTTACACAAAAACTACCCAAACACTGGGTTGTTACGCTTGACCCAGGATCTGGGTAACACAAAAACTACACAAACACTGGGTTGTTACGCCTGACCCAGGATCTGTGTTACACAAAAACTACCCAAACACTGGGTTGTTACGCCTGACCCAGGATCTGGGTTATACAAAAACTACTCAAAC
>CM040828.1:1232972-1250472 GCA_022828995.1 Vimba vimba | reverse complement strand
AAATGTTCTTTAGAATATTAAAATGCTCTTCATACTAAGAAAAAATAGGTTATTTTAAACCCTCTGGACCGAATTATTATTATTATTTATTTATTTTTTGTATTTTTAAGGGATTTTTTTATACTAAATTATATTTACGCTGTATTTATAATCAATTGTTCACTTTTTGAGCGTAGGAAAATGGAAAATGAAATTTCCAGCTTAAACTGTGGTAAATCTTGAATGCTTTAGAGCGACAGACTGAAGTTTGATCTCTGTTCAAAGACGACACTTGGCAGATTATTGCTGACGTGAAAAAAGTTAAAAAAGAGAACTTAAAAAGAGTAATAGAATTTTACATATGTATTGTTATGAAAAATGCACAAAAATACTATTTTCAATTTTTTTATGAAGTATATATTTTCAAAATCAAGTTTTACTCTAAAACTGCAAGAAAATCAAAGGCATAAATCTAAACAAGTTGTTTTCTAAATACGAGTTTGATATGATCTTTCAGTGAGAGTGTGTTCGGCCGCAGTACCAAACGCCTCCACTAGAGGAAACTCTTCTGCCATTATTAAGTTTATTTATTATTATAAGTTTTTCATTAAGTGCGACTATTTTTTACAGGACCATTTAACCTTTTCGAATCACGTCCACAATATATATATATTTTAGTTTTCTTCGCACAGCAAGTGCCAAAACCTTTACTAAGTTTCGTACAATTCCAATGAAGTAAAAATAAATAAATATTTTTTTTTCCAAAGAGCAGAAATGATCACTGAAAGGTTCTTTAAGGAGAAAAAAAATTCATTATTATACTCCATTTTTCCCCAGTGCACCAACTTTATTGATCCTAAAACAACATTACAATCACCCATTCAGATTTGATGTCAAGTTTAGGCTTAACCCTTGTGCATCGTTTAAATTTACAACCTTTCGTTATGTTTGTGGCTGAAAACAGCCACTACTTTAAACTGCTGTAAAAATGTATCAGATAAATATTTTTTTCACATTTTTTTGCATAAATCTATTAATCAGCCTCAGTCCTGCTCAAAAATACTAAATGTTTAAAAAAAAATCAGGATTTTAACTATTTAATTGCCAAATTCGTAAATGATGTCACTGATTTGGGGAAAAAAAAACACAAAATGACTAATTTTCAATATAAAATGTGATTGTGGACTGGATTTTTTTTTACCTTTTATCACAGTCTTGGACATGTCAAAGATTAGAAACAACATTAGTTTTGATGCATTGTTAGTTTTTGTGCAGCATCAGATTTTAACTTTTTCTCCCTCATTTACTGTTTGTGGCTGTTTTTGCCCCATTGACTTCCATTATAACCACATTTTTTGATTGCAAAGCCATGACACCATATAATCATGCATTTTTGATTGTTGGTGGTTTTCCCTGTTGGGAAGAGGTAAAATTTGTAATTTTTACTGTTGATAACCAGGTGGAACCATTAACCCTTTAGATAGGCCTGTGCAAAAAAAAGCTTAGTTTCTGGCTTTTACATGGAGTGTATATGGAGTATAATAGCATAATAAAGTGTGTGTGTGTGTGTGTGTGTGTGTGTGTGTGTGTGTGTGTGTGTGTGTGTGTGTGTGTACTCACCTTGATGCGTCTGAGAAAATCAAAATATGCACCTCAGCTCTCAGAACTACATGGAGTAAACAAAAACAAAGTAAGTGTATTTTTGCATCTGCTGCCTTTTGATGGTGAGAAATGCAGACTAAACAAATACAAAGCAAGTGGATTTAAACACTTGCATGCAAGCCTGCTGGTCATTTGATGGTGAGAAGAGCAGCAAGCAACATGAGAAAGGGCTTGACTTGTAGTGACGTTTCAGAGATGATTATGCAGCCTGACCCCTCCAGCGAGCTGCACGATGTATCGTCTTCTCCCTCTGACACCACAGACTCAGGAGAGTCAGATCCTGATTTGGATGTGGCACCCTCATCATCCTCTCTAGCTTCCACTGAAGGCGAGGAGGATTCGGAGGATCCTGGATATGGGTGGATTGGGAGAAATGGCGAAGTGTGGTTTTCAGTCAACTCCCTTTCTTCAGCCTGTCAGAGGCGTGACTCCAGGGCCGACGCGCTATGCCATCGCAAGGATCTAGAACATGAATTCTGTGTTCAACGGATTCGTTTTTTTACTGAGGAGATGATTGACCTCATTGTCAGCATGACCAACCTCCATGGGCGCCGCACAATGAGAAACGGGGTGGACTCCACAGATCTCCGTGCCTACATGGGGGCTACTGATTTTGGCCGGCGTCTACAGGTCCAGAGGGGAGTCCACACGTTGCCTGTGGGATCATCGCCTTCCCCTCCTATTTTTACTCCGTAAAAGACAGATTGAACACAGAATCCATGTTCTGGACGCTTGCGATGGCATAGCACGTCGGCCCTGGAGTCACGGGAGTTGGCAGGCTGAAGAAAGGGAGTTGTCTCCGCGTTGGTGGAAAACCACACTTCGCCATTTCTCCCAATCCACCCAGATCCAGGATCCTCCGAATCCTCCTCGCCTTCAGTGGAAGCTAGAGAGGATGATGAGGGTGCCACATCCAAATCAGGATCACAGACTCAGGAGAGTCAGGTGTCAGAGGGAGAAGACGATACATCGTGCAGCTCGCTGGAGGGGTCAGGCTGCATAATCATCTCTGAAACTTCACTACAAGTCAAGCCCTTTCTCATGTTGCTTGCTGCTCTTCTCACCATCAAATGACCAGCAGGCTTGCATGCAAGTGTTTAAATCCACTTGCTTTGTATTTGTTTAGTCTGCATTTCTCACCATCAAAAGGCAGCAGATGCATAAATACACTTACTTTGTTTTTGTTTACTCCATGTAGTTCTGAGAGCTGAGGTGCATATTTTGATTTTCTCAGACGCATCAAGGTGAGTACACACGCACACACACACACACACACACACACACACACACACACACACACACACACACACACACACACACACACACACACACACTTTATTATGCTATTATACTCCATATACACTTCATATAACTCCATGTAAAAGCCAGAAACTAAGCTTTTTTTTGCACAGGCCTATCTAAAGGGTTAATGGTGCCACCTGGTTATCAACAGTAAAAATTACAAATTGTACCTCTTCCCAACAGGGAAAACCACCAACAATCAAAAATGCATAATTATATGGTGTCATGACTTTGCAATCAAAAAATGTGGTTATAATGGAAGTCAATGGGGCAAAAACAGCCACGAACAGTAAATGAGGGAGAAAAAGTTAAAATCTGATGCTGCACAAAAACTAACAATGCATCAAAACTAATGTTGTTTCTGATCTTTGACATGTCCAAGACTGTGATAAAAGGTTAAAAAAAATCCTGTCCACAATCACATTTTATATTGAAAATTAGTCATTTTGTGTGTGTTTTTTCCCAAATCAGTGACATCATTTACGAATTTGGCAATTAAAGAGTTAAAATCCTGAATTTTTTTTACACATTTAGTATTTTTGAGCAGGACGGAGGTTGATTAATAGATTTATGCAAAAAAAATTGAAAAAAATATTTATCTGATATATTTTTACAGCAGTTTAAAGTAGTGGCTGTTTTCAGCCACAAACATAACGAAAGGGTAGTAAATTTGCCCACAGTGTACTGTTGAGTTTTTGAAAAATTTCAAAGCATTTTCCCAAAATATGTGTCAAAATAAGATTTGTCACCAAAAATCATTCCATTTGCTGAAACACAGAGAAAGTTATGGCCAAATTTAGACTAAAAAATACCCCATAGTGGATGAAAACATCCCCAACAGCACATAAGGGTTAAACCCCGGATCAGTGCTTCTACATCAGTGTTATTCACTGCTGATTTTAGGGATAGGATACGGTGAGGGTCAGAAGTACAGTAGGTAAACGAGTCTCCTGCACGATCATTGCCTGACATTGTGCGTGTGTTTGTGTTTCAGTAGTGAAAGTGGCTCCTCCTCAGAAAGTGGAAGTTCGCGGGTTCAACGCTTCTTGGACTGTCAGTTTTGAACACAAGTTTCGAGAGTTTGAGGTCCAGGTCAGATCCGCTGCTCAGAGCTGGACGGTGAGCACGTCGCCCTCATTCACCACAACAAAGGGATTTTGTTGATCGCTTACACACGACTTCTCTAAACTCTACACTCAAAACACACACAACATGCAAAAACCTCAACAAAGCTCTTGTTTTATCATCATAACTTTATATACACAAACCAGTTGCGTTGTTAATGTTGCGTTTTCAACCCATTCAGGGTTTGTGCAAGTGCTTAAAATGCTTTGACTGTTTGAGCTGAGTGTGATATTGCTCATAAATATCAGAGTATATGACACAGCTCGATAAATAAGAGCAAAGATATTGTTTGATAAGTGAGATCTCTGATAGAAGTCCTTGAAAACCGAAAAAGTAGTGCTTGAAAAGTCCATTTTACAGTGTCTGCACGAACCCTGTGTTTCGCAAAGAGTTTGTTTTACATTTTCAAACTGAGCATAAAGCAAATACATGCTTGCAGTTTTGCAGACTTGATCTGAAGATACACACTCGAGCGATTGTAAAACTAAAGGTCAATGGTTAAAGACGGAAGATCTTTGGATGCAGATTCAGACCCCCCTCACAGAGACGCTTGGTTCTGTCCGTGTGTGTGTGTAGGAAGTGAAGGGCAGACCGGCTGAAGGAACTAGTTTGACTCTTTCAGAGGATGAGTTGGTCTCACAGCAACAGTACGTGATCCGGGTGAGAGTCAAGCTTACACTTCCCAACGCGATCTGGAGCGACTGGAGTCAGGAGTACAGCTGGACATCTGAAGTGGGCCAGCCCCCCCCCGCACCAGGTGACACACACACACACACACACACACACACACACACACACACCTTCCCGACTGCACTGACACTATGGGCCCTATCATACACCAGGCGTCGCGCGACGCGAGTGTGTTTTGCTAGTTTCAGCCCGACGCGGTTTTCATTTTCACGTCCTGCGCCGCGATGTTTATATAGCAAATGCATTTGCGCTGATCTATTCACCCTGAGCGGCTGGTCTGAGAACCAGGTGTGTGTTCAGTGTGTGTTCAGTGTGTGTTCAGTGTGTGTTCAGGCGCATTACTGGTGTGTTGCTATTTTGAGGAATGGAAATGAACTCTGAGTCACTGACCAACTGAGACCTGGTCTGAAGTCAATGGCGCAATATTTATTTTTGTTATTTAAAGGACGCGTTAGTAATGTGCGCCTATAGGCGGGTCCACAACACACACACTCTGCTTATTACACACACACACACACACACACACACACACACACACACACTCTGCTTATTACATACACACACACACACTCTGCTTATTACACACACACACACTCTGCTTATTACACACACATACACACACTGCTTATTACACACACACACACACACACACACTCTGCTTATTACACACACACACACTCTGCTTATTACACACACACACTGCTTATTACACAAACACTATGCTTATTACACACACACACACACACACTGCTTATTACACACACACACTCTGCTTATTACACACACACACTGCTTATTACACAAACACTCTGCTTATTACACACACACACACTCTGCTTATCACACACACACTCTGCTTATTACACACACACACACACTCTGCTTATTACACACACACACACACACACACACTCTGCTAATTGCACACACACACACTCTGCTTATTACACACACATACACTCTGCTTATTACACACACACTCTGCTTATTACACACACACACACACACACACACTCTGCTTATTACACACACACACACACACACACACACTCTGCTTATTACACACACACTCTGCTTATTACACACACACACACTCTGCTTATTACACACACACACACACACACTCTGCTTATTACACACACACACACACACACTCTGCTTATTACACACACATACACACACTGCTTATTACACACACACACACACACACACTCTGCTTATTACACACACACACTACTTATTACACAAACACTCTGCTTATTACACACACACACACACTGCTTATTACACACACACACACACACACACACTGCTTATTACACACACACACACACACACACACACACACACACACACTGCTTATTACACACACACACACACACACACTCACTCTGCTTATTACACACACATACACACACTGCTTATTACACACACACACACACACTCTGCTTATTACACACACACACACACTCTGCTTATTACACACACACACACACACACACTGCTTATTACACACACACACACACACACTCTGCTTATTACACACACATACACACACTGCTTATTACACACACACACACACACACTCTGCTTATTACACACACACACACACTCTGCTTATTACACACACACACACACACACACACACACACACACACACACACACACACTCTGCTTATTACACACACACACACACACACTCTGCTTATTACACACACATACACACACACACACACACTTCTTATTACACACTGGATCCTGACGCTGGACACACACACACACGTACGCACGCACGCACACACACACACACTCAGGTGTGCTGACACTAACTCTCAGACGCTGTGTGTCCTCAGACGTCTCCGGGATCCTGGAGCTGGATTGGATAGTCGGAGGATTCACTCTGACAGGACTCGCTCTGGTCGTCGTATCGGTCTGTGCTTTTCTCATCCGCTGCAACAGGAGCAAGAGGTGAGAGATAACACACACTCCATCACCACACTACACACACTCCGTCACCACACTACACACACTCCGTCACCTACACTACACACACTTATCAAAAATAACCATAAGAATTACTATAATGACAACATTAACTGTAATAATGATAACAATAAATATAATGATAACTACAGGGTGGGCCATTTATATGGATACACCGTAATAACATGGGAATGGTTGGTGATATTAAAGTCCTGTTTGTGGCACATTAGTATATGTGAGGGGGCAAACTCCTCAAGATGGGTGGCGACCATCACACATACTAATGTGCCACAAACAGGACTTTAATATCACCAACCATTCCCATGTTATTACGGTGTATCCATATAAATGGCCCACCCTGTACAACGATTACTGTAAAATAACTATGATAAAAACAATAATGATAATAACAATAACTATACTGATAACGATAACTATGAAAATGTAATCAGTAATTGTAATGATAACCATAACTATAATGATACCAATAACTAAAATAATAACAAATATATTAATGATAACAATCAATATAAAGATAACGATAACTATGATAATGATAACGAAGAATATAATGATAACTATAACAATAACTATAAAGATAAAAATAATAACGATAACTATAACTGTAATAATAACTATGATTTTATTATACCTTGTTGTTCATGAGTGACCTTTCACCTTTCAGCCTCAGGAAGAAGTGTTCCCTGGATATTCCGGATCCCTCTAAATTCTTCGGAGATCTGAACTCTCAACACGGAGGGAATTTCACGGTGAGTCCGTGCGATCAGATATATTATGAAAAATGACAATTTAAAATGACTGTTTTCTATTTTAATATATTTTAAAGTGTAATTTATTCCTGTGATCAGAGCTGATGTTCAGCATCATTACTCCAGTCTTCAGTGTCACATGATCCTTCAGAAATCACTCTAATATGAGGATTTGATGCTCAAGAAACATTTATGATTATTATCAGTGTTGAAAACAGTCGTGTACAATTTTTTTTCAAAATTCTTTGATGAATAGAAAGTTCAAAAGAACAGCATTTATTTAAAATAGAATATTTTCTAATATTATAAATGTCTTTACTGTAACTTTTGATCAGTTTAACTCATCCTTGATGAATAAAAGTATTGATTTATTTTATTTATTTCCCCCAAAAATAAAATTAAAACTCTTACTGACCTTAAACTTTTGAACGGTGGCGTTTAATGTTACAAAAGCTTCTATTTCAGATAAATGCTGTTCTTTTGAACTTTCTATTCATCAGAGCATCATGAAATAAAAATGTAAATAACTGTTTTCAACACTGATAATAATCATGAATGTTTCTTGAGCATCAAATCATCATATTCAAATGATTTCTGAAGGATCATGTGACACTGAAGACTGGAGTAATGATGCTGAATTCAGCTTTGATCACAGGAATAAATTACACTTTACTATATATTCACATAGAAAACAGCTGATTTACACTGGAATAATATTTCACAATATTACTGTTTTTGTTTGTATTTTTAATCAAATAAATGCAGCCTTGGTGAGCAGAAGATACTTCTTTTAAAAACATTAAAAATCTCACTGACCCCAAACTTTTGAACAGTAGTGTATATAAATAAACTAAATTAATAACTTTTTTACATAAAAATGAAACATCAATGAACTTATTTATATATATAAGACGCTATTTTCTTCCAGATCTGCTGTACAGCAGAAACAAACTTCAGGGGCTTTCGCACCGGGTAGTTCTAGGAACTATCAGTCCTGTCTAATGCGTTATTTATAGAGCTGTTATACATAGAGAGACAGTGATGAAGAGTTATTAGCGTGTGCGTGTGTTGCTGGGCAGAAACACATACTCATGTTTCTCTCGGTCCCTCAAAGTCGCGTTGGGTTTTCTCCTCAGCGTAAAGATTAAGAGGCTCATCTATCACAGTTTTCCATGTTCGGAGAGTTAGTTTGTGGAGTAAATATATAGGCTACAATCTGTGTGTTTACACAGCCTTCTTTTAAAAATGGCGGTGCTTGTGTTTCGCGTGCGTTCGGCCAATCAGCGAACACTAACGTCACATTCGGCCAATCAGCGAACACTAACGTCACGTTCGGCCAATCAGCGAACACTAACGTCACGTTCGGCCAATCAGCGAACACTAACGTCACGTTCGGCCAATCAGCGAACACTAACGTCACGTTCGGCCAATCAGCGAACACTAACGTCACGTTCGGCCAATCAGCGAACACTAACGTCACGTTCGGCCAATCAGCGAACACTAACGTCACGTTCGGCCAATCAGCGAACACTAACGTCACGTTCGGCCAATCAGCGAACACTAACGTCACGTTCGGCCAATCAGCGAACACTAACGTCACGTTCGGCCAATCAGCGAACACTAACGTCACGTTCGGCCAATCAGCGAACACTAACGTCACGTTCGGCCAATCAGCGAACACTAACGTCACGTTCGGCCAATCAGCGAACACTAACGTCACGTTCGGCCAATCAGCGAACACTAACGTCACGTTCGGCCAATCAGCGAACACTAACGTCACGTTCGGCCAATCAGCGAACACTAACGCCGCGTTCGGCCAATCAGCGAACACTAACGTCACTGTAGTTCCTATAGCGCTGGTTTAGACCGACTCTGAAGGAGGAGTAAATTAGTTCCTCCAAAAGGAGTTCCTTGTAACTAAAATAGTTCTTAGTTCTTAATCCGTGTAGTTATACTTCCGCCACTAGTTCTAGGAACTATGAGAAGGTTCCTCCGGTGCGAAAGCCCCTTGTGTTGCATTATTGTCCTGTTATCAAGCTGCTTTAAAACAATCTGCATTGTAAAAAGCGCTACATAAATAAAGCTTGACTTCTGACGGCACGTTCTCTCCAACAGTCTTGGCTGGGGCCGCTTTTATCGCACGACAGCTTCATCAAAGTGGACACGGAGTGTGTGAGTCCCGTCGAGGTCATGAAGCAGCCGGACGCCGGTGACTCCCGGAGCTCGCACAGAGACAGCGACGGCCTGCAGGACCGATGGGAGGGAACCAGCAAATCCTCCAACTTCTCGAACTCCACCTACTTTCTGTCCCAGAGTTCGAAGGGGCCGATCGACACCCTGGAGCCCTGCTCGACGCACTCCTCCTACGGGCCAGCAGGGGGCGTCAGCGGCCCGGACCCGGTTCACGCTCGCGTCACTCGCGACTCTCAAGAGAAGGAGCTTGAGCTCTCTGTGAAGACCCTGGAGAAGCTCCGGCAGGACACGCAGAGCCCAGACTCGGGTTTCGCGGGCGGGGGCGAGGACAGCATGGAGGAGTCGGACCTCCCCAGTCCTCTGGCTTTAAACCTGACCCGTCTCCTGCCTCGGGACCTGCCGGCGCCCCATCCCATCATGCACCCGCTCCTGGGCTTCGAGCACATGGCGGGTTTGAGCTGCGTGTTTCCAGGACTGTTGGACCTAGACCTTCAGAGCCCGTGTGGGATGATCGAGCCCTCTAGTGGCGATTACATGCCAGTGAAAAATGTGCAGAATTAACCTTGTTGTTTACAGACTGAAGAGTTCGTGAATGATCAGGACTCGCTGAGCTTGAGGTGCGGGTTAGCGTACGAACAGAAACGCTCAGGGCTTGACATTAAAGGTGATATGTTATTCCCATTTTCACAAGATGTAATATAAATCAATGGTGTCTGACTGACCATATGATTTATTATAGCTTGTGGAACTGTGGAAAGCCACTAGCTACAGCGACTGGAGAGCGAACGAGTTAAAACGGTGCATATGTCAGTGCAACATTTTTTGTTCTGCCATCATCTACTCGCCTTCATAACTGAACACAGAAGATGTGTCTAGCTGCTCTTGTCCATTCAATGAACATAGCTGTAAAGATTTTTCATTGGCTTTGAAAGATTAGGATTATATGGACCTCTGCTATGATTCTTGTACGGTGTTTATTTTGCACTTTCATTGCGTGTAAAAGAGCAGCGTGAACATTCTGCTAAACATCTTCTTTTGTCTTCCAAATGAAGAAAGTATAAGTCATACAGGCTTGTAAGGACATGACGGTGAATAAGTTTAACTCTTTCCCCGCCATAGTTAAGAATATTGAAAACGTCCATCAATGGCGGGGAAAGAGTTCATTTTTTCCTGTTTCTTACTCATCATGAAGTCTTGATGTTTACCATGGTTTTCTGCCTGACTAATGAGTTAAAGAAGAAGACTGACATGATTGGATCTGCTTCGGTCTGCTCTCGTATCTACATGTGGAGTCACACCTGATTTCAATCCGTTTGTCACACTGACTGTGTGAACGCAAAACCAGATGAAGCAAAACGGACAGTTTCCAGTTTCTTTCCACTAAGATTCAACCGTGCAGTTTACAATGTATGAACCTTTTAAAAACTAGCTTTTCAGAAAACTATTATGAGAGGATTTATTATATTTTACACCCTGTATGTTATTGTGATATATTATTTTAATTTATAGGATGTTCACCAACAGTGACATTATGTTTTCAAATGCAATTTCATATTTACATGCATATTTTGAAAATGGCGCCTGCTATTTGGAGGAATGTAAGAGAAGTCGAGTGTAAGAACGACTTCAGTTTGCTGCTAATTAATATATTAAAACATTTATGCTCTGACTGGATGTGTGGATGTCTGGGTTTCTTTGATTGGATGTGAAAAGCTTTCTTATCTAATTACCAACTGAAATGACTTTTTACAGAGGTGATGTGAGAAGTTGGTGACTTATATATATTAATGATTTCAGAATTTTCATAAGTAAATACTTTTTTATGGCACTGTATTGCTTAATTATCATTGGGACTAGTTTATGATGAAAATGCTAGTAATGGAAATATATATATAGTAGATTCTTAAGCTTAAGTACTCAAATAAACACATCAACCACAGAAAACTATTTTTTAAAGTATTTTTCTTTCATCATGATATACTGTGATATTAATGGCTACATATTTTAAATGGAACAAAATGTAGAGGCTGCAACATTTGAACACACAATTTGTCCTTGAATCTACTTCTGTCCAAAAAATGCACTAATAAAACTGGGAAAGCCCGTATGTTGATCATATCCCAGAGGAGCATCATCTGCACACAGGTGAGATCCGACCTGATGACGTCACGCAGGTGCGTTGCGCCGGGAGCGCGCGTTGCTGGGCGGTGACTGTTTATCATAAGAGATCCGTTATTAATATTCTCACTTTACATAAACGCAGTGTATCTCAGCAAGCAGACGCGTTTATATGAAAACTGTGGCTTTAGTGTCCACGCACTGTCCTCAGATCAGCAGATCTACTTCACTATTGATCCGCAACGGACTTCGGACTGACAAACACAAGCGTTTCCCTCAGAACATGTGTGAAGAACCGAACATGTGTGGATTCTGAGTCGTGGAGAAGAACCACCCGAATCAGGACTGACGGAACCGAAGATGGACCCGAGATAACGGCTCGGGCGATGATGGAGCTCGGAAACGGGTTCACAGCGGATCCGAATCAAGACTGCGACACCAACACTGTGAGAGAGCCGCATGTTCCCCTCAAATAACACAGATAAAGGCATTGCACAACAAGAACTGAGAAGTTATTTGAGAAGAATATGTGAATATTCGTGTTTATACACAGGAATCGCGCGCCGATCCGGATCCGTCCCATAAAAGGAGGAGCTTCCCGAAATGGCTGATTGGCCTCATCTTCCTCATCATCATCTTCATCTCGGCTGGGTCTGCATGTGTTATCTGGTACTTTCTGGGTGAGGAAACAGTCACACATGTGTTCAGCATAATATAGCGTCATCTCTGCTGGAAAATGTGAATTCCTGCTAAATGTGAACATGTTTAGAGAGGATTTTAGCACAGGATGATCATGCATCATCCATCATGATTATTGCATAATTGCTTTAATCAAAACATTCTATGTGCATTTATTAATTTTTGACTAAATGACAGAGAAATGACAGAATCCCAGTCCTGCTGAATTACACGACATAATCATGCGAGTTATGAACTGGTGTCAAAGATGGACCCGCATTAGATGATTCTGCTCAGCAATCGAGTATGATAAATAATGAAATGTTCAATTTATTTTTCAAATGTGCATTAAATTCAGAGAATTAGTAGGGAAAAAATCTATGGAAGCTTGTTTCCGCCACAGAATAAAAGATAAAAAAGGTAATTTTTATTTAATTTTCAAGGCGAGTTTACATCTCACAATTCTGACTTTATAACATGCAATTGCGTGTTATAAAGTCAGAATTGCAAGATTTAAACATGCAGTTCTGAGAAAAAAAGCCAGCAATTGCAAAATTATGAGATATAAAAGTCATAATTGTGAGATAAAAGGTGCAATTACCTTTTTTTATTTATATTCTGTGGTGGAAACAAGCTTCCATAGTTTCCTGATGTGTTTGCAGTGAGAAAACAGATGAACAAGAGTGACGAAACACGAGAGAAACAACTGCGTGTTATAAAGTCAGCAGCAGCTCATGCATTCACAGTGAACAAGGAACATTCTCAAAGTTATGAACAGTAACATTTACAGAACATTTGTTCAAATTTGTCTGGTCTTTAATTATGTTCTCACAATGTTAACAATATTCATAGTTTTATTTCTGAAATGTTTAGGGGCCGTTTACACTCCACTTCACCAGCTAATAACTCTTCGACACGATGCCATAGAAATATACAGAGCTACTGCAAAAACTGAAATTCAAAGACAAAATGATGACTAAAGATGGCTGTGCGCTTGTTTCTCTGGCGTATAACGTCTATAGGCGTGTGTGTTTCTTCACAAAGTGACACTGACATCGCCATCTACTGGTCTGGCAGCAGAATACAGCGGTTTAATCATTGCGCGGATCCTTGTGAACGGGGATCGTTTTGACAACATTTTCGTCTGTACACGGAAAACGCAAAGGCCATTTTTAGTACATGGTTGTCATGTAAACGAACCCTTAGTTGGACGTTCGTCTAACATTTTTTAAATGTTTCTACTTGTTTCGGAACGTTCAGGGAACATTCAAAAGTAACGTTCCATGATGTTTGAAGAATGATACAATGTAACATTCCCTTGCATAACCAAGAAAAAAAGTGTTTAGAACATTTAAATAACTGCACGTTTTTGAACATTCAGAAATAATATGTTTATAAGTTAATGGGAACATTAGCCAAACGTTCTTAAAACATATTTCGTTAGCTAGGTTCAGAGTGACAGGTGTCAATCAAAAACCACAGAAACATGAACACAAACTTACTGAGTGCTCCGAGTGAGTGTAACCTTTAGCCACCCGTCCCACGTTCTGTGTGTGTGTGTGTGTGTGTGTGTGTGTGTGTGTGTGTGTGTGTGTTTAGAGTACAGGGTCTGGGTGCTGGAGCCGCGGGTGATTCAACAGTACACGGCCAGTGTTTCCATACTGAATAAGAACTTCTCTGTGAGCCTGACCAATCATGAGAGCTCAGAGTTCAGAGACGAGGCGACGTCTGTGCAGAACATGGTGAGGAAACATAGCCTGTGTGTGTGTATGTGTTTGTGTGTGTGTGTGTGTCAAGACTGTGTTGTAAGAGCTAGTTGCAGTTAGTCAAGAGGTAATCAGTTATTCAAATTCAGATTCAGATCAGACAAAACAGTTCAGACAGAAGGGGTCATCGGGTCATCGGATGCAGAAGTACAGTTGAAAAAAAGCAGTTGCTTATGATCATTTAAAGAGACATGCACTGAAACGGGTCGCTGTGAACAGAGCTGTTTTTGAGGAGGTAAAACCGGTTTTACACAACCATTGAGGAATTTTTACCAAAGTATGTTACAAACTTTACATGAAGACCCTGAAGAATCACACCAACTTGTGGAAAATGGAGATCTGATGACCCCTTTAAGAAAGAAATCAGGGGCCTCAATTATAACCGTTGCGTTGCACAAAACTGAAAGAGCCGTACGACACTTCACACGCATGAGTTGTGATTTATAAAGACAAACTTGACGGGAAAATTTGCACAAACTCTGATCCATGCGTACGAACATTCTGGAGACGGAGCAGTTTGGCGACACCGATGGAGATCTGAGGAACTGACGAAGGAAAACCACTTTAAATCCTCATTATGAGTCATAATCATAAATACAGTGCATGTTCACAATAACAGTTTAAATACATAAAATAATGATTTAAACTATGTTTCACATCTGATATACACATTTAGATTAACTATGGCATTCTCATTAACAGAGTTAAGCACTTACATTACATCAAATCATTACAGAGAAGTTACAACATTTTTTATATTCTAATAAATAGAAGTATTTGTAGTGTATGCAATGCTTTTGAACACTTTTCCTGAGGCATGCTGTGTTTTAATGTTTGATTAGCGCATGATAATAGCAGAACTCATGGTATGAGAAAATATTTTAGCCCAAATAATGATCAATAATGTACAATAATGCCTATCAGTTTCCATTAAACATATAAAGCAATTAAAAATACTATTTGGCCAGTGAAAAGATTGAGAAAAACTTTCTCTGAAATGTA
Organism: Vimba vimba; assembly: GCA_022828995.1. NCBI lineage: Eukaryota > Metazoa > Chordata > Actinopteri > Cypriniformes > Leuciscidae > Vimba > Vimba vimba. The sequence continues at coordinate 1,235,204 of CM040828.1, read as the reverse complement.
TTTTATAGTATTTGATTTATTTATTCAAAAACAAGGCAAGGATAGGCTTGTAATGTAATGTGATGTGATGCACATCCATATCTCATATTTTCCTAATGTCTTGTACCGTTAAACATGGTATCACGTGGATGAATATGCATATGCAAATGATATGCAAATGATGATATGCATATTAAAACGAGGCGTCGTACGCTCCAGATATGGTTATTCTGAGGTGGAGACGTATACGCGCACAATCTTCTGCTGGCTGGGATTTATAAAGGGAATTTTGCACGGTTTTATAAGTCTGAATATTTTTGGCTTTCAGGCGCACGTACACTATTAGTAAGGATCCTACGCACGTTTTATAAATGAGACCCCTGATGACTTCTTGTAAGTCTAGTCAGAAATTTCATGCAAAATGTATCTGGAAGCGGATCAACTAGCATGCTTTGGTCACGCAACACACTTATCGTCATTATATCATGACTCTTTGACAGGTTGAGAAGCTGGTGAAGTCCACAGATCTGTCCAGATACTTCAACTCCTCTGCGGTCTTCGCCTTTGGGTGAGGAAGCCGTCGCTGGTGTTTCATGAGCGATCTGTGCAGAACCGTCACGTGTCCTCTGGTGTTTCTGCAGGGAGGGCAGTGCTGTGGCTCACTTCTGGCTGCGCCTGTCGGTTCCCGTCAGTCGTGTGGAGACGGTGAGCGTGGCGAGACTGAACGAGAGTGTGTTCAGAGAGCTCCAGCGCTTCACTGACGCTCAGCAGATCTGCAGATACGAGGGTTTCCAGCTGCTGATGTCCTCGCTCAGCATCACCGGTGACTCTCATCAGACCACACATGTGTCGTGACTTCTGCTGCTTTTCTGTTCACTTGGTTTTACTGCTTTGTGTTTTTTTTTTACTTTCCAGAAACCAGCCCCAAAGTTATAGATCTTTTTCAAGCCACTTTTGGTATGATTTTTTTCTTTTTTCTCTTATTTGTTATATTTTGCTGTGAGATTTTTTTCCCCTAAACAATCATTTTGAGGTTTTAATTCCCTTTCATGTGTTGTAAATCAGTTTTGAAATAATGCAGTGGCATCAACAAGTAGTAATGCCTGAATATTATTCATTAGATCTCTAAATATCAGATCAAGTGTCATTTTAAATTCACAATTGCGAAAAAAATAAAGTCAGAATTGCGAGAAAATGAAGTCAGAATTGAGAGAAAGAAAGTTATAATTGCAATAAATAAAGTAAAAATTGTGAGATAAGTAAAAATTTCGAGAAATAACGTAAAAATTGCAGATAAAAAGTCAGAATTGCGAGATAAAAAGTCAGAATTGCGAGATAAAAAGTCAGAATTGTGACAAATAAAGTAAAAATTGCAGATAAAAAGTCAGAATAGTGAGAAATGAAGTCAGAATTGCGAGATAAAGTCAGAATGGTGAGAAATAGTCAGAATTGCGAGAAATAAAGTAACAATTGCGAGAAATAAAGTCAGAATTGCAAGATAAAAAGTCAAAATTGTGAGAAATAAAGTCAGAATTGCGAGATAAAAAGTCAAAATTGTAAGAAATAAAGTCAGAATTGCGAGATAAAAAGTCAAAATTGTGAGAAATAAAGTCAGAATTGCGAGATAAAAAGTCAAAATTGTGAGAAATAAAGTCAGAATTTCGAGATAAAAAGTCAGAATAGTGAGAAATAAAAGTAAAGATTTCTGAAATAAAGTGAAAATTGCTATATAAAAATTCAGAATTACAAGAAATAAAGTAAAAATGGAGAGATAAGAAGTCAGAATAGTGAGAAATGAAGTCAGAATTGCGAGATAAAGTCAGAATGGTGAGAAATAGTCAGATTTGCTAGAAAAAAGTCAGAATTGCAAAAAAATAAAGTTAGAATTGCAAGAAATAAAGTAAAAATTACAAGATAAAAAGTCAAAATTGTAAGAAATAAAGTCAGAATTGCGAGATAAAAAGTCAAAATTGTGAGAAATAAAGTCAGAATTGCGAGATAAAAAGTCAAAATTGTGAGAAATAAAGTCAGAATTTCGAGATAAAAAGTCAAAATAGTGAGAAATAAAGTAAAAATTACAGATAAAATGTCAGAATAGTGAGAAATGAAGTCAGAATTGCGAGATAAAAAGTCAAAATTGTGAGAAATAAAGTCAGAATTGCAAGATAAAAAGTCAAAATTGTGAGAAATAAAGTCAGAATGGAGAGATAAGAAGTCAGAATAGTGAGAAATGAAGTCAGAATTGCGAGATAA
>CM040828.1:1217972-1225472 GCA_022828995.1 Vimba vimba | reverse complement strand
TCCGGTCTGCCTTCCGCCCGCGACCCACCAGCTGGAGGCCGACCTGCTGTGCTGGGTCACGGGATGGGGAGCGCTGCGGGAGGGAGGTACGACACCCCAGAACACATCGCAGTCAATACACACGCTACACTTTTACTAATAAAGGCTCCAGAAGGGGGGTTTTGCAGCGATGCCATGAAACTGAAGAGCTTGCAGGGGCGGGGCTTGATTTTATGCGTCAGCTGTCTATTGGGTGTTTAGATGTGGGCGTGAGCTTGCAGGGGCGAGACTTGATTTTATGCGTCAGCTGTTGATTGGATGTTTAGATGTGGGCGTGAGCTTGCAGAGGCGGGGCTTGATTTTATGCATCAGCTGTTGATTGGATGTTTAAGGCATGAGCTTGCAGGGGCGGGGCTTGATTTTATGCATCAATTGTCTATTGGGTGTTTAGATGTGGGCGTGAGCTTGCAGGGGCGGGGCTTGATTTTATGCGTCAACTGTCTATTGGGTGGGGCTTGATTTTAAGCATCAGCTGTTGATTGGATGTTTAGGGCGTGAGCTTGCAGGGGCGGGACTTGATTTTATGCATCAACTGTCTATTGGGTGTTTAGATGTGGGCGTGAGCTTGCAGGGGCGGGGCTTGATTTTATGCGTCAACTGTCTATTGGGTGGGGCTTGATTTTAAGCATCAGCTGTTGATTGGATGTTTAGGGCGTGAGCTTGCAGGGGCGGGACTTGATTTTATGCATCAATTGTCTATTTGGTGTTTAGATGTGGGCGTGAGCTTGCAGGGGCGGGGCTTGATTTTATGCGTCAACTGTCTATTGGGTGTTTAGATGTGGGCGTGAGCTTGCAGGGGCGGGGCTTGATTTTATGCATCAGCTGTTGATTGGTGTTTAGATGTGGGCGTGAGCTTGCAGGGGCGGGGCTTGATTTTATGCGTCAGCTGTCTATTGGGTGTTTAGATGTGGGCGTGAGTTTGCAGGGGCGGGGCTTGATTTTATGCGTCAACTGTCTATTGGGTGGGGCTTGATTTTAAGCATCAGCTGTTGATTGGATGTTTAGGGCGTGAGCTTGCAGGGGCGGGACTTGATTTTATGCATCAACTGTCTATTGGGTGTTTAGATGTGGGCGTGAGCTTGCAGGGGCGGGGCTTGATTTTATGCGTCAACTGTCTATTGGGTGGGGCTTGATTTTAAGCATCAGCTGTTGATTGGATGTTTAGGGCGTGAGCTTGCAGGGGCGGGACTTGATTTTATGCATCAATTGTCTATTTGGTGTTTAGATGTGGGCGTGAGCTTGCAGGGGCGGGGCTTGATTTTATGCGTCAACTGTCTATTGGGTGTTTAGATGTGGGCGTGAGCTTGCAGGGGCGGGGCTTGATTTTATGCATCAGCTGTTGATTGGTGTTTAGATGTGGGCGTGAGCTTGCAGGGGCGGGGCTTAATTTTATGCATCAATTGTCTATTTGGTGTTTAGATGTGGGCGTGAGTTTGCAGGGGCGGGGCTTGATTTTATGCATCAGCTGTTGATTGGTGTTTAGATGTGGGCGTGAGTTTGCAGGGGCGGGGCTTGATTTTATGCATCAATTGTCTATTGGGTGTTTAGATGTGGGCGTGAGCTTGCAGGGGCGGGGCTTGATTTTATGCATCAACTGTCTATTGTTGTCTATTGTCTATTCAAACGCACAGAACTATAGAACCAATTCTAAATGCGCATGTGAACGCCATCAGCGTTTCTCACAGGTTCGCGTTTAAAGTCTGTGTAGAGAGAATGGTGTCGTCTTAGCGGCCCCTAATTTAATAACAAATGATCGTTGCGACGGAAGCAAATCAATCAAAACTAACTTTAGCTGGAAAATAACTTTATTAAAGAACCGCTATAAAGCCAAAACAATCTCTGTTACCTTAAATTATACGCTTATCTCTGTAAAGCTGCTTTGAAGCAATCTACATTGTTAAAAGCGCTATATAAATGAAGATGACTTGACTTGACTATTGGGTGTTTAGATGTGGGCGTGAGTTTGCAGGGACAGGGCTTGATTTTATGCATCAACTGTCTATTGGGTGTTTGTTATTTTTTTTCCGTCTGTAAATCACATTTTAAAGCTGATATTTCTTCCTTCACTTCTTTGTCGACCTTTTTCACCCCTGATGAGTTTGACACACGAAACATTAAACCACCAAAACTACAATATGAGGAACTGAATCAGTGTTTCTTGATTTTTGTACATTTGGTTTAGTTTCACTGACCATATGATTCTGTGAGAGAAAGTCACCTGCTGCATGTTATTAAATAGAGGAATAACCAGCAGAGTGGGAATAATGCTGTTGTTAGAGACTGGAAATCAAGCACGACTCAAGCACGATTTAAACTCCCCCTGTATTCAATCATTTTATCTCTTAAAACTCATCTTTGATCACCAAAATGACATATTTAAACGTTTTTTTCCTTGGAAAAAAAATCTTCATGCCTTAAAATATCTTGAATGTAACTCGACACCCTTGCCTCATTTAGTATACAAGGTTTTCTGAATATGCAAATGAGCCCCGCCTCCACTCACTCACTCACTCAGAGATCCACTGGTTGACGATCACACGTTGATCTGATTGGTTACAAGGTAGTTTGTGACGTCAGAAACACCAGCGATTTCAAAGCGTGTTTTTGAGACTGTCTTTGGTTCACTGCAGTTTTAAGGAGGAAATACTCAGCAATGGAGTCGACTTATGAATTTACACATGCTTTGTCTTAAAGCAGATTAAAAACACCACATAGACACATAAACAACATTAAAAGCTGGATTTTCACCACAGCTTGTGTGTCTGTCTCTCCATCAGGGGCAGTGAGTGACGTCCTGCAGAAAGTAGACGTGCGATTGGTCAGTGAAGATGCATGCGTGCGTTCCTATGGTTACATGATCACTCCCAGAATGATTTGTGCCGGATATCGCAGTGGAGGGAAGGACTCCTGTCAGGTGACACACCATAATCACACTGCATAACCGTGATGATGCATGAGAATATTAATTGAGAGACGGCATGAATTATTGGTACTTTTCACACCACAGGGCCATTTAAAAAGAGGCAAAACATGATTAAAGTAATAAAAAAATCATAAACTTTCTCTTATGCATTCATGTAAATGTAGTTTTTTTTATAAAGAATATAGTTACTGTATTTTATTTAAATTTCTACAAACCAGAATATTGGCTTAATCTTAAAAGTGACATATCATGCCCCCTTTCACAAGCTGTAATATAAATCTCTGGCGTCTCCAGAATGTGTCTGTGAAATTTCAGCTCAAAATACTAGATCATTTATTATAGCTGGTCAAATTTGCCCTTTTGGGTGTGAGCAAAAAACGCACCGTTTTTGTGCGTCTCCCTTTAAATGTAAATGAGCTTTAGCTCCGCCTCCGTTCAGAAGAGGGCGGAGTCTTTACAGGAGCTTCAGAAACTCCGGCAATAACAGAACAGGCCAATCTCACTCATCCCGAATCCCAGAATCCCCAGTAGCGAGTGCAGCCTTACGGAGAGACTCAGGAGGAGCTTCTGAATGTTAGTGGAGACATTTCTGTAGTTGTTGTGGAGTTACACTGATCATCTCATCATCATGTTGAACTTCTCCACAAGTGTCCACAGTTCCTGAGGTCTTTATAAGACAGCGGTGACATGTTCTGGTCAATAGTGTTCAGTGCTCGTCTGTGCTCAACCACAGAACAGCTTCAGGCTTTGCTGGATCTTCATCATTGCGTTAGAACTGGGCTCTGTTGTCGATCGCGAACCCAAATGTCGGCTGGTGTGTGTAAACGTGCAGATTAAGGGCCGGTAATATTATAATCAGATCCTCTTCATACGCCAGAAGGAGAGCGAAATCTGATCATCTTATTTTTGACATGCTTGCAGAGAAAGGCTCATCAGAACAAAGTTACTGGGTTTCACTTTTCATGTTTTCTGGGTTGGTAGAAGCACCGGGACCCGATTACAGCACTTAAGGATAACTCTCGCCAAAATTCAACCTAGGCTCTTTTTGTTAATCTACCCGAGGCAAACTTTCATTTAAAAGCTTAATTAGAAGGGAAACGCCACTTTTAAGTTTGACCGTATTTTCGTTTTAGGTTAAAATGCCTTGTGAATGGGAGTGAATGGGGCTCTTCTATGACAGCATAACACTAATGCGGCTCGACACATGAAACTGTGCTGGAAGTCTCACCAGCGGCTCTACACATGAACTCCAGCAGTGAGAACAGTGTTTGTGCACACAGAGTTTACTAAAGAGAAAGATTTTGAACAAAACTGTTTTTCCGTCCGCCGGCATTTTTTCAGTCAAAAATAGTCGATCTCCGTAACAGGGAGGAGAGAAAAGATGGAAAGCTCCTAAAGCTCAGTTCATTTTAAATTCACGGATAATTTGTTGTTTTCTCGTTAGTGAAAATCAATATTGACCTTGTATTTGAAAAAGGATCCTCATATGAGAAACAATACTCAAATTCAGAGTCAGTTCATTCGACTATTTTTGACTGTCAAAATGACAAGGCATTTTAACCTAAAAGGAAAATACGGTCAAACTTAAAAGTGGCGTTTCCATTGTAATTATGCTTTTAAATGAAAGTTTGCCTCGGGTAGATTAAAAGAGCCTAGGTTGCATTTTGGCGAGAGTTACCCTTTAAACACGGGAAAAGTCCGATTTTCATGATATGTCCCCTTCAAGGATGCACCTATTGAAATATTACATATTTTACTATATATTTTTACTGTTAAAGTATTAATTATACACAAAAGTACACAATGTGTTCCACCAGAGATGTGTAAGTGACGTGTGTGTGTGGTCAGGGCGACTCTGGCGGGCCGCTGGTGTGTCAGGAGCCGTCGGGACGCTGGTTTCTGGCCGGTGTGGTGAGCTGGGGACGAGGCTGCGGACGCCCAGATTATTACGGGGTTTACACTCGGATCACCAAACTCACCGGATGGATCAAGCGCCTCATTTCCTCCTGAGAAGCACCCTCTGAGACCTCCATACACCGCATCTGCGCTCTGAGCATCATGGGAAATGTGCTTTGATGATGTCGGTCATGTGGATGTGTAGAACACCTGCTAACCTGCCAAACGCTGTGGCGAGTAACGCTGTCAAATCACGAGCCGTTATTATATTTACTCACTCTGCTGGGGAAGTCAAATCTGCAGATTTAGCACAGATACTCATCATGATATATTAAATACAGTGTATTGTGCAGAATCTGCTCATATCTGGCTTACTTGAACACACACATCACTACACAACAAATAATGCCACACTTGTTCATTTGCATTGAAGCAATAGCGAAGATTAAAAAGCATCTGGTTTGCAGAAAAGACATTGTTATTTTCCAACATCCTATATATTTTTTTGATATTCTTTGTACTGTATTGATCTGTCCACCTAAAATATATTTTTGTTGAAAAGCATGAGGATGAAAGAGGAAGGGAGGAGATGCTGGATGACAGGATTTTGTTTGAATTAGAAATTAATGTATGGAATCCAAATTTTATAATATAATAAATAATATCTTAAATATACAAGTTTTATAAAAATGATCATTCTAGAAGAAAATTTCAGATGGCACTTAGAGGCTTTTGCATCTGAACTCTTCATATATATATTGGCTTGTAGAAGTTCTGAATGGCCGCTAACTTTAAACTTTAGAAGCCAAATTGTCCAGTGAGTGAAAAAGTTCATTTCAAACCCTGTTCATAAACATTCACTTTATTCAGCTGGACTAAACAGCCTCATTCAATATCAGCTGCTTAATGATTTATTGTTTATTTGTAATTATTTAGATAAAATAATATCAGCCACAACATGACAATAACTGTAGACTTGTCATCTAGAAATACCTGCTAGAAATTCAGTTTAGCCGCATCCCTAACGATCAGACTTCAGCAGAGCTCCAGAACTGGCGGTTCTGTTATCATTATTATTCATGTTGAAACAAACCGGTCAGACTTTCGTTATATCGTGGAAACAAAAGTGAGAAATTCTGCAGAATCCGACAGCGCCTGTGGTGACATGAGGGGGAATAATGAGGCCGTTTTCGTTTTTGAGTTTACTTTCCTGTAACGCGATGCTGAGTAAACTGATCAAACTGTTTTTTTTCTTTTGTAGGAAAGCAGTGCTTTATGTTGCTGACAAATTGTAAGGAAGATTAAAATGAATGTATAAGCAACACAAATTCATATTTGCTGGAACAAATAAAACCTTTGTACAGAATTTTTAAAGTTTTATCATGTAGTGAGATCTCGATCTATAAATTGATTATTCATGTATTGCATTCCAGATTAGAATGACTGAGATGCGTGACTGTCTGTGGCTCAACACTGACACCCTGCGGTCATGAGCAGACTACACTCTTAATAGCGCAACACACAGTTAAAGTCACCATTAAAACAAAATGGGCAACGGAATATTGCAGTGTTTATTGTAAATGATTTATGGGTGCCCATCATTATTTTTTTTAATAATCTTGGATCAGAATAACTTAACTCTTGCAGCTCCTCTGTTCAACCTGTCACTCACATGAGATCCGCCAATAGCAAACCACAACCATCCAATCAATTCCCCACAGACACAATCAAGCCCCGCCCACATTTGTTCTTGTTCCTGAAGCGTTTCACTCGATATACGACACAATAGAGGAGAGAAGACCAGCACAACTTCCGTTTCATGCCTACTTTAAAGTCCCCCTGTGGTGAAAATCCAGCTTTTAATGTTGTTTATGTGTCAATTTTAATCTGCTTTAAGACAAAGCATGTGTAAACTCATAAGTCGACAGCATTGCTGAGTATTTTCTCCTTAAAACTGCAGTGAACCAAAGACAGTCTCAAAAACACGCTTTGAAATCGCTGGTGTTTCTGACGTCACAAACTACCTTGTAACCAATCAGATCAACGTGTGATCGTCAACCAGTGGATCTCTGAGCTGAGTGAGTGAGTGAGTGGAGGCGGGGCTCATTTGCATATTACAAGGAAATTTCAAGGAAAAACTTTTAAATATGTCATTTTGGTGATCAAAGATGAGTTTTAAGGGATAAAATGATTAAATAAAGGGGGATTTTAAAACATTTGTCATGTTGGGTTATTAACATTTTCAGGTCATAGGCTGTGTGATGTTTTGCAAAATACATCAAAACAGAATTCGATATTAAACGATTTGACATTCCCATAATCTTTGCGTCATGCAGTTGAAACGGTCTGGTATCCGACGCAAGATCCAACAGACAAATAGAAGTTAAACACGGCAGAAATATTAGAAATGAATCTGACGTTACCAGCAGAAACTGTGTTGGTGAGTTATGCTTCATATTCCCATGTGTTGTGCAGCTTTTCTTGAACTGCAAATTTGTCATAAGAAGAAAAAAACACCATTTTGGGGACATCCAAGTTCCTCATTTTCTGTTGAAGCTGGAAACACATATCTATATATATATATGCGTGTGTGTGTGTGTGATCAGAGGTTAGAAAAGGTTCATCGGCTCAGCATAACAAGT
>CM040828.1:1152972-1215472 GCA_022828995.1 Vimba vimba | reverse complement strand
GCGGTGTCAGGAGCAGAACCGGCACCGGAGCGCAGTGACCCGAGCTCATACCAGCTGAAGCCCTGCGGTGTCAGGAGCAGAACCGGCACCGGAGCGCAGTGACCCGAGCTCATACCAGCTGAAGCCCTGCAGTGTCAGGAGCAGAACCGGCACCGGAGCGCAGTGACCCGAGCTCATACCAGCTGAAGCCCTGCGGTGTCAGGAGCAGAACCGGCACCAGAGCGCAGTGACCCGAGCTCATACCAGCTGAAGCCCTGCGGTGTCAGGAGCAGAACCGGCACCAGAGCGCAGTGACCCGAGCTCATACCAGCTGAAGCCCTGCGGTGTCAGGAGCTGAACCGGCACCGGAGCGCAGTGACCCGAGCTCATACCAGCTGAAGCCCTGCGGTGTCAGGAGCAGAACCGGCACCAGAGCGCAGTTACCCGAGCTCATACCAGCTGAAGCCCTGCGGTGTCAGGAGCAGAACCAGCACCATGAGCGCAGTGACCCGAGCTCATACCAGCTGAAGCCCTGCGGTGTCAGGAGCAGAACCGGCACCAGAGCGCAGTGACCCGAGCTCATACCAGCTGAAGCCCTGCGGTGTCAGGAGCAGAACCGGCACCGGAGCGCAGTGACCCGAGCTCATACCAGCTGAAGCCCTGCGGTGTCAGGAGCAGAACCGGCACCAGAGCGCAGTGACCCGAGCTCATACCAGGCTGAGGCCCTGCAGTGTCAGGAGCAGAACCATGACACATTTAGTGGAAAAACACAAACTTAATCCAACAATTCAGTTCAGACACGCAAAAGTAAAGGAAATAGGGAACATAACCAAAGAAGAATACATACAAGATTGGCAGATAAAGGTCACACAAGTAAATAAATTAAAATACTTCCACAAAATAAAGTCTGATTATAAATTGGCCCCATACCTGACCGATATCAGTAACTATGGTCAGAGAAAGCTCCTGACGAGGTATCGCATCAGTGACCACAGTCTGTGTGTGGAGACGGGCCGACACAAGCCGAGCTGGAGAGCCAGAGAGCTCAGACTGTGTTCACACTGCACTGATGGAGTCGAGGAGGACGAGCTGCACTTCCTCACCCAGTGCAGCAAGTACAAACACATCAGAGACTCTTATTTCACACTAATAGCTCAGATTTTACCCCAATTCCAACAAGCGAGCCTCACAGACAAACTGTCTTATATTCTGGGAGAGAAAGAAGAGTGTGTTCTCCTGGCAGCGCAGTGTGTGTCTTCCTGTCATCATATGAGGGACAAGGGCTGAACCCTCTTCCCTTAAACTGCTCTCTGGACTTATTTATTTTATTTTTATTTTTTTCATTGTGATATATTTATGCATAATATTGAAATATATTTTTAATTTTTTTATTTATTTTTTATTGTTAAATTTTATGTATCAACCTGTACGTATATGTTTGTATATGTCTATTGCTTTGGCAATATTGTGCTATTTTACACAGTCATGCCAATAAAGCTCATTTGAATTGAATTGAATTGAATTGAATTGAAAGAGAGAGAGAGGGGGGCAGAGAAAGAGAGAGAGAGAGAGAGGGGGGAAGAGAGAGAGAGAGAGAGGGGGGCAGAGAAAGAGAGAGAGAGAGAGAGAGAGAGAGAGAGAGAGAGAGTAAAACACACTCTGATTTCATGTTCATGTTTCATCTCACTTCAGTCTGGAGAAGCAAACGTATCATCAACTCCTCATGGTTAAACTCCCGGCTCATGAGTCACTCTGTGGGTTTTCCTCGGTCCGGGAACGTCAAGGGAAAACGTGCTGTTTAAAGTAGTGGAGGAGGGGAGGATAGAAAATGTGTGATAAAGAGTGTGTGAATAATCCTGCCGGAGAAACACTAACCTGAGAGAGTTGAACAGACATACGCTGTGAATATGTTTCTTTTAAAAACAGTTTTCAGTCAGGGGACATTAGGAGGATGAAGAGGCTGCAAGCATAGTTCGGATTACGGGGGTATTGGGGGGGTCCGACCCCCCTAGATGAGACTTGGACCCTCCCAAAAGGGATGAAAATTCAAGATTTATCATTTTGTGCAATTTCATTCTTAATGTCTTAACAAGAGGGAATCTGCACTAATATTCAGGGAATTTCGCATATAGATTTAGTGGTTCTCATGTGTGTAAGCCTCTATAAGATGGAGAGTGAGTGACGTCACCAGTCGAAATAGCTGTACCCCCCCCCCCCCCCCATTCCGATCAGAAGCGCGTTTACACTCGTCTTTTCAGTGTGTGTGTGGACAGCATCCGGATACAGGTCGCATGCTAATGCCTAGTGTAAACCCAGCCATAGTGTCGGCCCAGATCTGGTACACATGGATCCACACGGCCCGGATGTGGTCCGGATCTGGGCCGACACTACAGTATGTTGGAAGCATTATGAAACCATGTGTATTGTAAAAAGTGCAATCATGATACATTTGATTTGAGGATGTTGTGGGTGGTTGCTAGGGCGTTGCCAGGGTGTTGGTACAAGGTTAGTGGAGGGATCTTCACCTCCAGCAGGGGAAAACGGTCTGATAACGCAACCGCAAACTCTCCTCAACAACACGTGATTAAACCTCTGGGGCTCTTCACGCGTATTATTTCAATGACAGGAATGTACTATATTTTATTTTGATAATGTTTTTATTTAATATTTTGTATTTTTAGGGGACTTTATGGTAGTAAAGTATATTTATGCAGTATTTATAATCCATTTATTCACTTTTTGAGCATTACATTTCCAAATTAAACTGTCGTAAATCTTGAATGCTTTAAAGCAACAGACTGAAGTTTGATTTCTTTTTAAAGACGACACTTGGCAGATTATTGCTGAAGTGAAAAAAGTTTAAAAAAGTGAATTTAAAAAAAGTTACAGAAATTTACATTTATTGTTATGAAAAATACTATTTTCAATTTTTTATAAGAAATCTATATTTTTAAAATCAAGTTTTACTCTAAAACTGCAAGAAAATCAAAGCCATAAATCTAAACGAGTCGTGTTCCAAATCTGAGGTTGATATCTCAGAATAATGATCTCTCAGTGAGAGTGTGTTCGGCCGCAGTACCAAACGCCTCCACTAGAGGAAACTCGTCTCCCATTCATTTGATTCATTTTGAACAATACAAGTGTGACTATTTTTTTCAGGACCATTTAACCTTTTTAAATCATGTCCATGATTTTTTTGTGTGTTCACACAGCAAGTGCCAAAACCTTTCCCAAGTTTCATACCATTCCGATGAAGTGAAGAAAAATAATAAAAAAAACGTACAATGTTTCGGTCATTGAGCACCAGAGGGAATGTTTGGAGCACAAACTGCAGGACTGATAAAGTCTCACATGTGTCTTTCAAAAGAGAAACAGCTTCAGTTTGATCTTGGCACTGTTTCCTCAGCATGGCATCGCACCAGTGAACCAGTTTACCCACAATGATCTGATATCTTAAACACAGACTGTGCCCAGTAAACATCATCAGCAGGATTTAACTGCTACTATAACCATGGCGTTCGACTAACACACACTGAATCCAGTGGCACGCGTTTACCTGCATAAAGCAGACATGCTGATTCCTGTCGAGTGTTTGAAGAAGAACATCATCTGTGACTCTAAAGCTGGAGGAGCAAACGCTTTAAAACAAGAGGATGAATGAGACACGCGGAGAGAGAGGCGGGCGAGAGAATAAAGAGTTTGCTGAGGAAACTCCTCCTCACGAAGGCTGAGAGAGCGAGAGACGAGGACGGAGGAGCGAAGAGAGACGGTCGGAGTCGCTGAAGGTGCTCGAGGACACAGCGGTGAGTTACTACATTACATTCAGGAGATCTCTCGTGTCTCTGCTCGAGGCCTTCAACCTCTCCGCAGTCTCTGACTCCGGGAGCTTTAGGGAACGCTTTTCATGTCAGTCATTTGGAAAGAGATTGTTTGACGAGATTCATAATTTCTGAGGACGTGGCTCTTGCTCTCTCTCTCTCTCTCTCTCTCTCTCTCTCTCTGTGTGTGTTTCCTCTCATCTGGTTTTCATAAGTCGAACACACAGCTGCAACCGAGTCTCAATGAATCACTCAAGGTTTCTGCAGAATTGATGTTCTTTAAAGGCGATGTTACAGAGACTGAAAGAAGCAATTAGGCGTAGAGGATACATGTTCTGAAGAGAGAACGGCAGAAATGATGCTTGAATGAGAAGATGTTGAACTTGCAGAACAGAGAGAGAGAGAGAGAGAGAGAGAGAGACTCAAAGACGAGATCCATAAATGTCACTTTTATAAGCTTGTTTATTACCGACACACATTCAACCTCAGGCTCCTGCTGCATTATGGGAACAACTCTCACATGTTTTTTTTTAATGTCATGATGTTTTATTATTCAATAAGGGTTCATTAATAATTATTAGACTGGCAGCATATTTATGGATGTGACTGAAGGTCATTCTGTGCACAGACTGCAGTTTAGGGTGTGTTCACACGACAGCATTTTCAGCCAAAAAACAGAAAACGTTTTATGCTTTTTGGCCGTTCGTTTACACAACAACGGCTTTTCAACGGGTTTCAAAATGCAAGGTTTTGAAAACGATACCTTTACCGTCTCTGTGTAAATTTGTGAAAACGTGCGTATACGAGCTCAGTCTATAGGCGTGGGGTTTCTCTTTACAAAGTGGCATCGCCATCTACTGGCCTGGCAGCAGAATACAGCGTTTGTAGTCGTATTTGCAGATCCGTGTGAACGCTAATTGCTTTGACAGCGTTGTCTCTTTAGTACACCGTCGTCGTGTAGGCCCCGATATACTTCAGACAAAGCTCTTTTCGTTCTTCGTTTAGGGGTAAAATATAGTTTGAAATAGGTGAGCAGAACTGTTCGATGCATATGTGTGTATTTATATATACAAAATAATCATACGCAGTACACACACTTATATATTATGTAAACACAAACTTTTATTTTAGATGCGATTAATCATTGCCCAGCACTTTTTTTTTTTTTTTAAAGTTGAACATATTTTAACTTGAGCATTTTTTTAATGGCGTGTCATGCACGAGATACAAGAGGTCAAACACGTCCGTCTAGCGTGTGTTTACATTGAAGAACAATGGAAAAGTAGTGCATTGGATTGGAAAACCGTCCTGTGTGAATATCGCTCTGCATGTTAAATGTGTCCGAGACGAGCTGAAGAGATTCAGTCAATCCAACACTAGTGAAACGCACAGCGTGAAGGACCGTCTCCGGTGATCTCAGCGGCTCGGTGTCTGTAACGACCAGTGCCAGTGTTGCCAGATCCGAAATGTCCAAGTATCGTACCAGAAGCTCAAAATTATTGTATTTGGAAGAAAATTATCGTACACGAGTCAAACGTACCAGAATCTAGACCAACAACTTTATGCAAATTACTTTATTGCTAAACTATTGACTTCAGCTTGGACACAACCCAAGCGCCGTGGCAGGTATTAACTTTTGTTTTTTTGCTACTTTTTTTTCTCTTGCAAAACATACAGAGATGACATGTTTATGATATACAACCTTGTATACAATATAAAAAAAGAGCGTTATCTTGTGCTCGTGGGAGAGAGTCATTCTCCACGATGATTGGCTGAGGAGACGTAACGTGAGATGGAAGACGTGCACGTTCTCCTCACAATCATGATGGTAGACGTCGAATCCACAGCTAGATCAATGAGTATAGAATTATAAATTCTGAAATTATCGTACATTATGGGATTTTTTTCATTATTGATCGTACAGAGGTCAAATTTATCGTACGTTTGGCAACACTGACCAGTGCCCTTCCTATGCAGGTGTCGTGATGTTGGGTGTGTTTCTGCTCCTGCCCCTCGTGGCGTCTGTCCCCCCCCCCTCCAGGCCAACGTCCAGATACTGCCGTCGCTGCTGCGATTACTTAGACCCGCCCCTCAACCCCTCAGCCAATCAGACACCGGAGATCCGCACCATCATTAACATGACCATTATTAAAGGTAAGAGCCGAACACACCTATTGGAATCCATACATCATTTGCCAATGTTTTCATGATCATGTGACTTATAGCGTCAGTTGCATGGGATAATAACGTGTTCATCGAATCGCACCGGAAGTAGTAGGTCATCAGGATACTTTCTACCTACTTTTGTCACACTGTAAAAAAAAAACCCGTAAAAAAACGGCAATTTTCTGGCAGCAGGGGCGCCAGAAAATTTCTGTTAAAAAACGGAAAAATACTGTAAAAAATACTGTAATTTCTTCCCGTTGTTTTTACGGAAAAAAACTGTATATTTAACATTGGATTTCAGTAATATGATATAATGTTAATTTACCGTCCTATTGAAGTATTAATATCTGTTTTGTACACTGATAACCACCAATCACAGCAGTGATGAGAGTCACATGATCAATCAAAGCTCAACACAAGCAGTTCTTCCACAAGAAAGTTAATAGTAATATACATAGAAGCTGCACAGTGTCATTCACACAAACATTAAACACCATCATGGTAACACATGAAATTTTAAAAATGCAATAAACATTAATTTAACAACATTAAATGTAACATAAACCCCTAATGTACATAACTGATTAGAAAAAACGAAGAAAACTATGAAGAAACATAGTTATTTCAACAAAAACATCAAATGTGAAGTGTCACAGGGAATTGTGGGAATGTCAATTTACGGTTTTTCACTGTAAATTATATGAGTTGTTTTTTCACTTTCAAAAACTGTAAATTTAACGGTATGTTACAGTAAAATTACATTAAATGTACCGTTAGATCTATCACAGTTATTTACCGTATATAGTACGGAAACTTTCTGTTAACCAATTAACAGTTTTTCACTGTAGCATTTTTACAGTCTTTTACCGATAAAATTACGATCATTTTTTACAGTGCACGTACTGTTTTTGTATGTGATTTCGGATGCAGCAAAGTTAAACTCTACAAGAAATGCTTTTTACCTTATTTTCTTATAAAATGTAATTGGTGCTATCTCTTGAACTCTTGGCATGAAAACAAACTGAGGTTTCTACCAATCTTTCATGATTTTTCATGTTCATTGCTATTTCAGAATAAAGGCCTGGACACGCCTAATGAGTATGAAATATTCCTGTTGCAAATTGATAAATTACTGCTCCTCTGTAAAAACAGTCAGCAAACATGAAAAGATAGTGATTGTAAGCTTTCAAATGATTTATAGTTTGTCAATATTACTTTAGGCTTTCACTAAGATATTATTGTTTTAAATATATAATGGCAAACGTCCCACCGTGGGACGGCGATAGTTAAGGTTAAATATGAACGTGGCCAATAATTACTGCGAATCTTCAGCAGGGTTAGCTTAGATGGAGATCCCTGATTTTACATTTTCACTGGTGAATCAATGTATTGTTCAAACTAAAATGTTATTAATATTATAGATTTTGTGGATTCTACAAAGTGACAGATGAATTTGTTCTGAAATACTGTAGAGTTTGATGGTCGCTTGGCATATAAGTAATTTCTCCATTTGTCTATTTTACAGTCATGATTATACCCGATAATTGTTGAGGCGCAGTTTATTCTTGGCGTTTGTTTTTCCCTGCTCTTGACTCAGTTTTGTTCTGCTGCTTTAGAGGAACAAACAAAGAAGCCAAAAGAGAATAAACACGACTTTTGTTTACTTGTTCTTTGGGTAATGTTCCCTCTTCACTCACAGTGGACACAGATTGGTAGTGGTCAATCCATTTCCATCCACAGAGATTCCTGAAAATCTCTGTGGCCACAGACCACAAGAGGCCTGTTCCCATTGGTCACTCTGAAGTCATGTGATCACAGTTTATTTCCTTTGAGCTGAATAAGGGGTAATTTAACTGGTGGTGAGCAACATCTGTCGACGAGCACAAACCATAGCTCAGTGAAAAGTGTGCAGATACTCTAAAATGAAGACAAAAGCAGAAACTTGTAACGGGACAACAGGTTAATTCAATGGGGAATCCCTAACATTAGATATACAGTACTGTGCAAAAGTCTTAGGCATGTTAATACCCCCCCACCCCCAAAAAAATGGTCAGTTATTTATATCTTTTGCTGTAGTGTGTCAGTAGGAGATATCAGTTTACATTTCCAAACATTCTTTTTGCCATTAATTGTAATAATCCAGTGAGATTTGTGTCTGCACAAGGAGTCTGACAACAGCCGGTCTGATCTGATCTCACCATCATCGAGTCCGTCTGTGATTACATGAAGAAACAGAAGAAACTGAGACAGACTAAATCCAGAAGAACTGCGGGAACGTCTCCGAGACGCTTGAAGAAACCTTCAGTCCTGGGAAAAGCACTGGCACTCGTGTTAAAATGCTGTAAAGTGAGAATGCTTTCAAAAATAAAATCACAAATTGAATTTATTTATGATTTAACTTCTATTAACGAATTCAAATCAATATATGGTGTAACGACCCTTTGCGTTTAAAACGGCTTTTGTCCAGGCACACTTGCGCATAGTTTTTCAGGGAGCTTTGCAGGAAGGTTTCTTCAAGCGTCTCGGAGACGTTCCCGCAGTTCTTCTGGATTTAGTCTGTCTCAGTTTCTTCTGTTTCTTCATGTAATCACAGACGGACTCGATGATGGTGAGATCAGATCAGACCGGCTGTTGTCAGACTCCTTGTGCAGACACAAATCTCACTGGATTATTACAATTAATGTCAAAAAGAATGTTTGGAAATGTAAACTGATATTTCCTACTGACACACATAAATAACTGACTTACAACCATTTTTTTTTGGGGGGGGGGGGGGGGGGGGTATTAACATGCCTAAGACTTCTGCACAGTACTGTACTTTAATACTTTAATAGAAAAGTACGTCATTTATTATAGACTTTGATAATATGAAGGACGTTTAAATGAGGGCCTGTCCCAAAACCCACACATGCGTGTTGCTCCTGACCACTTGTCTACTTGCATTATGTATTTTCTGTATTTGGCCCAATTTTTTTCAAATAGACCGCAAGTGTGACAAACGTTTGCTAGCTCTCCGGTGCGGTATTAGAGATTGTGTGGATTTAGTGTGCGTTAGGGGCACTGAGCTGTGGCGTTTATCAGACATAGGACAGTCTTGCACACTTGATCCAAGTCTGCAAGTATGGGGAGTTATCAGCATAACAGTGTGTATGTAAATGTGCTTGTTGATTGGTTGTTGACAGGTGAAAAGGGGGATCGTGGAGACCGGGGGACGCCTGGCAAAGCTGGACTGGACGGACCCCCAGGATTCACAGGTGTTTCGGGGCCCAAAGGCAGTAAAGGAGACACTGGGACCCCCGGAGACCCCTGCAAAACACAGCAGTCGTCCTTCTCCGTGGGCCGACGCAAAGCTCTGCACAGCGCCGACTACTACCAGGCCTTGATCTTCGACACCGTCTTCGTGAACCTGGACGAACACTTCAACATGTTCAAAGGGAAGTTCTACTGCTTCGTCCCGGGAGTCTATTTCTTTAACGTCAACATTCACACCTGGAACTTCAAGGAGACGTACCTGCATCTGATGCTGAACGATCGTCAGCAGGTGATCCTGTACGCGCAGCCCAGCGAGCGGTCCATCATGCAGAGCCAGAGCGTCATGCTAGCACTCGAGCTCAACGACGAGGTGTGGGTGCGACTCTACAAGCGCGAGCGCGACAACGCCATTTACAGCGACGACGTGGACGTCTACATCACGTTCAACGGACATCTGGTGGCTCCTAAAGTCTAGGTGGAGGAATCGCAGTCGGGTGGAGATCTAGAGGATGTGTGTGTGTGTGTGTGTGTGTGAACCTTCCCAGCAAGCGTTTAAAAGGCGTATAATAGCGGCCCAAACACGGCTCAGGCGTCTAGGCTAAAACAAGGCAAAAGTGAAAATTTAACAGACGTCTAAATCATCGCCCAAGAATAGACTAGTCGTCAATTAGAGAACAAAGAGTGAAGAAATCAAACCAAACACCTTTACCAAACTGTTTGCTTTGCGCACATGATGGAATATCATACATCTCGCAAGTTATTTTGGCAAAACGACATTCCAGGTTATTTTGGCCAGAAGTGTGTTACTCATAGCCGGACTATATCGGGTCTATAGTTAACCTAGACGGAGAAATGACGGATATTGCTTGCTGGGTTTAGCTTTTCAATTGAACACTCTGCTGTTGTCTCTCACCTCATTTTGGAGAAATTATGATACGCGTAACAACACTTGCCTTGAAAGGCATAAAGACTTGTACAGTGTTTGATTTGAGCTGCTGAGCAGCCTGTCGATTAACAATGAGCAGGACTTTTAACTCTCAATCCCTTTCTCTTCCCTCATTCCCTGTGATCGGTGAATCAGGATATTATCAACATGAATTTGACCAGTGCGATATTCTACAGATTAGGACACTGACGACTCCCTTACATATGACACGATTCACATATTAAACCGCATCTATTCTGCTTTTTCCATCTTTCTTTAGTGTGTAATGTTGATGTTTGGTCATGAAGAAGCTCCAGTTCTTCTCTATATCAGAGTCAGTGTTTCTGAACTCCTGAAACGCCTCCACTGTAGTCTCGAGTTTCTTCCGGGAACACGTCACAATATTCCTCATTATAATAATTAATGCGCAGAATAAAGGGGCGGGGCCTGGTTGAGTTAGTTAGTAGTGTGTTAAACTGGTGGTTAAGGGGCGGGACATTTCTCAAACACACTGCTCCAGCCGACCAATCAGAGCACAGTGTGCTTTTCAGGAGGAGGGGCTTCATAGAGACAGGAAGTAAACAGAGCGTTACTGACAGACTGGGAAGAGAGGAGCCGCAACAATGGAGAATATGAGGAGAATAATCAACATTCAAGCAGGAAAACCTGTTCTAGTAGAGCCTGAAAACAGGACTTTGTAAAAGGTCTTTAAAGGTGCTGGAGTTTAAACCGCGTCAGAGAACACTAGGAATCCAATTTCTTTGTATTTCCGTTTCCACAAACATTTTGTCATAATTTTCTTAACATCATGTGGTTTCTTTTTTCTCTGGTATAGCCTATTCTTAGGAAAGTCATGGTCTGTAATGATAATAATCAAAATAATAATATGTATAAAAAACAAGTTTATAGGTGTGTCCCAATTCATGTACTTATGCACTATTCTATGACGTTTTGTAGTATAAATAGTGTATGTGTTCATACTGAGTGTATCATTTGGGACACAACTATTGTGATTGGCAGCTGCTCTCAGATCAGCGTTGTGATTAGTGAAATTGATCTCAGTTCAGAATCCACCAACAGTTTGACAATTTCCAGATTTTCCAGATTTCCCCGTGAAGGACAGATTCTGTCCATCTGAGATTAAGTTTCTGGGAAATAAAGTCCATCATTGGACTGATGTCATGAAACTGGGACGTTTTATATTTCGTTTCTCATGTTCATTAGGTGCCTAAAATGACCTTTTCAAGGTTTCTCTGATGTTGTCTCCATAAACTGGTGCTAAACTGGTGCTAAACTGGTGACGCGTGCACTTTCTGCAGGGGAAAACAACTATGTCTATATTCTGATGTGTATGTTTATAATGTTTCTATTAAATTCAGCAACAAAATACTCAACTGCTCAGACATCTTGTTTTTTTATTTATTTAGTTCAGTCCGTTGACCCAAATACTTGTGAATTATTGCTGCGTTCACGCAATACGAGGACATGAATGCTTTTTAAAAGTTGAAATCTCGTAATTACGATAATTACAACATGGCGTCAACGCACCTTATGGCCCACTTACACCAAGGACAATAACTAACAGACGTCAAACTATCGTTTTAAAGTCCTCCTGTGTTGAAAATCCAGCTTTTAATGTTGTTTATATGTTTATGTGGTGTTTTTAATATGCTTTAAGACAAACCATGTGTAAATTCATAAGTCGACACTGCTGAGTATTTTCTCCTTAAAACTGCAGTGAACCAAAGACAGTCTCAAAAACACGCTTTGAAATCGCTGGTGTTTCTGACGTCACAAACTACCTTGTAACCAATCAGATCAACGTGTGATCGTCAACCAGTGGATCTCTGAGCTGAGTGAGTGAGTGGAGGCGGGGCTCATTTGCATATTCATAGAACCGTGTATACTAAATGAGGCAAGGGTGTCGAGTTACATTCAAGATATTTTAAGACATTAAGACATTTTTTTTCAAGGAAAAAACGTTTTAAATATATCATTCTGGTGATCAAAGATGAGTTTTAAGTGATACAATTATTGACCACAGAGGGACTTTAAAACTCATTCTAAAATTGTTCTAATCAGACCATTTATGTACATAAAAAAGTATAAACTATCTATCAAATTGCATATTAAGTAAAAAAAAAAAAAAAAAAAATTGTTGTATCATCTATATTCAAATAAGTTGAAACCCAACAAATATTTAAAAGTGTAATCCAGCATTTTCTCTCTCTAAAAAAAAAAATCCTGTCATCACCGGCGTGAATCTTGGGATACTTGTTCTATCTAATCCTGTTCTATCCTTCGCGTCCCAGGAAAAGAAGGGGGAATTTGTACGAGCTTTCGATCAAGCTTTTTGGGACAGCCTTCTCTGCGTCGCCGTGACTAGTATTGGGTGTAATGCATTACCAAGTAATTAATTACTGTCATTTAATTATGTTTCCCCTGAAAAAGTATGTAAGGGAATGGGATTACACTTAATAGTTCGGTTTATAGTTATCGTTATAGATTCTTGGTGTGATTGTGAATGACAACTGTCTGTACAAACCATTGTTAAAAAGACAGAATCACATCACACACATCAGAACATTATTTTCTCATTTCACCAGCACAGGTCCTCTCTTTCTTTCTCTCTCTCCATCCTTCATCAGGCCATTCTCAGAGAGGGACAATAATATACCAGACCCTTATTAACATCACCAGAAACAACTGTTAGATTGATTTTACCCTTATTACCCACAATCAATAAAACAGTCGTCACTGTAATCATCTCATAAGTTAATTTATAGCTCATTAAAGATTTGATTATGATAAACAGAAACACGAGCACTGACCTTGGACATCCCTCAATAACAGACTATTTACCTCTTCATTAGCGGCTGTTTCATGCACTCTTTCCTCAGAGGAATCTCCTGTACTCTTGTCTGTAGTTGGGATCAGTTCAGGGTCACCAGGTCTACACAACAAAACTAGCCCAAATGCTAATCAGAAATAGCTTTATAACCCGCAGATTTACAAAAAATAACCCGTGGAAACAGGGATTAGGCGGGAAAACCGCGGACTTGGCAACAACACTGGCTCAGTTCACTAGATTCTGAGCACACACTGCCCTCTAGTGTGCACTGAGTTCACTAGTGAAGAACACAAATGAAGACTTCTGAACTGTTGATGAGACAGAGCAATGGAAATATGTCCACAAACTGGTTTTCAAATTAATTTATTATAGTTTTTGTCATAGAATTTGTTATTTTTATTCAAGGTTAACATATAGCCATTCATATACACAAAACAAAAAGGATTGTATAAACTCATTTAATGTACACGTTGCTCCTTACCAGTGCAGAAGAGTGTTATGCTCTTCTTTTCAGACACTTTCACTCTTTTACGTTGTTAATCTGACTACGGTTTAGCGTTCCATCTCTGAACCAGCATGAAAACTCTCCCACACACGCACAGAGAACGTGTTTGGACGAGAGTGAAAAACCAGTGGTGATTGGCGGAGAGAGAGAGAAGAGTGGACGTGATTGGCGGAGAGAGAGAGAAGAGTGGACGTGATTGGCGGAGAGAGAGAGAAGAGTGGACGTGATTGGCGGAGAGAGAGAAGGGTGGACGTGATTGGCGGAGAGAGAGAAGGGTGGACGTGATTGGCGGAGAGTGATCACACTGCAGCACGTAGATCACAGGAGATCAAACTGGTTTAGTTAGAGGAAAACAGTGCATCAATAATAATGACAAACATGATAGACTGATCTTTATGTCATATATGAGGATCTTATACAAGATTACACATCAAGATGAGAAATATTAACTTCACCCGAAAATATAAACAAAGAAAAACAATCCTTTAATATATAACACACTGAATAAGTTACGCTTTCGAAATGATAAAATGCAGTGCAGATATGAACAGTTTTGACACACAGGACGTTCACTATTATTTCCTGAAGGATAACGTGTGTGTTTGTGGCGCGTTTGACTCTCACACACATATTCCATTCCGTTATTAATCCTGTCCTGTGTTTTATATAAACATTTTTCCTTTGAGCTGCAAGCAAAGCTCCCTGATGCATGAAACGACACCGTTCACATGTGATTCACAAGACAAAAGCAAGATAATGACCCGAAACAAACTCTACGCCAGTATGCGAACGAAAGGTCGGACATCAGTTTACTGTGCATGCGTGTTCTTCTCATTAGTGCAAAAGGCTTTTTCTGCGCAGGTTTTCTCTTTCCTCAACATTTTTCTATATTTTTGTCCCGATTTGTATGCTATCGGAAATTCCCTACTTCCCATTTCTGAAGCTCGTCGTATGCAAGTGTTTTGGTGTCGGAAAGAACATGAATCATGCGGACACCAGATTTATTCTTGCCTATTTGAAAATGAATAAAATGTTTGGGAAATAAAAAAAAAAAAAAAAAAAAATGCTATTGAGAAAATCTTATTATAGCCAAAATGATATTTAGCATCCCATTCATTTACAACGTTAAATATTCACCGTGCTATCAGAATTCTGGAATTTCGGTCAAATACAGGCTATTTTCATGTTGCAAATGATTATTCATAGATGTAGATATGCACTACTTTAATTATGGCAAAACAAGGTTGTGGGGAGGGGGGGGGGGGTTAACTAATAAACAACACCAGTAACAGCAGCAATCGTTCTTCCCTCAGCCATGTTTAAAGTTTATGGCCGCCCAACTCGGGAACTTGGGTATCAAAATTATCCCAGAGCTTCCCAGTAGTAAATATGACTTGAGAGTGCGTTCATGTCAAATTTTTAACTAGGAAACTCGTATGTACGATAATTCCAATAGCAGTGAAGGCAGCAGTTGACACCAGTTCAGATTTAGGGACAGAATTTACTAAAAAGTGCAAATTAGCATGTGGACGCTTAATAAAATCGCAGATAGGAGTGGAAAGTTCTACTGATAATGTGCAAATTCAATGTCACATCAGGCGCAAAATTGGTGGGATTTGACCAATTTCTGGAAGTGTATGTTGGACACAGACATGTTTTATATTTTGAGCTGATTTTAGAAGAAATTGTTTCCATTTGTCACACACTGCAATGGGCGGAGCTTGATGTCCAGCTCCTCCTCTGTGGATTTAATGGGTGGAGCTTGAAGGTCTAGCCACACCCTACCCCTAAACTTAATTAGGTCAAACTCCATCCATTACATCCAGCATATAAAGTTGGCAAGTGTATTATGATGCAGTGTTTTAAAGATCTGTCACGATTTTTAAAGTTGTGTAGTGTATTCCAGCCGTTAATCAGCATAAAAGGAAAATTCACTGTTTTTTCTAAATGATCTTATTGTGAATGTTTCATTTAAAAAAAAAAAAAATTGACCTTGAATAATAATAATTTAAATGTCATAACTGGAACATCATACTTCTGGTGTTAAACTCCGCCCCTGCAAGCTCACGCTCATCTGCATACACTTTTGATGGCCACGCCCACTTCTCAATATCCTAGAAACAAGTCTCCTCACAACATTTTTTAATTTTCAATACTTTGTTACACTCGGATGCACATCAGAATACAGAAGAAACAATCTGTCGTTACTTCTGTTTCATCGCAACTATGAAGTTAAAATGTCAATATGTTTACAGGTAGCTCCAGTTAAATGGCACAAACATTCATTTCGGTTCAATAGCACAAGAGCATGAGCGTTTGCATACTAGCGTAAAGCGTTTCTAGCCAAGAGGGTTAATGACAGACTTTCATGTTTAAGATGAATAATATGATGTGAGAGGACGGGATGGAGGGATGACATGGAGGAGAGAGACGTTTCTCTGACAGACCGATCTTCCCTTTTGTACACAGAAACAGGATAGTAATAAATTAGATAAATAATGTAAACAGCAACAACATTTACAACAGCAAACAACACAAAACAAAAATGACAGTAAGTCCGTAACAGTGAATGTTTGTTAACTGAGAGAGAGAGAGAAAGTGGTTCCTGATTAACAGCCAAACGCATCAAAACGGTCCTTCATTTGTTTCAATAGAGCAAAACAGTCTTTAAACTCGAGACAAAATCCCCTCAGAGCAACTCACACAAGTTCAAACCAGAGCAAATCAAGTGTTCCTCTGAACTAAATGTGGCGCGTTGGTCGTGGACGGACATAAGAGACACACTCTACCGGTCAGAAGTTTTGGATCGGTGAGATTTCTAATGTTTTTAAAGGAAGCCTCTTCTGCAATCCAAGGCTGCATTAATTTGATTAAAAATACAAACAAAACCATTAATATTGTGAAATATTATTGTGGTGTAAAACAGCTGTTTTCGATGTGAATATATAGTAAAGTGTAATTTATGAAATTCAGCTTTGATCACAGGAATAAATGACATTTGACTATATATTCACATCGAAAACAGCTTTTACATTACAATAATATTTCACAATATTAATGGTTTTGTTTGTATTTTTAATCAAATAAATGCAGCCTTGGTGAGCAGAAGAGACTTATTTTAAAAACATTAAAAATGGTACCGATCCAAAACCTTTGAACGGCAGTGTAAGAGACATAATTCTCCAGATATGAGTTACATAAGATCATTCATAAGGCCATTATTAAAGATATTCCTGCTCATGTAAGCTACTCGATATGCAGATGTGAACAGATTCAGGTTGAATGAAGCCAGTCCGTTCACGCATGTTTCAGGATAAGAATTTGATGCAATTGCATCACTAGAGGTCAATATTTCTAATGTATTCCCATGCGGATTGGACACAGATTTGGAGCGTCCATGCGGATTGGTTTGCAGCTCATGCTGGCTCGTCTCAAGCACCTTTACTGCGCGCATGAAGGCTAAATTCACATTTCGAGGACAGACGAGGGGTCACGGCCACACTGCAATCCCAGTGTGATCCCATAGACGCATGTGGACTGAGATTGAGCACCTGTCTCTCTGCTGAGATCTGTGATGTCTTCAGGACATCTAACGCTCTTTCTATCTTTAGGCTGTGTGTCGTTATAGTTTCAGCCACTAGCGAGTACAAGTCATTTGTTAGTTCATGACCCTTGACTTCTGGTGATATTTATTTCACTCAGTATTTTAACCTCATGTCCCAAAGAGTTCCTATATCTGTTTTTAGCACACAGAAATGATTCCCTTTACTACTTTAATCGTATGTCTAGGAGAGTTTATTTATGACTAACCATTTTGGAGCCTAAAGTCAACATGAAACGACTCTTTTTTGTGCAATGCGACTGAACATTCATGAGAATAAATGTAGGATGGGACTCGATTTTCTTCATAATGTTCAATTCAATTCATTTTATTCATTCACAATCACATCGTTTCAAAGCAGCTTTACGTAAATGCACGAGTCCACATTACAATTTAGAGAGATCTGTTATCAGAGGAAACTCTAAGTTATGTATTTCAGAAATGTACATATACAAAATCAGAGTTAGCTAAAAATGTATTAATTTAAATGATGTAAGGCAGAAACAATGAGCTCATTGAAGTAATGAATATTTGTTTGTTAATAAATGATTATGACAATGTGTCTTTATATGAAGGTGGTTGATAAAAAAAGAGGGATTGACGTCATCTATGTTTCTTCAAAATAATGACAATGAATCATTCGCAATAAGAGCAGCAACATCAGTTAAGAGAGTCACTGTCGATTTCATGTTGACTTTAACGGCCCCACTATAAGACGTCCGTAAATGATCCCAGAACGTATCAAATGTTCTGCAGATCCTCAGATCTCTGGTGCCGCTGTGTAACTGTAATTCCCCAGAGATCTCGGATGCGATCGGATGGCTTCACTGCACTGAGAACAGGGAATTTCCAGCACAGGATTTCGTAAGAAACTGTTTCCCCATTCTCACTTTAATTTAAAACTCGAGAGCCAAGACCACCAAACACTACATGGCTCTGGTCCAGAAGCACAGCGAGCTGCAGTGCACTGGGAAATTCATTAAAAGCATAAAAATAAACATTGGATTGCAACTGTTTATTTTTAATGCTTTTTGGTCTTGAACACATCGCATTTATAATCACTTGTCGCAATGCATTCTTTGGCTCATGCCTTCTCTAGAAAGGATAAATTAGGATTTGTCCAACCTAAATTTATTCAGACACCTTCAACATTTCTCACATTATCACAGTTTATTCACTATACTTAAAAGAACTCAGCTGATATTTGACTGGTTTTGTCCGTCCTTCTGTTAGACTGTCTCACACATGAATTATGTTGAATATCTGTCAGCTGTTAAATTTAACTACACAATTAGATAATACCAGTTTAGCTCAACCAATCACCAAGCAATGCTTCATTTTGTTCAGTCTGTGTGTAAAAAGAGCATTAGCAATTAAAGAAGAAACACTTCAGCAAAACATGATCAGCTCAAAGTGTCCGAATCATTTTTGGTCCCAAACCTTTATAAAATTTTACTGGTAGTCACTGAATGAAGAATATTTGGGTATAATATGTCACAGTTTACTTTATTTTGCTCTCCTCACTTACATAAATGAACTATAGTGTCCTGCACACACTAGTAATCTGGTGTCTGAATGATTTTTGGTTGGACTGTAGGTTTCTTAGAAGGCAACATATGATTTGAAACATCCTTTGTGTCCTTGATGTCTTAACATAGGCAGACTCGCCTGTAACAGAGCCACTGTTTGTCTTATTTTATCTGGTGTCTTCTCTTTCTTGTGCACAACATGGATGATTCACATTATCGCAGGCTTAATAGCTGATGATTTTTTTTGAAAACAGCTTGTTTTCCAGCTTTAGGATGTTTTCCGCAAGGATTTCTCCAACAGGAAAATCGTTTGTGTTCTGTCTGAGCGAATCTCACATATCAGCTCCATCAGAGCTCAAACAAAGCTCTGTTTCTCTCTAATGGTTTCTCTCTCTTTCTCTCTCTCTCTCTCTCCCTCTCTCTCTCTCTCTCTCTCTCTCATCTACAACCTCATTCAGAAAGGCTCACAATGATACACACATTTTTTTTCTGACTGAGTAGTTTGGAGTTTGGAGGAATTTACAAGCTGTCAGCAAAACCAAAAATGTGGCATTTGTGCAATGAGTTTTCTTTTTTTCGATTCTGAAGTGCAAGCGAGAAAGTCTGTGCACCAATGAAATTCACTCACACACACACACACACACATTCGCTCTCTCTCACACACACACACACACACACACACACACACACACACACACACACACACACACACAGTCATGTACAATGAACACAGGAGGAACAGAGTCTCTCAGGTAAACATCGGCCAAAACAAAAAGGTTTGTTGTTCTCTGCAAGGCCTGTGTTCACATGAAGCGTTCATCCATTGGACGGTTTTTGGAGGGTCTTAAGAGCCAATCAGAGAAGAGGAACGAGTAACAGGACGGCGGTCTCTTCTCTCCCAAACATTTGATCCTTATCTACGCGCCTCCCGGCCTGACGTACGGATTCTCCAACAAGTAGCGGTAGTGATCGTAATGATCAAACATGTATTTGGGGGCGTACATATGTTCCTTAGGGTCCGATGGCGGGTATTCCTGCACAGATCCGTCAAACCAACCCCCCGTTCGGATCAGATCCCGGATGTAGTTAAGATCCCGCTTGTCCTCGTAGTCGCCCCAGCGAGGAAAATCCCCGTTTTGGGCCGAAATGAGTTTAAAGTGAATTCCCTCTGGCGTAAAACACCAGGAGCAGTGCCAGCCTGCGAAATGAAACGGACTTCCGACTGACCACTGGACCAAAATGTGTCCGGTGTCGTTTTCGTACTTCCGAAATCCCGGCATGGTGTAGTATTCCCTACGTCGAAGCCGAATCCCATCGTTATCATAGACATCCCTTAGCATGCCGATGGTACACCCGGACACAACCTCGAGCGAGCCGAGTTGCTTCCAGAAAAACCCATACAGGGATTTCCTCATGTGGATTGCAAACGGCTCCGTCCATCCATCGAAAAGCTTTAGGAAAAGAACTCCTTCATGAGCCGGAATTTCATCAGCATCGTTGATTAGAAAAACGTCATCGGGACGTAAACCCGATATGCGAGCCATGCCGTCGCGAGTCAGAAACGTGCGCAGATAATCGTCGGCGATCCAGCCGTCTTGTCGACCCCCGTCCGGGAAATGATCCAGGAAAACAAAGAGGATCTTGTGCCGAACATAATCGTATGTTCCGTTGAGCAACAAATGCAAGAATCTGAGCGGACGCCGTTCTCCGTATGCCGTGAAGTTGGATTCGCACACGAGGAATAGATCCACGGCTTGGATGAGCTCGCGGAAGCGCACGTGCAACAGGTCGAACTCGTGGTTCACGTTAATGGCGTTTATGACGCGTCTTGGCGTCTCGCGCGGCGTTAGCCGCTCTTTCGTGGGGAGATTTGAGTGATACACCATTGTGGGAACGCCACAGTAAGATCCATGCCATCCCGGTCGACACACACACTTAACCAGACGCTTCCCGCGCTTCGGCCTCCCTCGAGCGAGACCGGATTCTTCCACTGATTTCGCTTGAGTCTTTGACTCGTCAGGTTTTTGTAATATTCTCCGCTGGCTCATTCCACCAATGCTAGGCTTGGCTCTCAGCGTCTCGTCTTTCGCCAGCGCCGACTCCGTTCCCTGACGAAAGCACAGCGCTCCTGCTTTGGTGCGGATGAAATACGGTGTGTGGTCGTCCTGGAGTGTGTGTGTGCGCCGGTGAAGGTCGCCCAGGGACTCCAGCGGGTCTGGAGTCGAAGCGCGACGCGGATGAAGCTTGTTCACCGCGACTCTCACGGCAGCGTCTCTCTGCGGGTCGGGGTTCTGGTGGGTCGGGATGCTGGCGACCAAACCTCTCTTATGGACCTGATTAATGGAGAACAAGCACCATTAGAAGACTCACAGACAGCAGAATCTGGACAGTTTCACTTGCTGCGTTTCCATTACCCTTCAAATTGCGCAAATTGAAATTGCGAATTGAAAATACGACCAATGGAAACATGTCAATTTTACAAAAACTCCCATATATTGCAAAAAAGTTTTAATGCTCGCATGAGGTGGTTTTTCAGGTAATTCATAATGGCACAATATATCGCAATACAAAAATGCCTCAATATGTATCGTGGATAGTGACAATCTGTACTGTGTATAATTCACTCAAAATGAAATAATTTAGTGTCAGTACTACATTAAACTTCTATACAATGTTGAATAGAATGTATAATAATGCAATGGGGGAATATTGTGAGTCCTGAAAATGCCAAATGTCTGATGGTACCAGTAAAAAGTTATTTTATTTTAAATATATCTAGTCACTGAAAGAGTGCAAGGCATATTCTTCTAAAATAATTCTGTGTTTTCAGCTTCAGAATCATGAATATTGTTATTCTGGTGTCTCTATTGTCCTGTGCTTTGGGTTTCCAGCAGCAAGTCCAAAACTATTCATTTACACACACAATGTAAAACCAAATTTAGCATTTTAATCATACGTCTTGGAGTATCGCAATAATATCGTATTGTGAGTTCAGTGCCGTGATATGTATCGAATCACGACATGAGGGAATCGTCTGTAGACATTCATAAGTTGATCTCTCTGTGATGCTTTAAGCAGCCTGACATGTCAACTTCTGACTCAACCAATCACATAAGTTTGGGGCGGGACTATCTGTCCGACTGACCAATGACAGAAGGGGAGTGTTGCAGGGCACAATCTTATAGAAGAATAGGGTTGGGACAATATATCAATGCATCGCGATTTGTGGATCGATTCCAATTCTGAGCTTAGTTTTTAACAGCAGAGGGCGCTCTAGGCTAGTTTTAAACTGCACGCTCGAATGCTCACGAAGAAGAGCGCTCGTGCGTTCGGCTGAGTCTGAGAATGTACTTGTGCTTTTATGACGCAAGATTAATTTGAACATCTCACTGCAAACACCCTTGTAATTCGCTTCAACCTTTTCGAACTTTATGAATGATGATTTTATAGAAGGTTCAAGTGGTGTGTGTGTGTAAGGCATTGGAAGCCAGCAGATTAAGGCTGTTTCTAGAGTACGCAGTGCCATCTGCTGTTAAAAAAAACGCTCAGAATCGATTCAAGAGGGAATGCATTCGGAAAAAAATTGTAATCGATCCAGAGTCATTTCTCGATTCACAGTCCCAGTGCCTCAGTGGTGCCGGAGCTCCTGCGCTGCAGATCTTCAGGTCAATTTCAAACCCTGATTATTATACTATTCATGCATCATAGTTGTTCTCATGCAAGTTTTGGTTCGATGCCATTGTCTGTAGACATTCATAAGTAGATCTGTGGACAAGTCAACTTCTGACTCAACCAATCAAGCGAGTTTGGGGCAGGACTACTGTCTGACTGACCAGTGTTGCAGAGCACGACTGTACAGAAGATCAGTCCCAGTAAAGTCCCACAAGCTTGGCTTACGTCACTTCAGAGTTCCTACTGGCGGTGCGAATGAAACCAGGAAAATGTTCCTAAGGGAACCATTAGTTCAAAAGCCCCTTATGACAGACAGGGGAGTGTTGCAGAACACGACTTTACAGAAGAACATGTTGTTCTTCGTGCAAAGAAACTAGCTAAAGTCAGCGAATAAAATACTGACACAATGATGAACAAGTAACAATAATATTCGCAATAACGTAAATAATTAAGTAAACCTAATTTCTTAATTTATCTTTGTAAAGAAACCTCATTGCTTAACTACTCTCTGCTGTCTCAGACGACGACGTCTTTTCCCGTCGGCCACCGCAACTTCTGTTGGGTGCAATTCACGACCTCACCACTAGATGCCGCTAAACATTACACACTGCACCTTTAAGATAGAAAGTTTCTGTAGAGGACTGTAGAGAAGAAGAGTCCCAGTACCTCAGTAGTGCGCTGCAGATCTTCAGGTCTCTTCCAGGGCTGTGGTGCTTCGGGCTCCTGTCCGGTGTCGAGCTCCAGAACCGCTCCGACCCGAGGCCCTTCCTCAGGGGACGCGCTCGCCAGCGGGGTCGAGCCCTCCTTCCAGAAGAAACCCGTCACCATGATGAAGGACTTGATGTTAGGGTAGGGTGCAGACAGCTCCCTCAGCAGGGACACGTAGTGGAGAGCCTTGTAGTAATGCAGGAAGGAAATTACACACAGTCCCACTGTGCAAATCAAGAAAACCCTGTGACGTCTCATTTTCATCCTGAGAAACAGGAGAGAAAGAAACAGAGCTCAGAGACTCTAGCCGAACAATCTTACATACTCATATTAAAGGGACAGTTCAGAAAAAAATTAAAATGACCCCATTATTTACTCGCCCTCAAGTCATCCTAGGTGTACATGACATT
This sequence comes from Vimba vimba, assembly GCA_022828995.1. Taxonomy (NCBI): domain Eukaryota; kingdom Metazoa; phylum Chordata; class Actinopteri; order Cypriniformes; family Leuciscidae; genus Vimba; species Vimba vimba. The sequence goes on along the minus strand of CM040828.1, from coordinate 1,192,056 downwards.
CTTCTTTCAGACGAATACAATCAGAGTTATATTAAAAAATGTCCTGGCTCTTCCAAGCTTTATATTCCAAACATCTGTCCATCATATAAGTGCATCTGTCCGTGATAAAAGTGCATCTATCCATCATAAAAGTGCATCTATCCGTGATAAAAGTGCATCTATCCATCATATACAGATGGTGCCCAACCAGAATGCGACTTTTACCGCCGCCGTTCCCGCGGCGGCAAAATTGGGATGTGTATTTGCTGCCTTTTACCGCTGAGTGGCGCTGTAATCACAGACTTTGAAAAGTGTCAGTTTATTCTCTTTAATGCCGTAATCTGCCGCGGCAGTAATCTGAGCTGAGGTCACAGATAAATTTAAGATAAATATTGTGGTTAAACGAATTCAAATTCATTTAATTTAAACAAAGTAGACACACGTTAACATTGTGTGCCCAGTTTTTCTATAATTTAGAAAGGCTATGTCAATAGGTTACTTGTCATTTACTTCGTGTTATTTTAATGTGTTTGTAGATTTATTAACTGAAACATAACAGTGAAATAAATTAAAATAATTTACCGTAAAATTAAAACATTTTCAGGACTTGCAGTTACTAGGCTAACCGATGTTAGTCGGTTTAAGCATTATTTCTTATATTCAGAATTAGGCTTACGTTGTTATGATTATCAGTTGAATTCTTTAATAAATAATCAACCACAATGCCTATTACTACTGCCGCAGCAAAAATAAACCAGTCGAATTTCAAAGTCGTTCGCGAAATTACTATAGGCTATACCGGGCAAGTGACAGGGCAAAACAGCAGCAACTGCGGCATTTTAAAAGGTAAGCTTCCTATCTGTTTATTTAAAAAAAAAAAAAAAAAAAAAATTAAAAAAAATCATTATTTGAACAAAAATGAGACTGATTGAATATGTTAAAATATAAACAAACAAAGCAGAGAATAAAACAAACTTTTAGGGAAAAAATATAGGCCTATTATGCTCAGAATTGGTTAACATTAACGAAAGCAAAATATGTAAAAATACATTTCAAACAAAATAAAACAAAACAAATTCGTGGCCGAGTGGTAGGCTACGTTTAACTTACGTTTCAAATCCCGAACAAACATGGGCTACTTTTTTATTATTAATTTGATTTGATAGTTCTAAAATATTGCTACACCATATTGTTTTTTTCTCCTATAGCCTATAGGCTATTAAATATTTTATATTTTTAAAATAAAATTACCATTCATTTCCATTTTACATTAGGGACAATCTTTTTCCAACAGAATGGCTGAATTAACATCTGCATAATAAGTTGTGTGTTTTTAAATCGAAATTGAAGACACATCTTTTTAGACAAGCTTTCGGTATGTAGCCACTGACTCGATTGCTGTTTTTATGTATATTTGTGCTTTTATTTATTGCTGTCTGCTGTGTTTCTTGTTTTTATATTGGAAAGCGCCCTGGGCACCTTTCAGGTTGTTGTAAGGCGCTATATAAATAAAATTTGATTGATTTGATTGATTGATCTGAGATCGAATCTCAGTATAGCCGACAGTGTTTATGTTTTTCCGTTCATGATGCTTAAATATGCATCTGTTTATTAAAGTCAATCATCTTGTTTAATTATCAATTGTACATTAACATAAATTTGCTACATTCCAGTTGAGCCGAGATTGAGATGACTGACAGTAATACCCGGCCATAGCAACGGTAGACATTTTCCAAAACAGATCGAACAAATCAGAAAAATACTTTCAATACAGTATTGCTTTCAATTAAAAAATAAACAATGAAAATGTAAAAGAAAAAGAAAATTAATTAAGTTTGAAAACCCATCGCACATTTCAAGGTATGAATAAAGTGTCGGGACAGTTTTATTTAAACAGGGTTGCATCGATTCGATAGAGTTTATTCCCTTTGCGATGCAAAATAAGAAACATTTTAAATTTATTGTCAAAGAAATTGCAGCTAAATTAAAAAATGAAAACGGTACAAAACGAAAAAAAAGTTCAAAGCAACATAAATTAAGAACAGGCGTTTTTCTTTGCCTCTCTCGCGCTGGATATTTTTTTAGTAAGTTTGGTCTCCCTCACTGCGCGCGGCGGGTCTTTCTCGAAATTAAGCATTTCAGCGTAAAAAACACCATACAGCTGATAATACTGTATATGTCGCTGTGTGTCATCCACACAAATCACGAAAGAAAAAACTGTAACAAATAGCTTTTGTTCCTTCAAAGATACAACATGCCTTGCTGAATTCACCTACAATAAAACGAGGTGGGTCGCGAATTAAATAGCTCTGTATCTGCTAAATTGAAATTGTGTGTGGAAAACCTTTAAATACAATCAATAAAACTACAATATATAATTTAATAAGATATAGGGCCTACTGTACATAGGCTATGGACTTTTGGAGATTTTGAGATTAAACCTTAAAATAACTTTGCCTTTGCCTGCTCATCAGGCTGGCTCCGACACTCTCCATATGAAAGACGGAACATTAACACCTCTGTCCTGCACCCCCACGATAAAGCAACTATTGCCTTCTCCAAACCCCCCACAGGCTAGCTGAGTTTGCAAAACAAAACAAAGAGTTTGCCACTCGTTGTGGTGTGCCAAAACACTTCATTATAAACTTCAATATTTCATTCAAAACAATCTCAAAACGCTTTGTGACATTTTGAAAAGCCGTGGATGCATTACTGCCACTGGAACCATGAACGCAAATACTGGTTCTGATTTTATTGTTTGTCGTTTAAACGTCATATATATATATATATATATATATATATATATATATATATATATATATATATATATATATATATATATATATAGGCCTATATATTAACAGAACTGCTTTTGAAATTACGATTGGAATTATTATAGGCTACAGAAGTAAAGTCATTGTATAATATTTGTTCCTTAGTGTAAAATGGAAATGCATGGTGATTTTATTTAGTAAATAGGCTATAAGCAAAAAACTATGTTTTAGAACTAGACAAATCTCTCTGCATCAACAATAGACTATAAAATGCATTAATAGGCTAATATAAAAATATCAATAGTCTAAGTTAGTTCGGGATTCGATCCCGTGTCATCTAAATGATCGTAACGTAAGTTCAACCACTCGGCCACGATTCACTCGTTGCTACATGGCCTAATGTTCCAGTGTGTGTTCGCTCACACGAGCGAGAAGCGCTCTTCATTCAAATGAACGCGCCGCCGCGTTTGTCGAACACTAATTCAACATGCCAGAATAAAACCTGGCTTTGGAACAATGCATAGCGCCACTCGTCGTGGTCTGTGCCAAAAAATTATAATAATTTAGTTTCATTTATTTCAGTGTTAGTGTTTGAGTTAAAAAAAATCCTCTACAAATTACATTAACACAAAGTCGGCTGTAAGAGTCCTTTATAGGCTAAGTAAAAAGCAAAGGGCTTACAGTCTTAACATTTAGGCTACTTTGCTTAAATTCGATACATTTATTTTCAGTAGGGCCTAATAAATTTGTAGGGATGTAATTTCAGTATGCTTTACCAACGCTATGTATTCAATTAAAGTTCCAAGAGGTCTGTTATATATTTCCTTCCCAGCTGACACTAATATGCAAGTGCACAGCAAAAATCACAACTTGTGCTTGCTGCGAACGCAACTTATTTAAGGTGTCTCAACTGTACACAGTCTACCCTACAGTGTGAATTCGTTACAAGGTTTCATTTAATTATTTTTTTTCCATCTATGTTGAATATGAAAAGTGAACAGCACGAGTAGCCTAAGATAGGATGCATTAGGCTATATCGAGAGATGGATATGGAGTGGGTCAGACATGATTTTGACCACTTCATTAAAGTCCGCGTGAACCGGAAGTTGCAAACGACTTTTCTCCAGTGCTGTGACGTATTTCCCAGTGAAAAGGAATATTGAACAGAGGGCAGGGTTTTACTCTAGCGCTCCTCCTCTCCATCTCTCGCTCATAGCAGACTAACGGTTTGAGGGGAGTGGTTAAGCGTTTCCCAAACCAAGCCGTCAAACATACGTCATCAGGGAAGGTCCTCCAATGCAGAGGGGAGGGGCATTTTCAGATTTTGATTAAAGATTACAAAGCCAAAAAAAAATTTTGTGTGGATTTACTTGCATGGATGAATTGTTCACCACAAAACTAACAATTTAGGCAAACAAAGTAAATATGGTCAATTTTGAATTCATGTGGACTTTAAGTTTTGTTCAGTAGAAAACCTTTCTTTAAAGTGAATTTCGTTTTCTATAAATTGTATCTTAATTTTAACCAATTTTTCATCAACCAATTGCCTGTAAGTTGCCTATAACTCTTATAAGTAAGAGAAGCAAATATAACAGACACTAATCATGGAGGCGCCCGCGCGGTCACTTGCGTTGCACGTCAGCTGGAGCGCATCTCATCCTAACTTAACGAAACTCAGCGTATGCCTCACACAGACATGATAAATACATCAAATACACAAAGCTTGAAATGCCTTCAAACGAAATAATTCAAAACGAAAAGAAAAGGCTACTCTCTGATAATCAGATTATGTCTTTATGTGCATTTATCTCTAGGTGCGTTCACTACAAATATGGCGATCGTCAAGAAAACACTAGTTTATTGATAAAAATCAATGCATGCATCACCGGATTTAAATACACATCTTGCTTGTTGCACGCACACATATTATGTCGACAAAACGATATTATGATATAACGAAATATTATGTTGAAATAACATTATTATTAATAATACATCTTTTAGAATATTTGATTAAATGCTGATTGTTGCGCTTGTTCAATTTAATAAAATTAAAACTTTAATTGTGATAATTCAAATAGGCCTAATTGAAAATTAAATATTTAGTGGCCAAGTTTTGCTAATTTATTATATAGGCTATTATGCCTATTGCCTATATTAAGTAGGTCATATTAAGACAAGGCATATATTAAGTTATTTTAGCTGTTATGAGAAAAAAAAAATCTAACGAAATCTAAATTCATAAATCAAATAAATCAAAAAAAAAAAATTCTAACGCCAATTCAACATGCCAGAATAAAACCTGATTTTTGAACAATGCGTAACGCCACTCGGCCTGGTGTGCCAAAACACTACATTTTAAACTTCAATGTTTAATTCAAAACAATCTCAAAACGCGTTGTGACATTTTTTTAAAGCAGTAGCCAAGCCAATATAGATTAAGGGCATTGAAACCAGGATCTTAACTAAAACGCGTTCCGCGTAATCTCTCAAAATTTATGCCACACTACTCCATGTATTTTTTTTTTTTTTAAGGACTGCTTTTGAAATCACTATAAATTACTATGCAATTGTATCGCTCACGAGAGCTCTTCATTTATCTAATTCCTCAATAGAATAGTAAAAATATTCAGCGTCATTGCTCCTAATATCGTTTCTATTTTTAACTTTTGATTCTATTTTTTCAGTTCTAAAATTGATTCTATCTTTAGTTCTATTCTGTCGTAGTCTTATAGGCCTATTTATATATATGAAAAATATGCCTATTAGGCTTAGGGTTTTATATTTAACCCACTTACATTTTAAAATACGGCAATTGCTGCTGATTTGCACAATGTCCCTTTGCGCCACCTGGCGGTCATTTCGGGAACGACTTTGAAATGCGGCTGGTTTATTTTCGCCGCGGTGGGCGGCGGTAATAGGCATTCTGGTTGGGCACCATCTGTAAGTGCATTTATCCATCATAAAAGTGCATCTGTCCATCATAAAAGTGCATCTGTCATCATAAAAGTGTATCTGTCCATCATAAAAGTGCATCTATCCATCATAAAAGTGCATCTGTCCATCATAAAAGTGCATCTATCCATCATAAAAGTGCATCTGTCCATCATAAAAGTGCATCTGTCCATCATAAAAGTGTATCTGTCCATCATAAAAGTGCATCTATCCATCATAAAAGTGCATCTGTCCATCATAAAAGTGCATCTGTCCATGATAAAAGTGCATCTGTCCATCATAAGTGCATCTATCCATCATAAAAGTGCATCTATCCATCATAAAAGTGCATCTATCCATCATAAAAGTGCATCTGTCCATCATAAAAGTGCATCTGTCCATCATAAAAGTGCATCCGTCCATCATAAGTGCATCTATCCATCATAAAAGTGCATCTATCATCATAAAAGTGCATCTGTCCATCATAAAAGTGCATCTGTCCATCATAAAAGTGCATCTGTCCATAATAAAAGTGTATCTGTCCATCATAAAAGTGCATCTATCCATAATAAAAGAGCATCTGTCCATCATAAAAGTGCATCTGTCCATCATAAAAGTGCATCTATCCATGATAAAAGTGCATCTGTCCATCATAAAAGTGCATCTGTCCATCATAAAAGTGCATCTGTCCATCATAAAAGTACATCTATCCATCATAAAAGTGCATCTGTCCATCATAAAAGTGCATCTATCCATCATAAAAGTGCATCTGTCCATCATAAAAGTACATCTATCCATCATAAAAGTGCAGCTGTCCATCATAAAAGTACATCTATCCATCATAAAAGTGCATCTATCCATCATAAAAGTACATCTGTCCATCATAAAAGTGCATCTGTCCATCATAAAAGTGCATCTATCCATCATAAAAGTACATCTGTCCATCATAAAAGTACATCTATCCATCATAAAAGTGCATCTATCCATCATAAAAGTGCATCTGTCCATCATAAAAGTGCATCTGTCCATCATAAAAGTGCATCTATCCATCATAAAAGTGCATCTATCCATCATAAAGTGCTCCACAGGCTCCGGCGGGTTAATAAAGGCCTTATAAAGCAAAGCGAAGAGTTTGTGTAAGAAAAATATACATATTTAACATTAGCCAAACGAACACGCAGTCTACTTACGCCTAAAGCGCAACTCATGACGTCAGAAGTAGCGTAGTGCGTCATGGCGTAGCGTAAATATCAGCAGTGCGTCGCATTACTCGCATAAGTTTCGCTTTAGACTTAAGTTGAATCTGTATGTTCATTTGGCCGGAAGCTACTTATTTGACTTTATCAAGTTATAAATATAGATATTGTTCTTACAAAAATGCATGGCTTTACTTCAGAAGGCCTTTATTAACCCCCCGGAGCCTGTGGAGCACTTTATGATGGACAAATGCACTTTAATCATGGACAGATGCACTTTAATCATGGACAGATGCACTTTTATGATGGACAGATGCACTTTAATCATGGACAGATGCACTTTTATGATGGACAGATGTACTTTATGATGGACAGATGCACTTTTATCATGGAGAGATGCACTTTTATGATGGATAGATGCACTTTTATCATGGACAGATGCACTTATATGATGGATAGATATACTTTTATGATGGATAGATGCACTTTAATCATGGACAGATGCACTTTATGATGGACAGATGCACTTTTATGGACTTCAAAACAGAATCGGCCATTCACTGCCATTATAAAGCTTGGAAGAGCCAGGACATTTTTTAATAGAACTCCGATTGTATTCGTCTGACAGAAGAATGTCATGTACACCTAGGATGATTGAGGGAGAGTAAATCATGGGGTAATTTTAATTTTCGGGTGAACTATCCCTTTAAGTGTGATACTGATAATAATGTGTGTTAGTCCACAAGCTTAATTTTACACAAAGACTTTTAAGTTCTCTGTGCATTTGACAATATTTTAAACCCTTGTGTGACCTTATGGACATTTTTGTCTTTTTCAGTTTAGTTTTTTTGATGATTTTCCCTGTGTTATTGCCAACTGCATAAATTTTGGCACAGGTTTGTATTTTTATTGGAATTTTACTATTTTACCCCCATTTCCTTTAATAAATCTATTTTGCACTAGTAACACAAAAAATAGTTCCACTCAGGATCTTAAGGACAAAAATGTCCCCTATTGAAAGTTGAAACCCATTAAAACGGCAATTTTTAATCCCAGGGCTGTTTAACTATAAACTGATGCAATCTTTGTTAATATACTTTCATTCTGTTGGCAAGGCTTAAAAATTTAAATTTTGACATTTTTTTTTACCAGGTGGTGCCATTTTCTCAGGTTTGGCCAATAAAGCAAATACTCGCTATAAATTACACAGCTATAACTGTGTGTGTGCGTGTTGGTATGGATGTCAGATTGTGGTTTGTATGTGTGTAATAAAATAACTGTATGTGTGTGTGCTTGTAAAATTTGAGAGAGAGAAACTCTACTGCAAATCCCAAATCCAACCACCGTGTCCTAGTGGAGTTTTGCTGCATCTAATGGGGAAAATGTGGAACAAAAACTCTGAAAGCTAATGTTTTGAGATATCAACAGGTAATTTGGAACATGACTTGTTTAGATTTATGACTTTGATTTTCTAGCAGTTTTAGAGCTCAACATGTTACCTAAAATATATATTTTATATAAAATGATGTTCATGAATCATTTTCATAAACTTAAACCTCCATAACTTTTTCTCATTTCACTTTTTAACTTAAGTCTCTGCTCCCAAGCTTCAAATTGTTATGACATTTTTGTCCACTAAGGACCTATGAGTAACTTTTTTAAAGGGGTGGTAAAATGCCCTTTTCACAAGATGTAAAATAAGTCTCTGATGTCCCCAGAGTGTGTATATGAAGTTTTAGTTCAAAATACCCCACAGATATTTTTATATAGCATGTTAATATTGTCACTTTTTGAGGATGAGCAAAAACGCACCGTTTTGTGTGTCCCTTTAAATGCAAATGAGCTGCTGCTCCCGGCGCAGGGGGAGGAGCTTCAAGAGCTCTGTCCTTTTACCTCACACACACATGCACTGAAAATGTCAAAAACCTTTATCCTTTTATGTTCAAACCGGACAATGATGGAGAGACTCGAGAATAAGAGACAACATGTAGAAGCAACAGGACATTTCTGAATGATTAGTTGGTGAAATTATGTAGCTTATGTGGAGTTATCTTCTAGTCACTGATTAGCATATTCTGTCTTGATAATCTATAAATCGTGTTCCCGGGGGCGGGGTTTATGTAAATTCTAGGGTTGGTGATGTCACTAACCCGGGAGGAATGTGGTGTAGTCTCTACCAGCCGTTTGTTGTAGTCCTTAAAAAGCGATTTCTTTAAAAGCAAATATCTCCCTTTGCTTTGAACTTTGAGGGTTGTAACTTTGCAGATGTTGTTTATGCTCAAACAGCAACATTACACACTAACTAAAGTTAGAAAAGTGAAATCATAATCAACCACCCCTTTAATTGATGCACAAGGGTTAGTATCTGCAATAGTACTGTATTACAATAATGACACATCACCTAATAATGAAATTGACAAAAACAACAACACTAAAATGCCCAGATGCAGTATGATATTGATCGTTTTGAGAAAAAAATGTGCTTTAATAAGCTCCTGCAGAAATTTCTTCCACTGCATTCTGTTACATAACGGGAAATAATGGACCAATATATTTGGGAATTATATGAATGAGAAAATCACAATATATGTGAAGCATCTGATTTCTGAACGCCTCCTGCGACGTCTTGAGTTTGCTGCATTAATATAAGCCTGCATTTTGTGGCATTTCCGTCACCGGAAGGCAGTATGTGGTTGTAATTTAAAGTGCTCAGCGATCATGATTAGATGGACGTGTTTCTCTCCAGTGTTTCAGATCAGCTGAAGAACAGAAGCTCCTCAGTGTTTCTGACCTTCCAGATCATCAGTGATAGTAACAGAACACCCCATGAGAACGTTCACTGCGATTGTTCCCATCGACGCCGGGCATCAGGGACACTGAAGATGCTGTTCGAGCTCGAGAGCTTGTGTTAGCTCACATTATGCCATGGTTTTGTGAAGATATACAAACATACTTCCAGTAACGTTCATAAAACATTTGTTAAAAGTCATGTGGTCTTCAATAATGTTCTCGAAACGTTAGCACAAAAAACATTATTTATACATCGTTCATGGAATGTTTCAGTTGGACGTTCATGTAAAGTTTTTTAAATGTAACGACTTGTTTCGGAACGTTCAGAGAAAATTCAAAAGTAACGTTTCATAATGTTTGAAGAATGATACAACAGAATGTTCACTTAACAATCATATAACCAAGAAAAAAACGCTTTTAAAACATTTTTAAAAAACTGGACGTTTTGAACGATCAGAGAACATTTAGAAATAATGTTTTATAACAAGATGTTAGTAAAACGTTCTTAGAACATATTTTTTGCTCTGGGAGGATGTGACATTTCTGCACGGTTCGTACAGACATTGTAAAATAAAATTCAAGGACCTTTCAAGCAGTACTTTTTTCAAGGATTTCCAATCAGAGATCGCACTTATCAAACAATATCTTTATTATCTTTCAAATTCTAAAAAAGGTAAATAGATATATAAAAATAAACTAATAAACTAGTGCAAGTGTGTGTCCTGTGAAACATGAACTGATGATTACAGAGGAACTCTCATCAGGACACTTACTCGACTGCAGAGCCAATAAACTAGAGACAAGAAGAGGCTGTTGTCTGTTAAATAACCAGCTAACTGAGTTAATGAGAGGAAACGAGCGATGTGATTGGACGATCAGGCTTCTGACGCAGGATGACATCACATGCACACACTGCGGGGTTTGCGAGACACAAATAAACCGGTGCATTATTGTGGGAAGACGAGAGGAATAAAAAGAACAACAATCGGCAGCCAAATTGGATTTAACACAATCGAACTCCTACACACACACACACACAGACAAACACATTCACTGTGAGACTTTCCTCACTTCACACGGTAACAACTTGATGGGGCCTGGTTTATGATTTGTTCTGGTTCAGGTGGTTTCCGGGCAGGAGGATGATAACTGGTGTCATCATCAACTCTCACACACACACACACACACACACACACACACACACACACACACACACACACACACACACACACACACACACACAATTGTCATTGGCTGTATAACACATGGTCTGATTACACTGTTTATGTTTGTTTACAGTTCAAGGTCTGTTTAATCCACATTTTCATAGAATGCTAAATATAAAATAAGCACTTTAAACCACAGCATCTGGCCAACCCAAATACTCACTCAACCTCAGCATTTACTTATATATGAGTGTAAGACTGGAAGAACTGGACATTTGAAGACGCAAGTCTCCCCTCAGAATCATCCTAATCTACACCTCTTCCCCCGTTCCCCCACTCCTCTCTCTCATGCTGAGATCACCAACATTCACCCAAGAATCTATATGGTTTAATGTGAAAAATTATCATACAGTATTACACGTTTGGTATCATTTGAAATGTCTCAGTGCGACTGGTACAAATGTCTCATTCCCAAAGAAGTAAACCAAAAGGTAAATAAAGTTTTTAAGAGTTTAGAGATAACTCACACACAGAGGAGGGTGTGTCTTCCAGGCTAATGGCATTCTGCTCTCAAAATGTGTAAACTCTGAATGCAAAATCCCATTGTTAGCAAATGTTTCCATGTGAGAGAAGTTTCTGTCTATATAAAGAAATGCAACGAGAGGCTCAGGGCGATTTGTAACTCAGTGGATCTGTGGACTGATTATGAAATTGGCATGACACATTTACCTGACGTAATAAATTGTTACATTTGCTTTTATTCTGACTGACTCTGAAATTGTTCCCTTTCGAAGGGAACTCGACACTACGTCATCGACGCTTTGGGGAACGCCTCAGGCGTGACAGGTGTCTGAAATCAAATATCAACTCACGGCAACCATGTTGACCGGCGACAGCCCGTGAATCATCAGCTTGATTGATTAACGCGCGACCTGGATGTATAAAGGGGAGCCTTGAAAACATGACAACATCTTTTCGTCTTCAGGGACTGTTTGTCTGTTTAAAGAGAATATCGCTTGGAGAATGAAACGCGCAGAGGGAGACTTTCCGCAAGTGTGCAGACCCATGCCCAAGATTTCTGACGCCGAGTGACACACACGATCTGTGCGTTTTCTGCTTGGGGGAAGAGCACACACGGGAGGCTCTCGAGAGTTTTTCAATTGAAGAGTCTCGAGAGGTTTCCAATTGAAGACTCTCCGCTCTCACCCTTTTCTCGAGGGAGGAGGGTTCAGCATCTGAGCCCCGTGGTGCTGGTCCCGCTTGTGCTGAGGCGCAGCGGCGACTTTCATCATGGGGCTCCCAGATGGAGCTGGCCGATCGTCTTGAGAGGGAGGTTAACCTCTCAGACAGTTCGTCTACTGACGAGGGCGAGCTGCAGGTAGATGATGATGTATTATTGTTATCTCCTAATGCGTCTGCAGCTGGTGCTCTTCTGGACGGGCAGGATGTGGTTGATGATGCTGGCAGTCAGGTGGAGACCGAACCATCTCAACCATCCTGACCTGTGTATGCGGAGCTAGTGGACGTTATGGGACGCGCCACCGACAGATTGCAGATGCCGTGGAGGCGCGTTAGGGAAGAGACCGCTCGTGGCCGTCTTGACAATCGGTTTCTTCCCAGCCATAGGCCACCAGCTCAGGTGAGCCTTCCATTCCTTCCAGATCTCCATACTGAGATCAAGAAGGCATGGAAGAACCCATACTCTGCCCGTATTCATCCACATCAGCAGGGTAGTTTCGCTGCTGTGGATGGAATCGCAGAGCATGAGACCACAAAACAATCTGCTGCCGCGATCGGCCGGTCGATGGCGGCTATGGAGGCCACGGAGAGGCATCTGTGGCTCAACCTGGCTGACATCGGGGAGAAAGAAAAGACCTTTCTCCTCGATTTGCCGGTTTCGCCCGCTGAACTTTTTGGCCCTTCCGTTGAGACGGTGGTTGAAAAGTTCAGGGAGGCGAGGGCGTGCTCAGCTGCTTTTAGGAGTTGTATACCGCTGAGATCCGAGTCCGCGCCCAAAAAACCGGGAAGGCCTGGCCCGTCTTGGTCTGAGGGCCATAGACAGGCCCAGAGAGCAAGTGTCGCCTCTCGTGCGCCCCCTCCTGTCCGGAGCAGGTCTCAGAAGAGACGCAACTCCCGCAGGAAGCAGGATCTAAGGGAGGTTATCCAGGATAAGCGCACTCAGCGGCGCTAGGGATAATCTCCCCGGAGCCTTCTCCTAACTTCCCCCAGGCGTCTCTTACATCAGGCCTGGGGCTGGGCCCATGATGAGAACCATGTCTGATGGCCCTCCTCGACCTGGTTAGTAGGAGCGCCACTCTTTCAGGCATGTAAGTGGTGAGCCCAGGTGCTCTTTGAAAAAAGAAAGGATTCCTGACGTGTATTCACTCCGCACGCCGCAAGTGTACTGTCTGGTCTTTTTGTGAAATGTTTTTTGTGCGCAAATAACATATTTCTGTTTCTCTTACAGACCGCGTCTCCTGTATAGAGCTTGGGGCATGTTATGGGTAAGAAAGTAAAATCTAAAAGCTTTTTCGGCGGCTGCATGGTCAGGTAGTAGGCCTTAGCAGGCCTCCTTGACCAGACAGTCCTCATCTTGCAACTGGACAGCTCTTGGGCCTCCCTGAAGTGAGCTCCCAGGAGTTGGCTGTCAAGAAAAAAAAAAAAACATATGTGGTGTTCAGGTAATAAGCTTCACCAGGCCTTCCCGAATATGAGCTCCCATATACTGTGGCTTATCAGGTCAGAGGCCTCACTAGGCCTTCCTGAGTATGAGCTCCCACATACAGTGGTTATCGGGTTATAGGCCTCACTAGGCCTTCCTGATTATGAGCTCCCACATACTGTGGTTAGCAGGTTATAGGCCTCACTAGGCCTTCCTATATATGAGCTCCCACATACTGTGGTTATCAAGTATCAGGTTATAGGCCTCACCAGGCCTTCCTGAATATGAGCTTCCACATACTGTGGTTATCAGGTCAGAGGCCTCACTAGGCCTTCCTGAGTATGCTCTCCCACATACAGTGGTTATCGGGTTATAGGCCTCACTAGGCCTTCCTGATTATGAGCTCCCACATACTGTGGTTATCAGGTCAGAGGCCTCACTAGGCCTTCCTATATATGAGCTCCCACATACTGTGGTTATCAAGTATCAGGTTATAGGCCTCACCAGGCCTTCCTGAATATGAGCTTCCACATACTGTGGTTATCAGGTCAGTGGCCTCACTAGGCCTTCCTGAATATGAGCTCCCACATACTGTGGTTATCAGGTTATAGGCCTCATTTGGCCTTCCTGAATATGAGCTTCCACATACTGTGGTTATCAGGTCAGAGGCCTCACTAGGCCTTCCTGAATATGAGCTCCCACATACTGTGGTTATCAAGTATCAGGTTATAGGCCTCACCAGGCCTTCCTGAATATGAGCTCCCACATGCTGTGGTCATCAGGTCAGAGGCCTTACCAGGCCTTCCTGAATATGAGCTCCTACATACAGTGGTTATCAGGTCATAGGCCTCACCAGGCCTTCCTGAATATGAGCTTCCACATACTGTGGTTATCAAGTATCAGGTTATAGGCCTCACCAGGCCTTCCTGATTATGAGCTCCCACATGCTGTGGTTATCAGGTCAGAGGCCTCACTAGGCCTTCCTGAGTATGAGCTCCCACATATTGTGGTTATCAAGTATCAGGTTATAGGCCTCACCAGGCCTTCCTGATTATGAGCTCCCACATGCTGTGGTTATCAGGTCATAGGCCTCACTAGGCCTTCCTGAGTATGAGCTCCCACATATTGTGGTTATCAAGTATCAGGTTATAGGCCTTACCAGGCCTTCTTTAATATGAGCTCCTACATACAGTGGTTATCAGGTCATAGGCCTCACTAGGCCTTCCTGAGTATGAGCTCCCACATATTGTGGTTATCAAGTATCAGGTTATAGGCCTTACCAGGCCTTCCTGAATATGAGCTCCTACATACAGTGGTTATCAGGTCATAGGCCTCACTAGGCCTTCCTGAGTATGAGCTCCCACATATTGTGGTTATCAAGTATCAGGTTATAGGCCTCACCAGGCCTTCCTGATTATGAGCTCCCACATGCTGTGGTTATCAGGTTATAGGCCTCACCAGGCCTTCCTGATTATGAGCTCCCACATGCTGTGGTTATCAGGTTATAGGCCTCACCAGGCCTTCCTGATTATGAGCTCCCACATGCTGTGGTTATCAGGTTATAGGCCTCACCAGGCCTTCCTGATTATGAGCTCCCACATATTGTGGTTATCAAGTATCTGGTTACAGGCCTCACCAGGCCTTCCTGGTTACGAGCTTCCACATACTGTGGTTTTCAGGTAATAGGCCTCACTAGGCCTTCCTGAATATGAGCTCCCACATACTGTGGTTATCAAGTATCAGGTTATAGGCCTCACCAGGCCTTCCTGAATATGATCTCCCACATACTGTTGTTATCAGGTAGCAGGCCTCACCAGGCCTCCCTGTGAGTACAGGCGGACCATGTGTTCCCCTCACCGAGGGTCACTATGAGCACGCGGACTCCTTAGTCTGGTCAGACAGTCGTAGGCCTCTCGTGAGGCCTCCCAGTTAGATCAGCCCTTAGGCCTTCACAGGCCTCCTCAGTGTTTAAAACACAAACACTGGGTAGATTCGTGGATCGAGTAGAGAAACTCCCCTTGCTAGCAAGGGTTGGAAAGTACTATGCTGAGTCATACTCTCCGGGATAGAGATCCGGGCCGAGTGGTCCACTGCCAGCTTTGCAGTCCCTCGGGTTGGATGCCTTACCTGAGGCAAGTGTCCAGAGGCTCTGTCTTTGGACAGACAGGAAGTGGCCAGACTAAGTGTCTATGTACCGACGCCAGGTCAGGCCGTCCTGGTGGCATTTCGGGGTGAGTACGTTCCCCTGAATAGTGATTGGCTGGGGTTCCTTCGGGTTCCCTAGCCACATTCCCTAGAAGGGACCCCCTTTCTAATTGGAAGCTGTGGTTCTAGGCCCTGAGCAGGCCCAGGTAGAGATTTCATTTAACCATTTTTATGAAGGTTTTCCTGCGAGGCTTATAGCTTGGGCTATGACCGTAGGGAATGCTGTCACTGACAGCCCAGTGTGACCTGAGGGTGAGTGGTTCTAGCGTTTCATTTGAATTGCTGGTTCTGACCGTTGTCACTGCCATCTGGCATGCACTCCCCTTAGCATGGCGGCGTGGGTATATATCGTTCCCCAAAGCGTCGATGACGTAGTGTCGAGTTCCCTTCGAAAGGGAACGTCTCAGGTTACGACTGTAACCTATGTTCCCTGAGAACAAGGAACTCGACACTACGTCTCTCTGCCATGCCTCGGGGTCTGCCTACCAACAGTCCCTTCATACGATAGGATGTTGTCATGTTTTCAAGGCTCCCCTTTATACATCCAGGTCACGCGTTAATCAATCAAGCTGATGATTCACGGGCTGTCGCCGGTCAACATGATTGCCGTGAGTTGATATTTGATTTCAGACACCTGTCACGCCTGAGGTGTTCCCCAAAGCGTCAATGACGTAGTGTCTCGTTCCCTGTTCTCAGGGAACATAGGTTACAGTCGTAACCTGAGACGTTTTCCCAAGTAGATTAAATGGATTCGTATGTTCCCGCAAGTTTGCGTCAGATTAGTGACGACTAATATTTGACACTGATTCAAGTGTACGTGGTTTGCAAAGACAAGAACTGAATTTGCGTTTAGAACAGCAAATGCTGCTTGACCAACCTAAATCTGTGTGTGTCTTACCTCTGTTTTAATGTAATGTTACTTTAGATAAGTGTCCGTGGGAAACCACGGCTTGGCCAATCCAAAGCTATTATAAGAGAAGTAATGTTGGTCAGCTTATAACTGTAACAGTGGCCTTAGCTCTACTGAAGTAAACGTTACGTTAAATTCAAGTGTATGCAATTCCACGGGGGCTTTACCAGAGTATCTTTGATTGTGTAAGCGTGAATGTGACCGATCTCAGGTATATAGCCATTACCTCTGATTGGTGAACAAAACTGACGGGCTTGTGATTGTGAGACCCGCGTTAAACAAGGCATGAGGACCTCTGAGACACAGCTTCCTAATCTGAACGGGTCAAATATAAGTAAAGAGTTAAACAGAACATTCAAATGTATTGCTAAACTATCATATACTTGACCAATAGGCACACTCTCTCTCTCTCACACACACACACACACACACTCTCTCTCTTTCCCTCACACACACACACACACACACACACACACACACACACACACCAGGGCTCGAGACTAACGGCGTCCTATCGTCCTGGGGACGATAGAAAATGTGTTTAGGACGAATAGAAACATTCTCTAGGACGCCTACAGGACGAAAGACATTTTTGTATGTGTGTTCATTTAGAAAATGCCAAAATTAACCGACCAAGCGCTGACTACAACGGAGCGCGTCTTCTCATGCAGTTAACGTTACTATAGTTACTATCACTGGCCGGCTACTCACCGGAGACTTGTTTCGCGGTACATCTATCACATGGCTTATTTTCACAGACAAAAACGAGACGATAACTAAATAAAAACTAGTTTTGAATGACAAAAACCATGACGAAAATTTAGTGACATTTTTGTCAACGAATAAAAACTAGACAAAAATGTTAGATAGTGACGATTTGGGAAGCGATCCAGTCAGAACTGATGTCCTGCGTTTGTGGTAGATGCGCACATTTGTACTGTGACGTGCTGATCTACCCAGCGGCACACGAGTTGACATGCGCTGCATGTCTCATAAAACGTTAAAAAAAGTAAACGTCTGGGAGAATGAGTAGAGCAGATAGATCTGAATAAGAGTGATGACGCAAAAAAGAGCTCTATTCGGTACGGTTTTCTGCGCGCACACACCCGACCCAAAGCGTGCAGCCATGCACATAGATACAGCGCGCGAGTACTGAACTGAGCTCTCTTTCGTGTCTGAATGGACAAATACACACAACATTAAGTCGAAATATCCGTTTTGGTGAGTATTCACGTAAACTATGTTGGTACAGGTTATGTCTTAAACAGTTTTGAGTGTATCGGATGTGCTGCATCAGTGCAATTGGATCCGCATGTCATTGGACATGATCCGATGTCTTAAAGTGACAGTGGGTAATAAACCTAATGCGGTCTGTGTATTGATCAAGCAACAAAAGAAAAAGATTAAAGCATTCACTGCTCGTTAATAGCTTTAATAATGATTCATTATATTTAATTCATACAAATAAATATGTCTGCTGCTTGAAAGAATAAAGAATGATGATATTTTTGAGATATGCAATCACCAGTATTTATTTGTTATTTTTTAATCCAACCAACTCCAAAACGTTTTGAGCTGTATGTATCTTAATTTTCGTATATGTAAAAAAAGAAAAAGGAAAAAAAAATAATAATTCTGCATGAATACAAAAAAAGCATTTAACTCCTGTTATTTTTTTATTAAATCTGTTGTTTACCTGTTTACAGATAATTACTTTGAATGGAGCTAAATAAATATAATAATATATATCATAAACATTTTAATGGTGTTTTTGTTATGTGACTAACAAATAACAACTAGGCCTATAGATGATACTAACAAAGTACAGAAACAACATGTTTATTTTGGGACGGTTGACATTCACTTTAGGACGATTCAAATCGTTTAAAAAAAAGTTAGTCTAGAGCCCTGACACACACACACACACACACACACACCCTCTCACACACATACACACTCTCTCTTTCCCTCACACACACACACACACACACACACACACACACACACACACACACACACACACACACACACACACACACACACACACACACACACACACTAGTGTGGAGTAAATCAGCTCATGTCTAACTGCGTCTCTCTCTGATACAACTTTGATTTTTCCACGAGAGGAAACAACAGGCTTCGGTCACATCAGGACACCTTTAAAGTCTCCATCAAATCAAAATAGACATTTCTTGTTTTTATGGAATATTGCAGTGTTTATTGTACATGATTTATGGGAGCACATCATTATAGTTTTAATAATGTTGAATGAGAATAAGTTCCTATTGCAGCATCTCTTCTCTGATGACGAGGGCGGAGCAACCTGTCACTCACATGACAACCATCCAATCAATTCCCCACAGACACAATCAAGCCCCGCCCACATTTGTTCTTGTCCCAGAAGTGTTTCACTTGATATACGTAACGATAGAGAAGACCAGCACAACTTCACTTTCATGATGACTTTAAGAGACTCTGTTAATCTCAGCTCTACATCAGACTCGTACATAAATAAACATACTCTAACTAACAACTCTAGATGAGGTCCTTTCAGTGTTTTTACATGAAGCTCATTATGAAGAAACACAAACCCTCGGGGACATTTGTCAATTTAGTTCACTTCTTTAAACACACCTGTTCCCAAACTACAGCTAATACACACACACACACACACACACACACACAAGCACACGCACATGCACATGCACACATACAAACAACAGAGACACATATGCACACACACACACACACACTCACACACACTCACACTCACACACACACACACACACACACACACACACACACACACACACACACAAAAACAACAGAGACACATATGAACACACATACACACACACACACGCACACACACACTCTCTTCAGGCTGATAAAACCCTGTAAGAATGTGTGTTGTGTGAGATAAGACTGAACTTTCATAACATTCATGTTCTGCAAACCCACAAAACCGAAACCACAACCAAATCATCAACAGTTTCATCAACAGAGTCCTGATCGAAAATAACCGTTACACAAACTGCACAATGATATTTGGCCTAATGGTTTGCGAGTCTGACTGGTAACCCCACTGGTAAAAAAGGTTGCTGGTTCGATTCGATTTGCAGTGTGTGTGTGTGTGTGTGTGTGTTCACTACTCACAGCTCCTAATGCGTGTGCACTAACTTGAATGGATTAATGCAGACGACAAATTCTGAGTGTTGGTTACAATCTTTCATGTCACTTTCACTTTAATATGAAGGATGAATCTCAGTAATCATATCTCACCCCAACAACAAAAGAAAAAAGCAACATTAAAAAGCAACCCATTGTTTTGCGCTGCAAGATTATTTCCATGACAACCGAGTACAACTCAAACTCTTCCATAATGCAATTAGTTTTTTCCAAATGCATCTACTGAACACACGACACACACGATCGAGGAGTTTCTGCACTGCACTTTCCTGATATGAGACTGTAAACACACACACTTATTTTATACTTCCTGTTTATTAAACGGCTGCGCTCGAAATGTCTTCCACACAAAAGTTGCTTGTCAGTGTGTGTGTGTGTGCATCCGTGTCAGGGTCATCTCAGCGGACGTGGGGGTCAGAAAGCAGTGGCGCTGGACTCATTCAGTGTGTGTGTGTGTGTGTGTGTGTGTGCGCTGGACTCATTCCCAAACGGGATCTGTTACCAACACAGAGCTAATCGACGGATAAAACTCCATGAATATTGGATAAGAGAACAGAATTCCTCAGGGGCACAAGCGGATGGGACAACAACCCACACACACACACACCCACATCCCCCCCCCCCCACACACACACACACACACACACACACACCCACACCCACACTAACCTGACCCCTAAACCTGCCCATCACACAAAACTTTCTGCATTTTTACATTTAAAAAACTTTAAGTAGGTACACACACACACACACACTCACTCAACTCACAAAAACACACTCACACACACAGACACACAAACACTCACTCACTCACAAAAACACACACACACACAGACACAGACACACACACACACACACACACACACACACACAGACTCTCACACTCAAACACACACACACACACACACACACACACACACACACACAGAGATATGCTGTCAAACTGCAGCTCATCATCACCGAACACATGATCGCAGCAGGACAGAAGCAGCAGAGAATCAAACACCTGTTTTCCACACTTACTTACGTGTGTGTGTGTGTGTGTGTGTGAAGCGTTGCTCCAAATCTGGAAGAAATCCAGAAAACAACAGAAACCTGAAGCTGAAGAGTGTGTTAGTGAGCTGAAAGAAAGAAACGCGGCCCTTATGAAACAATAACCAGCAACAAGCAAATAAACAACTGACACAATACAGCTCCAGTGTGTGTGACCACAAACACACACACAAATCAACTAGTGAGGAAGGGTTAGCTTTACACTCAACCAGCCTGTCACTAAGACTATACGTGTGTGTGTGTGTGTGTGTGTGTGTGTGTGTGTGTGTGTGTGTGTGTGTGTGTGTGTGTGTGTGTGTGTGTGTGTGTGTGTGTGTGTGTCTGT
Organism: Vimba vimba; assembly: GCA_022828995.1. Lineage (NCBI taxonomy): Eukaryota > Metazoa > Chordata > Actinopteri > Cypriniformes > Leuciscidae > Vimba > Vimba vimba. The sequence goes on along the minus strand of CM040828.1, from coordinate 1,170,870 downwards.
GTGTGTGTGTAGGTTGTGAAGGAGAGTTGCAAAATTTGCAAACTATGAATTTGCATTTTCCAAACAGTGAATTGAGATGCAAAACTCACCAGCATGAAGCTATTGTGTTCTGGGTGGTTTCTAAAGTGTTGACATGTTTTTTCCATATTGTTCTGAGAGGTGTTTAGTGTCGCACTGTGGTGGGTAAGGTGTTCCGGGCGTTGTTTATGGTTAAGTGTTGTGCTGTGGTTGGTAGGGTGTTGCTATGGGGTTGTTAAGGTGTTCTGAGTGGTAATGAGTGTTGCACTGCGGCTGCTGGGTTTCTAGCAGCTGAAAATGGTGCGTCTGATCCTTTAAAGTACCGGCAGACTCTCCTCATCACCACAGATGATCTGAGGAATCACAGTGATGAGACAGTGACCCGCGCGAGTGTGTGTGAAGTGTGTGAATGTCTCAGTCAGTCCAACACTGAACCCTTCAGTCTCCCGCCGCGTCACGTATGTCACCATGGAAACACACGTCACACATCATGTGTCACCAAAAGTGTGGCGGAGCCAAACTCAGTCTTGAACAATGTGTGTGTGTGTGTGTCTGTCTGCGTGTACAATAGAGCTTATTCTCTAGCCGCTCAACATCTGCCCAATCCACAAAAACACTCCTTCAGTCCGAATGTGAACGACGAGCCGCTCCAGCGCTTCACCCCGTCCTACAGAAATGCTCAATATATATATTGCATAAATAAAATGAAAGAGGACTTATTAAGCCCTTGATAAAGTCTTGATGAGTTTCAGGCTCTACTAGAACAGGTTTTCCTGCTTGAATGTTGATTATTCTCCTCATATTCTCCATTGTTGCGGCTCCTCTCTTCCCAGTCTGTCAGTAACGCTCTGTTTACTTCCTGTCTCTATGAAGCCCCTCCTCCTGAAAAGCACACTGTGCTCTGATTGGTCGGCTGGAGCAGTGTGTTGTGATTGGTCGAGTGCTTCGAGTGTGTTTGGGAAATGTCCCGCCCCTTACCATAACCACCAGGCCCCGCCCCTTTATTCTGCGCATTAATTATTATAATGAGGAATATTGTGACGTGTTTCCGGAAGAAACTCGAGACTACAATGGAGGCGTTTCAGGAGTTCAGAAACACTGACACTGATATAGAGAAGAACTTCATGACCAAACAGCAACATTACACACTAAAGAAAGGTAGAAAAAAGCACATTAGATCCTCTTTAAGCTTATTTTAGGAGCATTAAGAGATTTCTGCATTGTGACAGACACATTTATCTTTCCTTTTGTGTTTGTCTGTTATTCTCATTATTCTAATTGGTAACTTTCATTAGATTCTCATTAAAGGGTCATACATTTTCTGAGATTTTAACAGAAGTGTGTGTGTTGAACATCACTGAAGACAACGCTAGCATCTGTTAGGTTTAATAGTAGGGCGGAAATTGTTAAATTTAAGTTTTTTTCCCGCAATTTTTGTCTTCCGGGTTTAAAATCTTCATCGTGTCACAGGCTGAGGCGGCAGAGCACTATAGTACTTTGATGACTTATTTTCTTTTGAATATGTAAATGCCATTTTTGCCATTTATAATATGCTCCCTGTTCTTTTATGTATTTGTTTTCTAAGACGTGCACAGGTTGTAGTAAGACTTTTACATTGTACCTGATTTGTTTGTATTTGCTTTGTTAATAAAAATACAAATAAAAATAAAAAAAATAAAAAAACCTGATATATCGCGAAAAGAGTAGCAAAAGTCAAGGCGCGAAATTTGAAATTGCAGTGACAGATTTGAGAAGTTGAAAGTGCCTAATTGAGGCTGTACTGCAAATGTGAACGTAAGATTAAACGCAATATATATATTACAAAAAAAAAAAAAACTATAGTACTTTGATGACTCATCGGTGTCTCATTATTATTCATGAGACTGAGTTTTCTTATCCAATGAGAAGACACTTCTCTTAATTATTCGTGACACCTCTTTCCAATGACAAACATGTCCAACTGTGATATCGCGCAGTAGATGAGAGAGGCAATCATCATGGGACGCAAGTGTTTGTTTTCGTGGTGCAAAAGTTTCAGTGCATCTGTCCCCGCGATGCTGCCAGGGCTGGAGTCGGCCATCAGCCACGGACACATCTATCGGACACATCTAACCACGGACACATCTAAACTGTGTGTGTGTAGCAAGCATTTTTCTCCAGAGAGCTTCGAAGACTTCAGCCTTGTTCACCTGTGCAGGAGTGATGCGGTCCTGAGGACTTTTCTATCCCATCAGAGGTGTGTGTGTGTGTGTGTGTGTGTGTGTCTAAAATGTAACCCTGATCGTTTTACTTGCCTTTTGTTAAATAAGCACTTGTTATTAAAATTTTGATATTTTGATAATACCTCAATTGTACGGAACGTATGCGAAATTCGTGCAAATTTCTATGTCACTGTCCATCTTTATTATGGGGGTTCAGCGCAGATCTAGGCTATGTACAGAACTTTTTTTTTTAAAGCAGAAAATTTATTATTTTCAAATCTAAGCATTTATAGTGTGTGTATAAACAAATATATATTTTATAATGACATCATAATGGCTAATATGTGTAGCAGGGCATTCATACGGTGGCCGAGAGAGCTCAACGCGCAGCAACTGAAGAAAACACATGAAAATAGAAAAAAAAAACCATGCAAATAGAAAAAAACACCCACAAATTAAGAAAACATCTTCATCAGTTTCACAACACACGTGTGCTCCAAATACTCACAACACAACCAAATACAGAAACGCGCTGCAAATAACACAGGCCACAACGGAAATGTTTCCAGGGGAACCAAATAAGTGACGAACCCATTGTTAATACATTTTGTATATGTATTAACATATGTATATGTAATAACAAGTGCTTGTTGTGAGTATTTGGAGCACACATGTGTTGTGAAACTGATGAAGATGTTTTCTTCATTTTTTTTTTTTTCTATTTGCATGTTTTTTTTTTTCTATTTGCATGTTTTTTTTTCTATTTGCATGTGCTTTCTTCAGTTGCAGCGCATTGAGCTCTCTCGGCCACCGTACATTCAGTTACTTGTGAAAGGACAAAAATAAGGTGTCACACTTTGCCGGCTATAAAAAATCTAGCATTTCCTCACGTTTTACCACTGATCTTTAGTGGCAGTCGATATGCATGGGCCACTGGCGATGACAGTTACATTTTGTATATGTATTAACATATGTATATGTAATAACAAGTGCTTGTTGTGAGTATTTGGAGCACACATGTGTTGTGAAACTGATGAAGATGTTTTCTTAATTTTTTTTTTTTTCTATTTGCATGTTTTTTTTTCTATTTGCATGTTTTTTTCTATTTGCATGTTTTTTTTTCTATTTGCATGTTTTTTTTTCTATTTGCATGTTTTTTTCTATTTGCATGTTTTTTTTTCTATTTGCATGTTTTTTTTCTATTTGCATGTTTTTTTTTCTATTTGCATGTTTTTTTTTCTATTTGCATGTTTTTTTTTTCTATTTGCATGTTTTTTTTTCTATTTGCATGTTTTTTTTCTATTTGCATGTGCTTTCTTCAGTTGCAGCGCATTGAGCTCTCTCGGCCACCGTACATTCAGTTACTTGTGAAAGGACAAAAATAAGGTGTCACACTTTGCCGGCTATAAAAAAATCTAGCATTTCCTCACATTTTACCACTGATCTTTAGTGGCAGTCGATATGCATGGGCCACTGGCGATGACAGTTACACCCCCCCCCCACCCCCCGCCGTGGCGTGCCACACCCTAACCACAACCACACCAAACTCTTTCAGATTCACTTTCATAAAAACTCATCATACGTTTTATTGTGTTTGATAACATTCTATAAATTACATATTAGATAAAACTGAGGTTAATTTCACAGGTGAATTTCATGTGTCTTTAATGCACAGAATTAAATACTCTAAACTGTTTGCATAATAGACAAAATTGATTGATTGGAAATAATGCACTAAAATAATCTGTTCAAGTGATGTTTACCCTGATTATTTAATCTTTTCACTGTAAAATACAGACTACATTAACTTTGGATAGGCATAAAAGCCTTTATTATGGACTAAAGCTCCATTAGATTCGGGCTGAAGTGAGGATGAGCCGGTCTGGTGACGGTGAACACCTGATATCTGTGGGACACACCCTGAACCTCATGAAGTATTTACATATTATCTGAACTTTAAACAAGTTTGTATCTTTAGTCACTAGAACTCAAACTGATCCAGTTAGTGATCATCGTTTTCAGACTGGAAAACAGCTGGAACAAATCTACAGATCAGAAAACACATTCAAAGCACAGAAATGAACGTAGTGTAGTTTAATCATCTAGTGCACACTGTGACACAACTACACAACGGCCCTGAGAGCGGATCATCTCATGTTCCAGTGCAGGAATCAAACACACATTCACAGAACTGACGCCCTCCTTCCCAGACGACAACAATCCTCACATCACGAACGCTCGAAACACACACACATCAGGTGCGTGTTGAGCTCCATGCGTCCATTCACCACAGATAAACCCTCTGATTATAGTCCTGCTGTCTGTCTAGGGCGGTTTGTTTGTGTGTCTCAGTTGAGTTTTACTCTTGTAAATGTCTGACAGTTTTAAATTTATACATTTATACAGATCTGATCACTATCAGCCGCTCTAAACCCGACCCGGAGGAAGAAACGCCTCATTAAAGTAATTCAAATAATGTAAATCTGAGTGTGAATACTGGCAGGAAACGTTGAGTTCTATTCCTGTCATGTCACACTAGCTCCGCCCCCACAGTCACATCTGATTGGCCTGTCACTTCAAATACATTCATCTTTGCTGTGATTGGCTCTTAAACACACTTTCCTGGACATGAGTGTGTTTATGAATCTGTTATAACTGTAACTCTCAGATACTGGACGGAGAAGATATCAGGCTCTGAGACGGGAAGCTGTAGCTGTGTGTGTGTGTGTGTGTGTGTGTGTGTGTGTGTGTGTGTGTGTGTGTGTGTGTGTGTGTGTGTGTGAGATCCCCCCGCTGACGGGAAGCGAGTGGGTTGTTCCATCAGGCGTCGGCTCCACACACACTCGGAGGTCAAAAACAGGTCAGCACCATTTTGGCTGCAGTAGGTGTGTGTGTGTGAGTGTGTGTGTTCGGGACGAGCTGTAAGACGACACCGGCGCACAAAACACTCACACGCCTGACGCACTGATATGTGTGAGAAGCAAACACATCGCACACACACCACTATCACTCACTTACACACACACAAACACGCACTCTCACACGCACACTCACACTCGCACACACATTTACACACACACAAACACGCACTTTCACACGCACACTCACACTCGCACACACATTTACACACACACACTCACACTCGCACACACACACACACACACACACACACACACACACTCACACTCGCACACACATTTACACACACACACACACTCACACTCGCACACACACACACACTCGCACACACACACAGACTCACTCTCACTCACACTCACACAGACACACTCGCACACACACACACACACAACACAGACTCACTCCTCACTCACACTCAGACACACATGCACTCACACACAAACATTCACACACAAACACAAACACGCGCACTCACACACACACTCACACAAACACTCACACACATACACAAGCACGCACACTCACACTCGCACACACATTTACACACACAGTCTCACTCTCACTTACACACTCACACACACACACACACACACAAACAAACACGCACTCTCACACGCACATGCACTCACACAGACATTCACACACACACACAAACAAACAAACAAACAAACACGCACACTCACACACACATGCACTCACACAAACAAGCACGCACTCTCACATGCACACTCGCACACACATTTACACAGACTCAATCTCACTCGCACACACACTTACACACACACACACACACACACACACACACACACACACAGACACAGACACTCACATACACACTCACACTCTCACACACACTCACACTCTCACACACACACACACACACACTCACACTCTCACTCACACACACACACACACACACACTCACACTCTCACTCACACACACACACCACTGCTTCCAAACATGTTCCAAACTAAATAAAAATCATTCTATATAGCAAAAGTCAACAGAACAAAACTTTTGTTTATCTGTGACATTTTTTCTCTACATACTGAAATCTCTACAATTGCTGAACATTTTATTATCACAATGTTTTTTACACAAGTTTACATTTGTGTGTGAATTACATTCATAATTTGATAATAATTAATTGATAATAATATTCATAAAATAAAAAATGCACGTATTGACTTAATTTTACTAAGTCTTTAAGATTTTAATTCCATGTGTGCAATTTAGCTGATTCATAATTTATTATTGGTAGTATGTGTGTGAAAGTTACTTTAAAATCTGAATTAAATGAAGGGTAACTTAATATCAAGTATTATGAAGTAATTTTAAGTCAATAGAACAGTCATAATTTAGTGTTTCATCTCTCAGCGTTCGGTTCTGTTCTTCGACGTCTAAAGTAACTAAGGAAAGTAACTTTTCATATTAAATAACTTGCATTTTATACATAACACAGAGTTACTAAGTCTATTTGCACTGACTCCATCAACAGAAATATTCCAGCAGAAGCCAGATACACCGAGGGCCGTTTACACGACACCGTTTTCGACTAAAAACAAAAAGCGTTTTATGCGTTTTGGTCGTTCGTTTACTCGACAACAATGTTTTGAGGGCCTGAAAACTCAAACTTTTAAAAACATCTTTACTGATACTGTTATCGTCTCTGTGTAAACCACGAAAACGGTGTCATCATGTTGCGTGTTCAATCTATACGTGCGTAGTGTTTCTTCACATCGACATCGCCACCTACTGGCCTGGCAGCAGATTACAGCGTTTTTAATCGTTTTTGTGGATCCGTGTGAACGGGATCGTTTTGACCAACGTCGTCTGTGCGCGAAAAATGCGAAGGAGAAAAAATTCAGTTTTTAGTATATTGTTGTCGTGTAAACATGCCGTTAGAGTAGTGACGTTTAATTCCTGCATTTAAGTAAACTATTCATAACTATCAAAACAGCTTGCCGTTTTTTCCGGACGCTGAGAGTTAAAAAAAGTTCAACTTTGAGTAAAACGGTTAACTTTAATTTTTTACCCAGCCGTCCAATCACAGTGGAGGGGCGGGACTAATACCAACCGTCACTTCCTGCTTGTACAACGACAACAAGCAGACACACAAACGCGTCGGTGGAAACGCGACCTAAGTGTTGAGTTCTGAACGTCACTCTGTGTTTTCATAGAACATTCAGTAAAGTTTGAAAACTCAAACATACATCCAGTGAACAATCACCTGTGTTCAGGTGTGCTTTAAACACGACGTCCTTCAGTCTCGTTCTCTCTCTTTATCCGTTCATCCCGACCTCCGGTATCTAAACTCTTCACCGATCCTGTGATCAAACTATCATCCAAATGTTGATTTCCTCAGGTTGACATCACGTCTGTTAGACACCATATGAGCTGATGATGACAACATCTGCTCACCGCGTGTTCACACACACACACACACACTCCAGTGCTGTAGGTCAGTCACCTGTGAGCTGAAACTCAATCCACATCATTACCTTGAACACGACCAAGCAGAACCAGAACAGAGAATAGAGCCGGTCTGATCAAACGAGCCGTTTCTCTGAACTAACCTCCATCTCATCAAACCCGTCGAGAACACGGACGACTCAAAACCAAAAGAATAAAATGAGAAAATATATGATATGAAGCCCATTTTAGAACTATTGAGATTCCCCCAAACTCCTCTACTTTAACGCAAACACAAGACTTGATTTTAATATTTGAACAATCTTATTAAAATTGCATAGTCAGTAGTCTAAGTCTAGTAAAGTATACACTATTTTATTGCATGTTGATAAACTAATGATAATCAACATTCAAAATTTAAATTTGCCACAAGCATGTTAATGGTGCTAAAGTAAGCTTAATTTTCTTTATTTAAAAAATATAATTTCTTATTTTTAGGAAGTCAGAGTCAGACATATTCTTATAATTATGAATCTGAAATTATGTTTCCACACAGATCTGAAATCAAACCGAATCAGAATCCGGATTGTAGCTGACGGAGGCCTGTGCGGTTTCACCAACACAATGCTTCAATTATACATATTTAAATTACAAGTTCCGATCATATTTATGAATCTGAAATTATATTTCCACACAGATCTGAAGTCAAACCGAATCAGAATCCGGATTGTTGCTGACGGAGGCCTGTGCGGTTTCATCAACAACACAATGCTTCACTTATATATTTGACTCACACATCACTGGAGAAGCAAAAGCAAGTTGATATTTGGGTTTGACAACATAATCTGTTCGTTCCGAGACACAAAACAACATCAGATCAAACCTGGAAGCAAATCAACATCAGGAATATTAATAGCAACAGCAGCAGCGCGTGTTATTGGACCTTAATAAGACGCCCGTGATGTTTTTGGTTTTGCTTTCTGACCGAACAGATGCCGCTCTCCATCCTCGCGACCTGTGTCTCTCTGTGTCTGTGTGTGTGTGTGTGTGTGTGTCTCACCCATCGCCTGACGCTCCTCTAGATGTTCATTGCGGATGGAGGCTCAGGGTGGAGGTGAAGGCGGGCGAACCGAAGCTTTTGTTCGCATCGGAGCGTCGGATCTCGCGGATGATGCTTCAGTGACGCGCGGCCGGTGATGCGGGCGGATCGCACGCGTCTCGGGCGTCTGTGTGTAAATCCATCGCAAGGCGCAGAAGAATAGGAGAGAAACGCGCTCTCGATGCGTCGACGCGAGTCCCGCTTGATCTCCGTGAACGGGCGCGCGCGGAGCCCGAGCTTCAGTGCTTCTCTCTCGGTGTGTTTTCTGCTGAGATGACGCTCTTCCGCCCAGCAGTGTTCGGTGTGTGTGTGTGTGTGTGTGTGTGTCCGTCGGTACCGAGAGAGAGACCCGCAGCTCCGCCCTCCGGACCACCGACACACACACACACACACACACACACACACGCCGAGTGCGACAACCAGCGGATCACTTCAGCATCCTCTCACGCGCTGCTCTTCATCCTCCGCGCGTTATTCTTCATCACAATAGCTCATGTTTAACAGTTTTATCATGCTTCATTTACATATAAAACACGGATTGATCTTTTAGCACATATAGCGCAATATAAATTATTAGCTCACCTAAATGAACCTCTCATATGAAAACTAGTTGTTTTTGGACACATAAACATCTGTAATGTATTTTGTTTTACGCCAGCTTCTCAACTCTATCCAGAAATTAAGATAATTCAACAGCGTAGGCCTAGTAATTATTATATTCATTTATTATAGTGATTGAGTGAATTTAGTTCCTCACCTTTTTTTTTTTTTTTTACAAAAAAAAAAACCTTTTACTGCAGGAGTTTCTTCCTCTTACCAAATATGTAACATTCCTTATAATTGTGACGCACAGGAAGTGACCTCATTTGAACCTTTTCTGAGATACATATTTGTATATATAGGCTACATATAAAACACGGACTGATATTTTAGCACGGAAAGCGCAAACTATGATCTCACCTACATGAACTTCGCATATGAAAACTAGTTGTTTTTAGACACATGAAACATTTGTAATGTGATTTTGGTTTGTTTTACGTCACCTTCTCAACTATATCAAGAAATTAAGATAATTCAACTACGTAGTAATTGTTATATTCATTTATTGTAGTGAATGAGTAGTTTTAATTATCTAAAAATGTAATGTTTTTGAGTTCCTCATTTGTAACAACCCGTTATCAAATATGTAACATTCTTTAAAAATATGACGGAACTGAATCTGGACTGAAGGACTCTGGAGTATTGTTGTGTTGTGTTGTGTTGTGACAATGATGATAATTGTTGCTAATGTTTTTTGTTTGTTTTTTTTTTCTTCAAGCATTTAATAAAAAAAATTAAATAATTATATATTGGGTTGGTCTGATGTTAGTTCTTTTTTATTTGCCCCAAGAAATGTTAATTATAAATGATCCCTGAAAGGATATATTGTGAACTTCTACATTTTGCATCATAAATATTACATCCATAAACAAAAAAATTGCAAAATGCATAGTCGTTACAAAAGTGCTTAATGTTAAATAATGACAAAAAAATAATAAAAAAATCCAACTTTATGGAGAAATTCTTTATAATGTAATCTTCCCATCTTAAATGTGTCCATACAAGAAGAAGAAAAAATAAAAGAGTTGCTTGTTGCTTTTTATTTTTTGGTTGGTTTTGTTTGTTTATCCTTCAGAATGTTTGCGGATATGATAATGCAATATAGTTTGAAGCATTCTTTCCTGGCTGTTGAAACCTGTTATATGACTCATTTGTTCATTAATTAAAAATATATTTTTATAATTTGGAGTGTTGGCAGCATTTCTCAAAATCAGTGATTCAGCCCAAAGTTATTTTAAGAAAAATGACCAAATATATATATTTTTTGTGTGCAAAAGTTGCAAACCCCACAGAAAATAAACTGATCTAAGTGAAAAATATTTGACTATGAGGTTGACAGATTATGACATGAAGAACTTTTGAAACATCTGACAACCTTTCAGTTCTTCTTTGTAAAAGCGAAACTAACATCTGACATCTGATCCGGGCATCGACAGTAAATGCAGGACCTGATGGTGTAAAGTGGTTTCATGAACACTAATGAATGTGTGTTTTGCTAAGGGTTTTTCCATTAGAGGATTCAGCATTACAGAATCATGCGTTTTCCAGGAAATTCAAAACAATGAGTCTTGCCTGAGATGGAAGCAAATCCACTTGTTATAGCGCCACCTTGTGGCTCATTCTAAGAAACACACTGCAAATCCTGCAAATGCATCTTGAAAATCATGAAGATCAGACATTTAAAGGCATCGGTATCGGCTAATAGATGTTCATTTTAAATGTTATCGTTATCGGCGCAATAAGAAAATTTGTCTGATATCTTAAAGCTGATAAATAATGTATTATAAGACACTTCAGATGCGCACTGTTCGTCATGATGGTTTTGAATTGCTTGAAATATGATGGGAATCACATCAAAAAGGAAAATACGGTTCAGTGCAACATGTGCAGCGCGAGTCTGTCATAGAAGCTACATAGAATTAACATAGAATTAATTATAGAACATTATAATTGTGTGCTTGATAATCAGGCTCTCAAAAAGCATATACAAATGTGGATTTAGATTTATCGGACAATATATCGATTATCGGCTTTCAAATATAAAGAATTATCGGTTATCGGTATCGGCCAAATTGTACATTTCAGTGCATCTCTAAGAAAAACTGAGCCGGAAATAAGAGCCTCTACAGTTTATTACAGGAAACAGAAAACACACACACACACACACACACACAGATTTAACTGCACTTGCTTATCTTACCGAAAACAGATGTCAAACTTCACAGAAGTAGAAAGAAGCTCAGAGAAATGAACGGTTATAAACTCAAGGACAGCACTGTGATAATAACACACACGTCATTCTGAACGAACACAATCAACGTCTCCGGTGACACTGAGATGCTTTTCCCTTTGATACAGTCGAGCTCTTCTGCTAATGCATACGGCCCACAATCATCCTTTAAAGGGAGAGATCACCCCAGAATGAAACTTAGCCCATGATTTACTCTCCCTCAATCATCCTAGGTGTGTATGACACTCTTCTTTCAGACGAACACAATCAGAGTTATATTAATAAATATCCTGGCTCTTCCAAGCTTTATAACGGCATTTAATGGCAGCTTCTGTTTTGAAGTCCATAAAAGTGCATATATCCATCATAAGGAGCACTTTTATGATGATAGATTGACTTTTATGATGGACAGATGCACTTTTATGATGGATAGATGCACTTTTATGATGGATAGATGCACTTTTATGATGGATAGATGCACTTTTATGATGGATAGATCCACTTTTATGATGGATAGATGCACTTTTATGATGATAGATGCACTTTTATGATGGATAGATGCACTTTTATGATGGACAGATGCACTTTTATGATGGACAGATGCACTTTTATGATGGACAGATGCACTTTTATGATGGACAGATGCACTTTTATGATAGATAGATGCACTTTTATGATGGACAGATGCACTTTTATGATGGATAGATGGACTTTTATGATGGATAGATGGACTTTTATGATGGATAGATGCACTTTTATGATGATAGATGCACTTTTATGATGGACAGATGCACTTTTATGATGGATAGATGCACTTTTATGATGGACAGATGCACTTTTATGATGGACAGATGCACTTTTATGATGGACAGATGCACTTTTATGATAGATAGATGCACTTTTATGATGGATAGATGCACTTTTATGATGGATAGATGCACTTTTATGATGGATAGATGCACTTTTATGATGGACAGATGCACTTTTATGATAGATAGATGCACTTTTATGATGGATAGATGCACTTTTATGATGGATAGATGCACTTTTATGATGGACAGATGCACTTTTATGATGGACAGATGCACTTTTATGATAGATAGATGCACTTTTATGATGGATAGATGCACTTTTATGATAGATAGATGCACTTTTATGATGGATAGATGCACTTTTATGATGGACAGATGCACTTTTATGATGGACAGATGCACTTTTATGATGGACAGATGCACTTTTATGATGGATAGATGGACTTTTATGATGGATAGATGGACTTTTATGATGGATAGATGCACTTTTATGATGATAGATGCACTTTTATGATGGACAGATGCACTTTTATGATGGATAGATGCACTTTTATGATGGATAAATGGACTTTTATGATGGATAGATGCACTTTTATGATGGATAGATGCACTTTTATGATGGAGAGATGCACTTTTATGACGGAGAGATTGACTTTTATGATGGAGAGATGCACTTTTATGGACTTCAAAACAGAAACGGCCATTCACTGCCATTATAAAGCTTGGAAGAGCCAGGACATTTTTTAATATAACTCTGATTGTGTTCGTCTGAAAGAAGAGTGTCATGTACACCTAGGATGACTTGAGGGCGAGTAAATCATGGGGTCATTTTCATTTTAAACTGAACTATCCCTTTAACCACAGACCCAGAGTTCACATCCCTTGATGGGCTTGTGTGTGTCCCGTCACTGCGGGCCCATCTCTCCCGACGGGCCGTCGCTGTGGTCCATCCCCCAGAGCCGGTAGAACTGGCTGAAGTCCACGTATGGCGGCACGCGGCCCGTCTCGTCGGGTTGAGCCGCTTGGCTGCGCCGGAACAGGCTGCCGTCCCCCGAGCTGGAGCTGGAGCTCTGAGTGTGTGTGTTCGTCGACTGCAGCGTCGCTGTGGGACTCTGGCTGAGGGGCGGGGCAGAGAGAGAGAGAGGGGTGGAGTCAGGGCGAGGGGCGGAGTCAGAGACAGAGAGAGGGGCGGGGGCAGAGACACAGGTGAGGATGGGGGCGGAGTCAGAGACACAGGTGAGGATGGGGGCGGGGACAGAGACAGAGAGAGGGGTGGGGTCAAAGACACAGGTGAGGATGGGGGCGGAGTCAGAGACACACGTGAGGATGGGGGCGGGGTCAGAGACAGAGAGAGGGGTGGGGTCAAAGACACAGGTGGGGTCAGAGACACAGGTGAGGATGGGGGCGGGGTCAGAGACACAGGTGGGGTCAGAGACACAGGTGAGGATGGGGGCGGGGTCAGAGACACAGGTGAGGATGGGGGCGGGGTCAGAGACACAGGTGAGGATGGGGGTGTGGTCAGAGACACAGGTGAGGATGGGGGCGGGGTAAGAGACAGAGACACCGGTGGGGGCGGGGTAAGAGACACAGGTGAGGATGGGGGCGGGGTAAGAGACACAGGTGAGGATGGGGGCGGGGTCAGAGACACAGGTGAGGATGGAGGCGGGGTCAGAGACACAGGTGAGGATGGGGTCGGAGTCAGAGACACCGGTGGGGGCGGGGTAAGAGACACAGGTGAGGATGGGGGCGGGGTCAGAGACACAGGTGAGGATGGGGGCGGAGTCAGAGACACATGTGAGGATGGGGGCGGGGTCAGGACTCTCACTGATAGGCTGTAAGGTGTCTACGGTCAGGGGAATCAGAGGAGTCATTAGACTACAGTTAAGTGAGGGGCCGTGGGGAGAGAGTGTGTGTTATTTATCTGTATACGGTTATGAACTGATTCAGGTGTAGGAAACTACAGTTGCTGAGGCGCAGGGTTATCATAGTTAACTAAAACATTACTTGAAATAAACTGAAATTCAACATTTAAAATATATATATTTTATATATATATAATATATAAGTGTTTTATTTTTCTAATTTAGATTTAGTTTAACTTTATAACTAACTAAAACTGAAATAAAAATGATAGCCAAAAGTTTGGAATAATTAGGATTTTAAAAATGGTTGTTTGCGAGAAGTCTGTTCCGCTCAATAAGGCTGCATTTATTTAATCAAAAACAAAAGTTTGTGTGTGAGTGAGTGAGAGTGTGTGTGTGTGTGTGTGAGAGAGTGAGGGAGTGAGTGTGTGTGAGAGTGAGGGAGTGAGTGTGTGTGAGAGTGAGGGAGGGAGTGAGTGTGTGTGAGAGTGAGGGAGTGAGTGTGTGTGTGAGTGAGGGAGTGAGTGTGTGTGAGAGTGAGGGAGTGAGTGTGTGTGAGATTGAGGGAGTGAGTGTGTGTGAGAGTGAGGGAGTGAGTGTGTGTGTGTGAGTGAGGGAGTGAGTGTGTGTGAGAGTGAGGGAGCGAGTGTGTGTGTGAGTGAGGGAGTGAGTGTGTGTGTGAGTGAGGGAGTGGGTGTGTGTGTGTTACCCAGCGGTGTGTGTGTGTGTGTGTGTGTGTGTGTGTGTGTGTGTGTGTGTGTGTTACCCAGCGGTGTGTGTGTGTGTGTGTGTGTGTGTGTGTGTGTGTACCCAGCAGTAGGCGTGTCTCCCTCCAGTGTGGACGCTGTGTTGGAGCCGTTGGTCAGTGTTCCCTGCGCCGGCATGACCAGAGACAGTGTGACACTGGTCTTACTGGTGCTCTGATGGTTCGAGTACGGCACCGACACGGGGTAGATCCGCCCGCCTGCAAACACACACACACACAAACCAATCATTCATCACTCTACGAAACATTTTTGATGATTATCACAAAAGCTTTCTTTTTCAGATAAATGCTGTTCTTTTGAACTTTCTATTCATCAAAAACTCCTGAAATAAAAATATAAACAACTGTTTTCAACACTGATAATAATCATAAATGTTTCTTGATCATCAAATCATCATATTAGAGTGATTTCTGAAGGATCGTGTGACACTGAAGACTGGAGTAATGATGCTGAACATCAGCTTTGATCACAGGAATAAATTACACTTTACTGTATATTCACATAGAAAACAGCTGATTTACATTAGAACAATATTTCACTGTTTACTGTATTTTTGATCAAATAAATGCAGGTTTGGTGAGCAGAAGAGACTTCTGTTAAAAACATTAAAAATCTTCCTGATCCAAAACTTTTGACTGGTAGTGAATTGTGTCAAATTTCAGCTCTTTTTCAAAGAACAGAGATGTTCCAGTCGTGTTAGTTAGGTGATAACGGCAGTGGTTGTGTTCACCTTGTGTGGGCGTGAGAGAGCCGTCCACGAGTGTGTCGTTGATGACTCGGATCAGTAAAGTCATGTCCTCATGTTTGGCGCAGTGTGTTGCTCTCTGTCTGCCGCTCACGTACACGTCATGATGAAGGCGTTTGACTCGCTCCACCACCGACTGAGCCGCCGCCTCCAGGCTGCCCTGCTGGGCCAACTCCGCTGCTACCATGGCAACCACTTCCTGACAGGGCATTATGGGAAATGTAGTTCAGGACATCAAATCTATGCCGCTGTTTTTGGAGCCCCAGAAATAGGGGAGTCCAGTTCGGTAGCTCTTATTTAAAGTCACCATGACATCAAAATGGACAATGGAATATTGCAGTGTGATTTATCGGTGCACATCATTTTGACCGAAAAATGTTACGGTTTTTTTATTATAATTTTTTACTTGATCGGAATGGTAAGTAACTTGGTAAAGGTTTTGGCACTTGTGTGCACACACACACACAAGAAAAAAATCATGGACATCATTTGAAAAGGTTAAATGGTCCTGAAAACAATAGTCACACTTGTGCCCCTCGTGGTCTAAAATGACGCATTGGAGATGAATGAGACGAGTTTCCTCTAGTGGAGGCGTTTGGTACTGCGGCCGAACACACTCTCACTGAGAGATCATTATTCTGAGATATCAACCTCAGATTTGGAACACGACTCGTTTAGATTTATGGCTTTGATTTTCTTGCAGTTTTAGAGTAAAATGTGTTTTTCAAAATATATATTTCATATAAAATTTTAAAACAGTATTTATAACAACAATAAAAGTAAAATTCTGTAAATTATTATTTTTTTTACTTTTTTTCACTTCTGCAATAAATCAAACTTAAGTCTGTTGCTCTAAGCATTCAAGATTTACAACAGTTTAAGTTGAAAATTAAATTTTCAGGTCTATGCTCAAAAAGTGAATCAATGGATTTTTTTCATATGTACTATCAAATATAGTTCATTCATTTCATTGGAATAAAAAAATCAGTTTCTGTCATTTTTGACTGATACGCGAAGAGCACCGGAGTAAATCCTGAATCAGAATAAGTTCCTCTGCAGCATCTCTTCTCTGATGACGAGGGCGGGGCTTTAACCTGTCACTCACATGAGATCAGCCAATAGCAAACCACAACCATCCAATCAAATCCCCACATACACAATCAAGCCCCGCCCACATTTGTTCTTGTTCCTGAAGCGTTTCACTCGATATACGACACAATAGAGGAGAGAAGACCAGCACAACTTCACTTTCATGACGACTTTAAAATTTCATTGCACTACTAATGAACTGCACTAATGCAATGCAACAGTTCTTCAGACACAATCAATGTCATTTAACTCTTTAATTGGCAGGTTAATCACCTGGTTGACCTGCTCGGGCCCGTGGGCCGACTCCAGGGCTTTGATGAGCCCCTCTGACATCAGCAGCAGGAACCCAGTCACGCCCTCCAGTGATTGGCCACCGTGGATCTCAGGCTCGGAGATGATTGGCTTATGCTTTGCTGCACTAAATACAGACAAATTACAAAAACAGGACTATTAAGTTGTGTTTACATAATATATATGTGCGTACTGTGTATTATTATTTTGTGTATATATATATAAGAAATATTTGCATGTATATACTGTTTATATATTAATATATAATTTATATTATATATAAATATGAATATTTTATATGTAAGTAACTAATTTTTCTAAAATGTATACATGCATGCGTGTATATATATATATACAAAATAATAATACACAGTACACACATATATATTATGTAAACACAAACTTTTATTTTAAAAGCGATTAATCGTTTCACAGCTCTAGTTTTAATAGAAAAACATGAAAATAATTTGGAATCGTGGGCATTAATATTAGGAATTTTTACTGTTTTAGCTTCTTGTTTTACCAGTTTTCATAATGTATGAAATGCAAGTGTGTTATGTATATGATAAATATGAGTAAAAATAAATATGAGTTGATGTTCTCTTGATTTGTGCGATAATTCTGATGAAACGCAAAGAAATTTCTCAAATGACAACAACTGAGATCAGTAATCGCAATTATAATTGAGAAAAATAACTAAATGTGACTAAAATATGACTATATTATGGTTTTCTTTGACCAAGATGCAAGTCAACTAAAACTCGAAACAAAGAACAGGATAAAGTTGACTAAATATGATTAAAAATATTAATTAGGACATTTGACAAGACTAAGACTAAATTAAATCTTTTT
>CM040828.1:1132972-1150472 GCA_022828995.1 Vimba vimba | reverse complement strand
TTCAGACACATTAATATAAAACACCGGCGCCGCGTTTGACTGTGAGACGGTCAGTGCTCATGTTTATTCAGCGATGTCAAAGCCTTCTGGAAAATCTATTAGTGGCGACAGTGTTGATATTGTGAACCAATGTCTGGGAAACACTGTAATATAATTTGACAGCTATCGATTATAGTTTAACCTGTCCATCTTCACCATCACAGTAACGCCAGAGAATGTCTAATAAGGGGAGAACTTCCACTCTCAGTAAACTTCCGGCTTCTGAACTGGCTGCAGTTCCACTCTGGCTCCACATGAGGGCGCTCACAGGACGAGTGCAGTTCCACTCTGGCTCCACATGAGGGCGCTCACAGGACGAGTGCAGTTCCACTCTGGCTCCACATGAGGGCGCTCAGAGGACGAGTGCAGTTCCACTCTGGCTCCACATGAGGGCGCTCACAGGACGAGTGCAGAATGAATGGAGGTCTATGGCGCTATACCCCTCAAAATCCACTTTTCTCAGGATATAATTTTTTGTCTAGTAATTTGATTGTATTGGAAAGGAGATGCAAAGAAATTACACACTGCTGGGTGTTCGATTTTTTAGAGTCACTTATTTGCTTTAAAAAGTCTTTTAAAATGTCAATGACGTCACACACATCGTACGACCAGAGATACTGCTTTACGGCAATACTTCAGTCGCTTTGGTGCTCTCGCGCTCTGCACTTTCTTTTCTCTCGAGGCATCGACAACACAGTTGACACAGGCAAACACACAACACAGCTGACACAGGTAAACACACAACACAGCTGACACAGGGAAACACAACACAGCTCACACAGGTAAACACACAACACAGCTGACACAGGTAAACACAACACAGCTGACACAGGTAAACACACAACACAGCTGACACAGGCAAACACACAACACAGCTGACACAGGTAAACACAACACAGCTGACACAGGTAAACACACAACACAGCTCACACAGGCAAACACACAACACAGCTGACACAGGTAAACACAACACAGCTGACACAGGTAAACACACAACACAGCTGACACAGGCAAACACACAACACAGCTGACACAGGGAAACACAACACAGCTCACACAGGTAAACACACAACACAGCTGACACAGGTAAACACACAACACAGCTGACACAGGCAAACACACAACACAGCTGACACAGGTAAACACACAACACAGCTGACACAGGGAAACACACAACACAGCTGACACAGGGAAACACACAACACAGCTCACACAGGTAAACACACAACACAGCTGACACAGGCAAACACACAACACAGCTGACACAGGCAAACACACAACACAGCTGACACAGGCAAACACACAACACAGCTGACACAGGTAAACACAACACAGCTGACACAGGCAAACACACAACACAGCTGACACAGGCAAACACACGACACAGCTGACACAGGTAAACACACAACACAGCTGACACAGGCAAACACACGACACAGCTGACACAGGTAAACACACAACACAGCTGACACAGGCAAACACACGACACAGCTGACACAGGTAAACACAACACAGCTGACACAGGCAAACAAAACACAGCTGACACAGGCAAACACACGACACAGCTGACACAGGTAAACACACAACACAGCTGACACAGGTAAACACACAACACAGCTGACACAGGCAAACACACAACACAGCTGACACAGGCAAACACACAACACAGCTGACAGGCAAACACACAACACAGCTGACACAGGCAAACACACAACACAGCTGACACAGGCAAACACACAACACAGCTGACACAGGTAAACACACAACACAGCTGACACAGGCAAACACACAACACAGCTGACACAGGTAAACACACAACACAGCTGACACAGGTAAACACACAACACAGCTGACACAGGCAAACACACAACACAGCTGACACAGGCAAACACACAACACAGCTGACACAGGCAAACACACAACACAGCTGACACAGGCAAACACACAACACAGCTGACACAGGTAAACACACAACACAGCTGACACAGGGAAACACAACACAGCTGACAGGCAAACACACAACACAGCTGACACAGGCAAACACACAACACAGCTGACACAGGTAAACAAACAACACAGCTGACACAGGTAAACACACAACACAGCTGACACAGGCAAACACACAACACAGCTGACACAGGCAAACACACAACACAGCTGACACAGGCAAACACACAACACAGCTGACACAGGCAAACACACAACACAGCTGACACAGGGAAACACAACACAGCTCACACAGGTGAACACACAACACAGCTGACACAGGTAAACACACGACACAGCTGACACAGGCAAACACACAACACAGCTGACACAGGCAAACACACAACACAGCTGACACAGGCAAACACACAACACAGCTGACACAGGTAAACACACAACACAGCTGACACAGGCAAACACACGACACAGCTGACACAGGCAAACACACAACACAGCTGACACAGGTAAACACACAACACAGCTGACACAGGCAAACACACAACACAGCTGACACAGGGAAACACACAACACAGCTGACACAGGCAAACACACAACACAGCTGACACAGGTAAACACACAACACAGCTGACACAGGGAAACACACAACACAGCTGACACAGGCAAACACACAACACAGCTGACAGGCAAACACACAACACAGCTGACACAGGCAAACACACAACACAGCTGACACAGGCAAACACACAACACAGCTGACACAGGCAAACACACAACACAGCTGACACAGGGAAACACAACACAGCTGACACAGGTAAACACACAACACAGCTGACACAGGTAAACACACAACACAGCTGACACAGGTAAACACAACACAGCTGACACAGGTAAACACACAACACAGCTGACACAGGCAAACACACAACACAGCTGACACAGGCAAACACACAACACAGCTGACACAGGTAAACACACAACACAGCTGACACAGGTAAACACAACACAGCTGACACAGGTAAACACACAACACAGCTGACACAGGCAAACACACAACACAGCTGACACAGGTAAACACAACACAGCTGACACAGGCAAACACACAACACAGCTGACACAGGGAAACACAACACAGCTGACACAGGTAAACACACAACACAGCTGACACAGGTAAACACACAACACAGCTGACACAGGTAAACACAACACAGCTGACAGGCAAACACACAACACAGCTGACACAGGCAAACACACAACACAGCTGACACAGGGAAACACACGTGCTAGAAGAGTTTTTGTTTTGTTTGTTTCTGGTCCCGCTTCGGATGCCATCAAGCGGTATCTCTGGTCGTAATCAGTCCTTCACTGACCAATCAGCGTTCATTAGCAGAATGCTAGCGTGTTATGGGCAACAACAACTCAACCTGTAAGAAATCGAAAGGACATAAGTACTCGTTCATTCAACTTTCGACCTATAACCCACTTGCAAAACCTACAATCAAACCTGAGATTTCTCAGCGGCAATCGGGTGAAAGAGACGAGTTTAGCCGTCTAGCCCCATAGACTCCCTTTCATTCTGCACTCATGGGCGATCGCCCCCAGTGGAGCTCTGGTGGAACTACAACCACAATTCGGTACAATAGGACTTAATAGGGAGTGGCCAGGCTCTCCGTAGACGGGCTCTGGTAACACACACACATCTGAGCATCACCAGACCCTCTCACACTGTGTCACGCCACGTTCCCAACGCTGTTAGAGCGACACACACTCCGGTATTGGGGAATATAAAAAATTCATATCATATGATGTGAGTTTCTCGTGTGTGTGTGTGTGTTCACCTCAGGAAGCTGTGTCTGTAGATTAGCCTTCTCCGCGAGCGCGTCGTCGATCGTCTCGAAGTAGCTCTTCTCCACCACATCGAACGCCTGCGAGTTTGAGACACGCTGATCATCCACATGAGGAGAGCTCAATGATAACGCTGTTGTCTACAGTAGAGCTGCTCATTTCTCACATTAAACCTGTTTCATAACTGATGAACTTTGCATCGTTTTTACAGATGCTGTAAAATGAAATTCCAGGGCTTTTCAAGCTCTACTTTTTTGATTTTCAAGGATTTCCAATCAGAGATCGCACTTATCAAACAATATCTTTATTATCTTCCAAATTCTAAAAAAGGTAAATAAAGATAAATAAAAATAAACTAATAAAACAAAATGATACAGATAAAGTGCAGCGGATGCAATGACTGCGGTGACTTTAACCATTGAAAGGATTCTATGATAAAGATATCACTTTCTTTTTTCAAACTTTATTCTCAATGAATATATGATTGACCTGAAGAATGAAAGCTGTTTCATATACTCTGATATTTATGAGCAATATCACACTCATAGCTATGCGAAATGCCTCTATATCAGACGGGCTGCAGCTTCATTATGTGTGAAAATATTGTTTTATCGATAAAATTAAACACTAATTTCACATATATTGTCTTTCAATAATTCAAGCGGTTTTCAAGAACCTTTTCATAAATATGTGTTTTCAGGGTTTTCCAGGACTTACATTTCAAAGTCAAATTTAAGCATTTTAATACGAACCGTGGGCGGAGCTATAACCTGTCACTCACATGAGATCAGCCAATAGCAAACCACAACCATCCAATCAATTCCCCACAGACACAATCAAGCCCCGCCCACATTTGCTCTTGTCCCAGAAGCGTTTCACTCGATATACGACACAATAGAGGAGAGAAGACCAGCGTAACTCTAGAGCTGTGGCCGGGTCTGGTACCTGTGAGAGGATCCTGCGCAGGTCTGAGTCGGTGAGACCGGCGCTCAGCTGACCCAGCAGGAGCTCGGCCGTCAGACACTGAGACACGAAACTGGACACGCGACTGCCGTCGTACCCGTTAAACACCCCGTACAGGAAGCAGAACTCCGTGCTGAGGAGGAAACAGGACGTGACATCACTGACTCCGCCCCTCTGGTGCTCTTCGTGTCAAAATTTCATTTTTTATTTCAATGAAATGAATGTACACATTTTAGTTTGACAATGTTTTTTATTTAATATTTTGTATTTTTAGGGGATTTAATAGTACTAAATTATATTTACGCAGTATTTATAATCCATTTATTCACTTTTTGAGCATAGACATAAAAAAATCACATTTCCAACTTAAACTGTCGTAAATCTTGAATGCTTTAGAGCGACAGACTGAAGTTTGATCTCTTTTTAAAGACGACACTTGGCAGATTATTGCTGAAGTGAAAAAGTTACAGAATTTTGCATTTATTGTTATGAGAAATGTGCAAAAATACTATTTTCAATTTTTATATGAAATATATATTTTCAAAAACATGTTTTACTCTAAAACTGTGAGAAAATCAAAGCCATAAATCTAAACAAGTCGTGTTCCAAATTTGGGCTTGATATCTCAGATAACGATCTCTCAGTGAGAGTGTGTTCGGCCGCAGTTCCAAACGCCTCCACTAGAGGAAACTCGTCTCACTCATCTCCAATGCACTCAACAATACCAGTGTGGCTATTTTTAACAGGACCATTTAACCTGTTACAATCATGTCTATGATTTTGTGTGTGTGTGTGTGTGTGTGTGTGTGTGTGTGTGTGTGTGTGTGTGTGTGTGTTCACACAGCAAGTGCCAAAACCTTTACCAAGTGTCGTACCATTCTGAAAACCCAAATGTAAAATGTCTGTCAGAGCTCCAGAGGTTCACCTGAAGCGCAAGTGTCCGTCTTCGTTCGGGTGGCTCTGGGTCCCCTTCCCGTCGGGCCCGTATGTGCAGTTCGGGGCCGATCCGACGCCACACAGCTGACAGAGAGGAAGATCATCAGTCCAGCTCTGATGCTGCAACAGAACACACACATCTGAACACACACATCTGAGGCATCACAGAGAACACACACATCTGATCATCACAGAACACACACATCTGATCATCACAGAACACACACATCTGATCATCACAGAACACACACATCTGATCCATCACTGAACACACACATCTGATCATCACAGAACACACACATCTGATCCATCACAGAACACACACATCTGATCATCACAGAACACACACATCTGATCATCACAGAACACACACATCTGATCATCACAGAGAACACACACATCTGATCATCACAGAACACACACATCTGATCATCACAGAACACACACATCTGATCCATCACTGAACACACACATCTGATCCATCACAGAACACACACATCTGATCCATCACAGAACACACACATCTGATCATCACAGAACACACACATCTGATCATCACAGAGAACACACACATCTGATCCATCACTGAACACACACATCTGATCATCACAGAACACACACATATGATCATCACAGAGAACACACATCTGATCCATCACAGAACACACATATCTGATCATCACAGAACACACACATCTGATCATCACAGAGAACACACACATCTGATCCATCACTGAACACACACATCTGATCATCACAGAACACACACATCTGATCCATCACAGAACACACACATCTGATCCATCACAGAACACACACATCTGATCATCACAGAACACACACATCTGATCCATCACAGAACACACACATCTGATCCATCACAGAACACACACATCTGATCCATCACTGAACACACACATCTGATCATCACAGAACACACACATATGATCATCACAGAGAACACACATCTGATCCATCACAGAACACACATATCTGATCATCACAGAACACACACATCTGATCATCACAGAGAACACACACATCTGATCCATCACTGAACACACACATCTGATCATCACAGAACACACACATCTGATCCATCACTGAACACACACATCTGATCATCACAGAACACACACATCTGATCCATCACTGAACACACACATCTGATCATCACAGAACACACACATCTGATCCATCACTGAACACACACATCTGATCCATCACAGAACACACACATCTGATCATCACAGAACACACACATCTGATCATCACAGAACACACACATCTGATCATCACAGAGAACACACACATCTGATCCATCACTGAACACACACATCTGATCCATCACAGAACACACACATCTGATCCATCACAGAACACACACATCTGATCATCACAGAACACACACATCTGATCATCACAGAGAACACACACATCTGATCCATCACTGAACACACACATCTGATCATCACAGAACACACACATATGATCATCACAGAACACACACATATGATCATCACAGAACACACACATATGATCATCACAGAGAACACACACATATGATCCATCACTGAACACACACATCTGATCCATCACAGAACACACACATCTGATCCATCACAGAACACACACATCTGATCATCACAGAACACACACATCTGATCATCACAGAACACACACATCTGATCATCACAGAGAACACACACATCTGATCATCACAGAGAACACACACATCTGATCATCACAGAACACACACATCTGATCCATCCAATATTTATTCATTTTTAATGTTATTGTTATTGGCCTGATAAGAAAATTTGGCCGGTATATTAAAGCCGATAAATAATGCATTATTTCCCTCAGCTGAGGCTCTTCAGATGTTCAACATGATAGTTTTGAATTGCTTGAAATATGATTGGAATCACTTCAAAAAAGGAAAATACGGTTAAGATGAAACATGTGCAGCGCAGGTCTGTCATATCGGCGACATAAACCTATCATGAGAACATTACAATTGTGTGTTTGGGACATTGATATTAATGGTGAGACTTTTGTTTTTGTAATCAGGCTCTCAAAAATGACATAAAAATCTGGATTTAGATTTATCGGCTAATATATCGGTTATCGGCTTTATTGGAATTATCGGATATAAGAATATAACATTTTCATGTCGTTGCATTCCTAGCGTTCTCCTCTTTATTTCACAGCGTCCTTGTTATTCTTACTATAGTATTAATAGTAAATTATGCATGATTACAAGAATCTAGCCATATATTAAGTTCATGTTGTTAATTAATATTACACAGCTCAGCATCTATTTGTGTAATTTTGCTGTAACAATGACACCTTATAATAATATCTATATATTTAAATATAATATCTAAACATTCTTAAATCAAGATAAATCTATTTGAAAGTCTTGTTTTCTGAAAATGTATAAAAATGAAGCGGGTTTATGAATAAAACTAGATGAGTCAAGTTCTTGGAATGAAAGTTTGAAAGTTTTATAAGCTTTAAATTTAGTGAAGTGGAAAGAGACAGAAAGACATTGCTAGCATCAATTACCATGTTTTGGTAGCATGTTTTAACAGGTTGCTACTAGCATGAATTAACATGTTGCTAACATGAATTACATAGTGTGCCTTTAACTATAACAATCTCTACTAGTGGACTCAGAAAAATACATTTAATTCAAAGGGAAAACAGGATGATTTTTCTGACACCACATATTTTAAGCACAAACTCACTAAACAAGATTTATTATCTGCAGTAAAAGTATCTTGTTTAAAGAATGATTAGATATTTGTGCAGAAAAACAACAGGCTACATAAACTTCGATCATTTTTTCAGGCAAGATTTTATATAAAAATGTCTTGACTAGCTTTTCTTTTCTTTTGTAAACATTGATGTAGGTCCAGCGACTGTCAGTTATTGTGGTAGAGTGTGTAATATTACATGATAAAGTAATACTTCAGTCCATTGAAAAGAGTAAACAGCGGAATTAATGCAGTAAAGACAGACATGTACTGTAGTAACTGTAGACTGTCGAAGCTCAACACACTGAATAAGCACTAAAACTCAAGATTAATTCACTTATGGCACTTTTAATACGCGTGTGTGTTAAATCTATAGACTATCCGACAGTAAACGAGTAATAATGAGAGTTGATGATTAGAGAAAAAGACTTTCTTACGCTTTGCATCAGACTCCTGCGCTGCGCCGCCATGTTGACCGGAAGTGAGTGCGCGTCAGATCTACAGCTCATCTGTGCGCATGCGCGACTCAGCATTACACCAGCTCCATGACTTGGAGATCAGTCCGGTTCCTTTCTTTTATTTTTCTATCACAAAATAACGCTCTAGAATTACAGTAGAAAACTATGGAAGATCATTTCCGCCACATAAGAAAAATTAATCATGCTTGGTAAATCATAATTATGACATAAAAAATCTAAATCATGACATGGTCATTTGTGAGAGAAAAAGTCGAAATTATCACGTAAATATTTTTTAATGATCACATACTAAGTCATAACTTTTAATGTCATTGACTCATTGTTATAATATAAAATGTCAAAAGTATGACAAAAAGTCATAATTATGAAACACTAAGGCATAATTATTCAACTAAAAAGTCGAAACATGGAGAGTAACAATTATGACTTTCTATGTCATAATTGTGACGAAACTTCATTTCATAATTATGACTAAGTCGTAATTTCAACATTTCATCTCATAATTATGACTTAGTATGTTATAATATCGAATTTTCTCATAAATATGACGTGCTGAATTCAGAACTGCACAGCCTTCTAGAAATATTTGTTAAAAATGGTAATAGTATGTTATATCATATGGTTTGGAACTTAGCATTAGTGTCATAATTATGACCCTTTTATCACATAATTCATAACTGCAATAATTATGATTTACAAAAGCAATTTTTTCTCATGTGGAAAATAATTCAGTTTGATTTCAGGCCATTTTAATGCCATAAACATAAATCTATTAGATTTATATATTAGCATAAACACCCAGCAAGCAATTTTGCGTCTAATAGCCGTCAAAACACAGCCCAGACGTCTAGGCTAAAACAAGGCTAATTTTGGGCTGTCAGTGAAAATCTAATAGACGTCTAAACATAGCCCAAGAATAGACAGCAATTGAATGACTATATTTATATGTCTAATAGACGTCTAACCATAGCCCAAAAATAGACCAGTCATCAATTAGACCGCTATTAAACGACTACATATATACGTCTAATAGACAGGCAATATGGGTCTAGGCTAAAACAAGGCTGATTTTGGGCTGTCAGTGAAAATCTAATAGACGTCTAACCATAGCCCAAGAATAGACTAGTCATCAATTACACTGCATATACATGTAATAGACAACAAAATGAGACATAAGGATTCTTTTCACTCAAATATAACAGGTTCTCATAAAAGAAAATCCATCCAAACTAATTGATTATAAAGGGATTTATTTAGAACAATTATATTAACAACTTAGACAACATTCAAACATAAAAATGAACAAATAAAATATTGGAAAATATGTAAAACAATTTAAGATACAAAAATTTTTAAGAATTAATTGTTAGCTTTATATCCATAACCACCACCCCCTGCTCTCCCTGGTGCTTGTTTAAAATGACCAGAAATTGCATCTTTTATTTCCCATTCAGTCGCCGAAGGAAAGTTGGTCATCACTGCGTCTGCCAAATGAGAAAAAGAAAAAAATGATTGCTCAAGAAAAGCATTGTTGACAATCATTTTTAACTAATTACAGTCATTCACTTTTGAAACACACATGAAAGTAATATATTATATAGACTCATTACATGCAAAGTGAGATATGTCAAGCCTTTATTTGTTATAATTTTGATGATTATGGCTTACAGCTTATGAAACCCACGAAATCAAAATCTCAGAAAATTAGAATATTACATGAAATCACACAGTAATTACACAGTGATACCATGGTCATTGAAGCAGGTTTTGGTTCTTTTGGCAGTGTGGGCAGGTGCAAATCCTGCTGGAGAATTTGACTTGGAAATATGGAATTAATATCTTCACGTTGCTCAGCGATGGTGTTGTGCTGTTGTGTCGTTGCACAACCGTAGATCTGCACTGAACACCAGCGTGTAACTGTTACTCCTGAGTAAAGACTCTATAAAGAGCTTCTGATTCATTCTTCAGCAGGACAGCGGAGGCTCGACTCGAGCATGTGTATCGGAGTGTGTGAAGAGCTCCTCATACTCCTCCTCGAAACACACACGCTTCAGTCTCTCCACCGAGAGCAGCGTAAGGCCTCCCTGAAACACACGTGAACACGCCTGAATAACACACAGCTCCGGGAACGAGTGCTGAGCCGCGTTTCCACCGAAATTACACGGAACAATTTGTCCCAGAAACTTTTTCCCCCAGACCTGTTGCTGTCTGCGTTTCCAGCGCGGTCTAAAGCACGTGAAGATTAGGCAAATTAATTGAATAGCAAAACGAACATGATAAAAGTACGGAAGCCCTAAGAGGCCATGGAATATATATTTTTTTCTCTGTTGTTTTCTCGTGATAATGACTTAATTTTCTCGTGATCTCGAGATAACAAAAGTTGTTTTCTCGTGATCACGACTTGTTTTTTTCTGCGTAGTCGGCAAGAACAGTATAAGCACCAAAAACAGAATAAAGCAGCATCATGGATGATCGCATTCGCTTTTACTTTGATAACGGGCTCACTCAAAATGAAATAGTTCTATGTCTGTCAGTGATTGACGACTTCCACGTTAGTGTCCGACACTTAGAAGGAGGCTGTCAGGTCTGCAACTTTATCGTAAAAGACAATATAGCTATACCCTGAACGTGTAGTCAGTTTCATTTGCCAGCCAACTTCAGGGACCTGGACGTCTGCATGTCTACAGAATTATGTTTGAAAGATGCAGATTAATGTTTTTTTGCGGCTGACCCGAGAAATGGTCAGAGAGGTTCAGTTAAGTCTGGCCAGGTTCTCCTCTGGGACACCTCTCTCTCTCTCAAATCAGTTATAAAATCCATCTCTTCTGCGGGATTTTTATGAAGTAGATTTCAAAATCAAAGAAGCCAGCTCGCACGTAGGCTAATGTTACACCATATAGGCTACACAACATTCAGAAGGAGCGAGATTTTCTCGCGAATCGCGATACACATGACGACGTGAGAAAACGGTTTTATGTCGAGATCATATTTTAGAAATTAAGTCGTGATCATGAGAAAACAATTTTTTGTTATCTCGAGATAACGAGAAAATTAAGTCGAGATCACGAGAAAACAACTTTTGTTATCTCGAGATCACGAGAAATTTAAGTCGTGATCACGAGAAAACAAGATAGAAAAAAAATAACAATCCATGGCCTCTTAGGGCTTCCGTATAAAAGCGACAGTTCGCTGGCAAATAAAATGTTGCGTGGCGTCAACCAATCAAAATGCGGCATGAACTCGACCAATCAGTGTTGTGTTCAGCGCGCAAGTCCCGCCCCTGAAAGTTCCTGAACTCTCTCGCAAGCATTGATGTTTTACCACAGGTTTACAATAAAAAGTGATTCATAATGAGTTAATCTGTGTCAAAATTGCACATTAGTCACACAGAAATAAAGTGGTTTACCGTTAGGTCTATTTAAAAAAAGAAACAGGACAGACTTACTTATTTAGTCGCGTCTGTTTCTGCTTATTTGGTAAGTTAGTTACAGGACACATTTACATCACATTTAGACAGAATGATAATTTCTACAAATATGCCACCAAAAATACGACCTTCAGCATCTCTCCCAGTAGACTAGTTATATTTTCAAATCAATTAAGTGCAATTTTGATACAAATTAACTCATTATGAATCACTTTTAATTGTAAACCTGTGGTAAAACATCGATTCTTGGGTTTTAAATATTCAAGTAAACACTAAAAATGCCAGCAAACGGTCGCTTTTATCATGTTTGTTTTGCGATCTCGCTGTTTCCAGTGATTTCTTTTTGATTAGTTTCTGATAAACCTGGCATTTGTTGGTGAAATGATGTGTGTGTGTGACGCTGTTCCAGAGAGGCGTGTTTTAGTGAAGCGCTGCAGAGCTTCAGGCCCGACAGTGGAAGCGCAGTGTGTTTTGGGCCCGGTGCTGCAGACCCGAGGCTATGAGCCCGGCTCGGCCCGTTTAAAAAGGGGTGGTTGATTATGATTTCACTTTTCTAACTTTAGTTAGTGTGTAATGTTGCTGTTTGAGCATAAACAACATCTGCAAAGTTACAACGCTCAAAGTTCAAAGCAAAGGGAGATATTTGCTTTTAAAGAAATCGCTTTTTAAGGACTACAACAAACGGCTGGTAGAGACTACAATGAGTTTCTTCACAGGTTAGTGACATCAGTAACTGTAAAATTTACATAAACCCCACCCCCGGAACATGATTTATAGATTATCATGACAGAATATGCTAATCAGTGACTAGAAGATAACTACAAATAAGCTGCATAAATTCATCAACTAACCATTCAGAAATGTCCTGTTGCTTCTACATGTTGTCTCTTCTTCTTGAGTCTCTCCATCATTGTCTGACTCCGGTTTGAACATAAAAGGCTAAAAGTTTTTGAAATGTTTCAGTGTGTGTGTGTGAGGTAAAAGGACACGAGCTGTTGAAGCTCCGCCCCCAGCGCCGGGAGCAGCGGCTCATTTGCATTTAAAGGAACAGACACAAAAATGGTGCATTTTTGCTCAACCTCAAAGAGTGACAACTTTAACATGCTATATAAAAATATCTGTGGGGTATTTTGAGCTGAAACTTCACACACACACTCTGGGGACATCAGAGACTTATTTTACATCTTGTGAAAAGGATATTATACCACCCCTTTAAAGCCCTGGCTCGCACTGGCCCGACAGTGGAAACGCGGCTAGTTGTGACGTAATGAAGCCTCGTTTACTGAAATCACGTGACTGTTTGATACACGCTTCGAACCATTGATTCGGAAGAAAAGATTCGTAAAGGTTTGGAAGCTTCATGAAGCAGTGTTCTGAAATGGCCATCACTAGTCCCTAGATCCTGCGGTGGAAACGCGGCTTTATGCTCGTGTTTAATGTAAGCAGGGACAGACCCAGGTGAAGATGGAGAAGAAGGAGAAAGCGATGGCCGCTCGAGCCGCGTCTCCTCCCGCGAGCAGAGGATTGTCCTCCGGCTTCGACTCCTGCCACTGATTAGCCAAGAAACAGAAGCCCACGAACCACATGAAGGACCAGAACGCTGGAACAGAGAGACGTCGACACAGACACTGGAAGGTCAATATAATATATATTATATATATAGAACCTTAAAACAATATGCTGCACAGAGGACAATAAAAAGAGAATAGCAAAACATTCATGCAAATACAATATTAAAAGAAATGAATAAACATCTAAATCTGTTAAGCAAATGAACACTAAAGTTAAAAAGATTAAAACCCAACATAGCCAGTAAAATAAACCAATAAAACATGGCCTGAACTATAAAAAATGATTGTGATTTCAACGGTAAAAGACTGTAAAAATGCTACTGTTATAAACTGTTAATTAACAGAAAGTTTCTGTAGGCTACCATTTACGGTGAATAACTGTGATAGATCTAACCGTAGATTTAATGTAATTTTACAGTAAAATAGTAGTGAACATTTTGGATGTGAAAATTGTATAATTTACAGTGAAAACCCGTAAATTGGCATTCCCACAATTCCCTGCGTGACACTTCACATTTGATGTATTTTTGTTGAAATAACTGTTTCTTCATAGTTTTTTCTTAGGGTTTTATGTTACATTTGATGCTGTTAAATTAATGTTTGTTGCATTTTTAAAATTTCATGCGTGTTACCATTAGTGTTTGTGTGAATGACACTGTCCAGCTTATTAACTTTCTCGTGGAAAAGCTGCTTGTGATGAGCTTTGATTGATCATGTGACTCTCATCTCCACTGTGATTGGTGGTTGTCAGTGTATTACAATGGTACAAAACAGATATTAGTACTTCAATAGATTCGGTAAATTAACATTATATCAGTTAATGAAAAACTTTTTTTTTTTTTTTACTGTAAATTTAAGTAAAACCTAAAATGTTGCTACCGTATTTTTTTTACCGTAAATTGAACTTTTTTTTTTTTTTTTTTTTTTTTACAGTGTATGCCTGAGATAAAAGGTACGTTTTCAAGGATGATCCACAGTTCCACAGCTTTGGACTTCAACCAAGACATCGTTAATACCTTCTCAGAGGAAGATCTAAATGCAAAAGTTAAAACCAAATGTGAGATGCTGATTGAAAAGCACTTCAGGTGAGGCTCTCTCGTACCTGATGTGCACAGGTCTGCCAGCACGGCTCTCCTGCGGTGTTTGACGCAGCCGATCTGAGGGAAACACGCGTCCACAGCCAGGAACAGCACACAGCTCACGAGGGCCAGCGAGCCCAGGCTCACCGCCAGCGAACAGGCGTTCTGGTTCCGGTTGAAGATGCAGAACTGCTCCACCTCATCGGGTCTGTTGATGTAGCCCTCGTTCACGACACAGCCGAGGATCACCAGTGAAAACAGCTGAGGAGAACACACACATCTGCAAATGAGCGTCAGAAGGGTGTGGAAGCTTGTTTCTGACACGGAATAAAACATAAAAAAGCATTTTAATCTCACAATTCTGACTATTTCTCACAATGCCAAGTTTATAGGCGATCTATCTCACAGTTCTGAGGATGAAAATCGGTACTGGGAGTTATAATCTTGTAGGATAAAGTAAAAATAGCAATATACCATTTCTATTTATTTCTATTTATAATTCTGTGACGAAAACAAGCTTCCAAAACAGGGTCCGTTGCTATTTTATTTTTCATTGAACAGGCTGTTATTTATTTGAGCTCGTTTCCGCCACAGAATAAAAAATTAGAATGGTAATTGCGACTTTATATCTCACAATTCTGACTTTAAAACACGCAATTGGGAGATATAAAGTTAGAATTGCATGATATAAACTTACAATTGTGAGATAAAAATTGGCAATTATGTTTTAAAATGTTTTATTCTGTGGCAGAAACAAGCTTCCATAGTTATTTGTACTTCTGATAGTTACAGCACATTTTCACATTACAGTGAACTCTGAAACCTTAATAGATAACATTTGATTTCTTGAGATTTGAGCAATATGAGTTTTTGATGAGTGGGCCGTATGATTAAAACGTGTTGAGGATTTACAGTTTTTCCTCAGTTGTTTACACACAAATACTGGCACTTGAGACACAGTGACCACAACATGTACCTCATGCACCAACCCCGCTGAACCAATCCTGCGAAACTACAAGCACAGTTCCTGCTTTACATGTTTTACAGTGAGCACATCAGTGTTCGGCTGCTGCTTATTAATGTCTATTCATATGATGGTTTGTGTGTGTCATTTGAAAACAAAATACCATTTTGAGAAGAAATAACATTGTTTTGAATGTAAAGTTTCATTTTGCAGGAGAATTGAGGGGTTTTGCCCATTGTGTGTGTGTGTGTGTGTGTGTGTGTGTGTTTTGATTTGTGTGTAGAGTTCTGAGAGTATGAGGCATGCTTTCAGAAAAAGTGTGTCAAACAACCGAAACTGTAATAGTAATGCAAGAGTTGAAGGGAAACAGAGGCCGAGTGAAGCGTGTGAAACGAGGAGACTGTGGCGGTTCGTCTTCAGCTGAGAGTCGAGAACAGAAACACACAGGTGTGAAAGACGACGCAGAAACACAACCAACTTCCCTGTCCTCTCTGACACCGCAAGCGCGCTGAACACACACTGCGCTCAGATGTGGAGAACTAATGAGTTAGGGAGTAAAGAGGAAGCAGACTGTGTGATGATGCTTTTGTACAACGATAAAATACTTTACACACAAATGTAAAATTGAGTAATTTACAAATTTTTACACAATATTCACTCAGGACAAGTGCTGTGTGTGTGTGTGTGTGTGTGTGTGTGTGTGTGTGTGTGTGTGTGTGTGTGTGAGATCATGATGTTGTGTGTGTGTGTGAGATCATGATGTTGTGTGTGTGTGTGAGATCATGATGTTGTGTGTGTGTGTGTGTGTGTGTGTGTGTGTGTGTGTGTGTGTGTGTGTGTGTGTGTGTGTGTGTGTGAGATCATGATGTTGTGTGTGTGTGTGAGATCATGATGTTGTGTGTGTGTGTGTGTGTGTGTGTGTGTGTGTGTGTGTGTGTGTGTGTGTGTGAGATCATGATGTTGTGTGTGTGTGTGAGATCATGATGTTGTGTGTGTGTGTGTGTGTGTGTGTGTGTGTGTGAGATCATGATGTTGTGTGTGTGTGTGTGTGTGTGTGTGAGATCATGATGTTGTGTGTGTGTGTGTGTGTGTGTGTGTGTGTGTGTGAGATCATGATGTTGTGTGCGTGTGTGTGTGTGTGTGTGTGTGTGTGTGAGATCATGATGTTGTGTGTGTGTGTGTGAGATCATGATGTTGTGTGTGTGTGTGTGTGTGTGTGTGTGTGTGAGATCATGATGTTGTGTGTGTGTGTGAGATCATGATGTTGTGTGTGTGTGTGTGTGTGTGTGTGTGTGTGTGTGTGTGTGTGTGTGTGTGTGTGTAATGGTACTTTAGAGATGCGACTGCACACATTAACAGGATTTATGTTATTCATTAGTCAGCATGTTTCACATGAAACACACATTCATTATTTATGAGGCTGATGGTCGAGCAAATCGATATTAGGGACCAATCTATAGATTTAGCAACAGAAAAGTGTATTTTAGCTGACAT
>CM040828.1:1122972-1127972 GCA_022828995.1 Vimba vimba | reverse complement strand
TCATTTGCTGCAGGATGATGTCATCTACAGGCTAACGGGATGAAGTGTGTGTGTGTGTGTGTGTGTGATCAGGTGTGCTGGTGGGCAATAAGAGTGACCTGTCGGTGAGGAGAGAGGTGGACGGTGCCGAGGCTCGAGCGTGGGCTCAGACTCACGGGCTGGAGTATCACGAGACGTGTGCTGTGAGTCTTCATTATCTTCATCATCATCATCTTCATCATCATCATCACTGAGTCTCTGTGTGTGTGTGTGTGTTGTTCTGCAGAGGGAGATCGGACAGTTCGAAGCCCCGTTCCTAAGTTTGGCTCGAGCGTTTCACTCGCTGTATCAGGATCAGAAGCAGATCGTCCAGAGTCTCGTTTGAGCAGCAGCTCGTCTGTGTGTGTGTGTGTGTGTGTGTGTGTGTGTGTGTGTGTGTGTGTGTGTGTGAAAACACTAGTGTCTGTGAGTGTGTGTGTGTGTGTATGTGTGTGTGTGTGTGTGTGTGTGTGTGTGTGTGAAAACACTAGTGTCTGTGAGTGTGTGTGTGTGTGTGTGTGTGTGTGTGTGAGAAAGTGAATGCACTAGTGTGTGTGTGTGTGTGATAGTGAAAACACCAATGTCTGTGTGTGTGTGTGTGTGTGTGTGTGTGTGTGTGTGTGTGTGTGTGTGTGTGTGAGAAAGTGAATGCACTAGTGTGTGTGTGTGTGTGTGTGTGTGTGTGTGTGTGTGTGTGTGTGTGTGTGAGATAGTGAAAACACTAGTGTTGTTCCCAGAGATTGTCTTCAGAGTTTTGAGCACAATAAAATAAACCTCTTTCCTCTTAAATATGTGGCAAACATGTCCTGTGTGTGTATGAGAGTGTGTCTGTGAGTGAATGTGTGTGTGTATGCGAGTGTGTGTCTGTGAGTGAGTGAGTGTGTGTGTGTATGTGAGTGTGTGTCTGTGAGTGAATGTGAGTATGCGAGTGTGTGTCTGTGAGTGAATGTGTGTGTGTGTATGAGAGTGTGTCTGTGAGTGTGTGTGTGTGTGTATGTGAGTGTGTGTCTGTGAGTGAATGTGTGTGTGTATGCGAGTGTGTCTGTGAGTGAATGTGTGTGTGTGTGTATGAGAGTGTGTGTCTGTGAGTGAATGTGTGTGTATGCGAGTGTGTGTCTGTGAGTGAGTGTGTGTGTGTATGCAAGTGTGTGTCTGTGAGTGAATGTGTGTGTGTATGCGAGTGTGTGTCTGTGAGTGAGTGTGTGTGTGTATGTGAGTGTGTGTCTGTGAGTGAATGTGAGTATGCGAGTGTGTGTCTGTGAGTGAATGTGTGTGTGTGTATGAGAGTGTGTCTGTGAGTGTGTGTGTGTGTGTATGTGAGTGTGTGTCTGTGAGTGAATGTGTGTGTGTATGCGAGTGTGTCTGTGAGTGAATGTGTGTGTGTGTGTGTATGAGAGTGTGTGTCTGTGAGTGAATGTGTGTGTATGCGACTGTGTCTGTGAGTGAGTGTGTGTGTGTATGCAAGTGTGTGTCTGTGAGTGAATGTGTGTGTGTATGCGAGTGTGTGTCTGAGTGTGTGTGTGTGTGTATGTGAGTGTGTGTCTGTGAGTGAGTGTGTGTGTGTATGCGAGTGTGTGTCTGTGAGTGAGTGTGTGTCTGTGAATGTCTGAATGTGTGAGAGAAAATGTGTGTATGTGAGTGTGTCTGTATAAAAATGACTATATATATACATATATAGTATATAAACACATGCATTCACACACACACACACACACACACACACACACACACACACACACACACACACACACACACAGTGTCCTTATCTAGAGGCCAGTAAAGCCCTCGGATGAGTGACATCAATGTCCAGTGTTCCCAGAGGCAGGAGATCCACATTAAACACACTAAACCTGCGCTGTGACTCTTCAAACGCCGTCATACTGATGAAAACTTTATCATCATAATAATAACCTGTGTTTAACCTGTGTTTGTCTTACATGTCATTATTGAATGATTCCTCAGATCATGAGTGTTGAGGAGAGTGTGCTGCAACTTCACTAAGAGTAAAACAATAAAACTAATACAGCTGGAATAATCCCACAGACATCATGATCTCTGATGCTGAATGATTATTAATATGCCACACACACACACACACACACACACACTGTGTGTTCGTCTGACGGCCAGCAGAGGGAGTGAGAGTTTGATCTCTGTCCGTCTTCACACTGGACATGAACACCTCCATCCTGAAGCGTTACTGAGAACACGATCTGTGACGCTGCTGGAAACACACATTAGAGCAGCCGGAGGTTCATGAGTCTAGTCTGGGCTGGCGATTCGTTCCAGAAACATCTTTTGTTACGCTGGTTAAAAGTCTCTTAACGTCTCTTCAGGCTCTCCTAGAACAGGTTTTCCTGCTTGAATGTTGATTATTCTCCTCATATCCTCCATTGTTGCGGCTCCTCTCTTCCCAGTCTGTCAGTAACGCTCTGTTTACTTCCTGTCTCTATGAAGCCCCTCCTCCTGAAAAGCACACTGTGCTCTGATTGGTCGGCTGGAGCAGTGTGTTGTGATTGGTTGAGCGCTTCGAGTGTGTTTGGGAAATGTCCCGCCCCTTACCATAACCACCAGTTTAACACACTACTAACTAACTCAACCAGGCCCCGCCCCTTTATTCTGCGCATATAATGAGGAATATTGTGACGTGTTCCCGGAAGAAACTCGAGACTACAATGGAGGCGTTTCAGGAGTTCAGAAACACTGACTCTGATATAGAGAAGAACTTCATGATCAAACATCAACATTACACACTAAAGAAAGATGAATATGTTTCTTTAAATGGGTTTTGGATTGATTGACTTCCTTCATCACATGCAAATGAGTCCACATGAATCCGGCTGTTATTATCCATTATGATTTTATTGGCTTCTGATTTGCTCTTTTGGTTTTTTTTGTGTCTTCTTGAATCAAGAAGTCAATTATGTGTGGTTTATTAACAGATGTTCATATATTCATGTATGCATCTTTCATATATATATATATATAAGTATATATATATAGTCATGTATCATTAAGTTTCTAATGACATATAAATGGCGTCCGGTTCGAGGGATTCTCTGTTCCCTGCAGTCACAGCGGCCACGAAGCTTCACAGTATTTATGTGCAACAAAATGAACATGAAGACGAGAGAGATCACGAGCTCGAGTCTCACGGCTCTCTCATCACATGGTCGAAAACTTGTTAGTTTATGTAAGATAAGAAAATCATGCATTTCATTTTTATTTTTTTTGTTTTGTTTGGACTTCAACATGTAAACTCGTCATCATTAGTGTAATAAATAAGTCCGTCAGTGTGAGGAGTCGTCCCCCTCCTCACTCGTAGGCAGTGTTGGGGAAAGTTACTTAAAAAAGTAATGCGTTACAATATTGCGTTACTCACTTAAAAAGTAACTAACTGCGTTACTTAGTTACATTTTAAGAACAGTAATGCGTTACGTTACTTTTGCGTTACTTTTTCTCACCTGGGCTGGGCTTGTTTATTCTATAACAAACAGTTTTATCTTTGGGCAAATGTAAAGGCCCTTTCAGACTAAAACTGAAATAAGTCTGAAGGAAATGCAAATTCACGCGTTTGCTCAAACAAACCTTTCATTCTGGAGAACGGAAGAATAAGAAGCAGGAGAAGAAAGTTTAACACTTACTTTACCAATAAAAACAAAAACTAAAGTCATTTTTGGTTATGGTTTAACTGAATCATGGAAGATCAGCTTTGGTCAATAAAGTGAGATTAAATGCATAAAAATATTTGTTTTATTTAACATAATTATTGGAGGTTTGCAAATTATTCGGATTTTGCATTTCACTGGTTTTATTTATTTTGAGGAATACTGAATCTTTTGTGTGCAAGTGAGATGAGCAAATGCACACATTTAGTCTAGAACGACAATACCCATCATGTTCACACACAACATGAGCACAGGAGAGCTGTCAGTCAATAAACGTGAAAAAGTAACTTGCGTTACTTATTTTAAATAGTAACTCAGATATTTTGCAGTAAATTTAAAAGTAATGCGTTAC
This sequence comes from Vimba vimba, assembly GCA_022828995.1. Lineage (NCBI taxonomy): Eukaryota > Metazoa > Chordata > Actinopteri > Cypriniformes > Leuciscidae > Vimba > Vimba vimba. The sequence goes on along the minus strand of CM040828.1, from coordinate 1,123,934 downwards.
TTTACTAGTTCAGGGTTCGTGCAGAAACTGTAAAAAGAAATTCCAGGACTTTTCAAGCACTACTTTTTTTGGTTTTCAAGGACTACAATCAGAGATCGCACTCATCAAACAATATCTTTAGGATTTTTTTAACTCAAATTACAGATATAAGGTATCCAAAATACAACTTACAATGTATTTAATAATATATATTAAATACAAAGTTTTTAATGCTATTATTGTTCAATAAATAATATTTTATATTATAATGTTGGCGTACTTCGTATTGAGGAAAGGTCTGACGGGGGTTTATCAGACTGTTAATTTTGCGTGAAAAGATTGCATTTGTGTTTTTTCGGAAATATTTAATTTCATATATATATTGTATTTAAATAAGTCAAGCACTTTTCAAGTACCTCTTCGTAAATATGGCTGTTTTCAAAGGTTTTCCAGGACTTAAGTTTCAAAAAGTCAAGTACTTTAAGCACCTTGTACAAACCCTGCAAGTTACTTGAAAAAAAGTAAACTGATTACGTAACTCAAGTTACTTGTAATGAGTTACGCCCCAACACTGCCTGTAGGGGGCGCTCATACAGGTGTGGTGCGCCGGTCCTTCGCATCCTTCGGGATGCAGTTGTGGACCTGAAGGAAATCCGGTTCTCTGTCGGAGTTGTACATCGGAGGCGTCTCGTGAGGAGTCTTCGTTTCGCCGCGGCCGAGTGTATACATGGAGATATCGGTGGACGGTAACGGGCCGAACCCCTTCAGGCCCACCGGCGAAGCGTCCCGCGAGTGCGACGGGTCGGTGGAGCGACTGGACGAGCGCGAGCGGCGCCGGTAACGGTACCGATAGCTCGGGATCCTCGTGATGGCGGATCCCTGAAGATATTCCCCGACGTCCACCCGCACTCGGGCCACGCGTAACTCCCGGTGCCGGTCGATGAACATGTGGACGGCCAGAACGCCCACCATCTCCGCCATGA
>CM040828.1:1112972-1115472 GCA_022828995.1 Vimba vimba | reverse complement strand
TCCTTCGGATGAGACGTTAAACCGAGGTCCTGACTCTCTGTGGTCATTAAAAATCCCAGGATGTCCTTCGAAAAAGACTAGGGGTGTAACCCCGGCATCCTGGCCAAATTTGCCCCTTGCCCCTTCCATCATGGCCTCCTAATCATCCCCATATACTGATTGGCTTCATCACTGTCTCCTCTCCACCAGTAAGCTGGTGTGTGGTGGGCGTTCTGGCGCAATATGGCTGCCGTCGCATCATCCAAGTGGATGCTGCACATTGGTGGTGGTTGAGGAGATTCCCCCTTCCATGTAAAGCGCTTTGAGGTCTCAGAAAAAGCGCTATATAAATGTAACAAATTATTATTATTATTATTATTATTATTAAATGCCTTTCAAATTGTGTGCAAAATTCAGAATTAAATTAATGTGCAGAAATTTGTACAAATAGAGAGTATAGGCCTACTATACTGTTGTAGCCATTAAAAAAGCGCATTTAGTTTAATATTTGTTAAAATATTATAATGTTGTTTTTTTTTTTTCCATTTATGTTGATTTATGAAAAGTGAACAGCACGACCGAGTATAGATAGGATGCGCAATATGAGACATGGAGCGTGTCAGACATGATTTTGACCGTTGAAGTTGAAGTTGTTTTGTAGAAAGCCTTTCTTTAAAGTGAATTTCGTTTTGTATAAATTGTATCTTAATTTTAATCAATTTTTCATCAACCAATTGTCTGTATTAAATTAATACGAAACAAATATAACGGAGGCGCCCGCGCGCTCATGCATTGCACTTGAACTGGAGCACATCCTAACTTAACGAAACTCAGTGTATGCCTCACACAGACATGACAAATACATCAAATACACAAAGCTTGAAATGTCTTTAAACGAAATAATTCAAAATGAAAAAAGAAAAAGGCTACTCTTTGATTATGTAATGTAATCCATTAGGCCTATTTATGTGCACTTCTCTATAAGCGCGTTCACACGGAGATGGCGATCGTCAACTTCATTTTGCAGCCGTGTCGACACTTTTAGAGAAAACACTTGTTTATTAATAAAAATCAATACACGCGTCACCGGATTTACATATGCACGCACACATATTATTTCGAAATAACGAGATATTGTGTTGAAATAACATTATTATTAATAATAGCCTACATCTTTTAGAATATTTGATTGAATGCTGAATGTTGCGCTTGTTCAATTTAATAAAATTAAAACTTTAATTGTGATCATAGGCCTAACTGAATATTAAATATTTAGTGGCCAAGTTTTGCGCAGCTCCCCGTCAATGATCTAGCACTCACTCAGCACATGCGTTAAAAATTCTCTGGCGCTGTCCCTGCAGAGAAGCTACGTAGGCAGTGTAATTTATTTATTTATTTATTTTGTTCCGTTACCTCCAACCAAGGGCGTAGATTTGGTTTGAACATTGGGGGGGTTGAAGTTTGGGTCTGCATATTTTTCATGTGATCAAAGTATAAATATTGGGGGGGTTGTAATGCATAGATTTAAATATTGGGGGGGTTATCTCCCCCCCAACCCCCCCACAAATTACGCCCCTGCCTCCAACCCCCGTTTTGAGTCGCCGGATCCACCCCCCTCTCTGCGCTCCGGGACCTCCCACTTTACAAATTAAGCACTGCCCCTAAACCTACCCATCACACACACACACACACACACACACACTAACCCGACCCCTAAACCTACCCATCACACACACACACACACACACTAACCCGACCCCTAAACCTACCCATCACACACACACACACACACACACTAACCCAACCCCTACACCTACCCATCACACACACACACACACACACACACACTAACCCGACCCCTAAACCTACCCATCACACACACACACACACACACACACACTAACCAGACCCCTAAACCTACCCATCACACACACACACTAACCCAACCCCTACACCTACCCATCACACACACACACACACACACACAAACACACACACTAACCCGACCCCTAAACCTACCCATCACACACACACACACACACACTAACCCGACCTCTAAACCTACCCATAACACACACACACACACACACACACACACACACACACACACACTAACCCAACCCCTAAACCTACCCATCACACACACACACACACACACACACACACACACACACACAGTAACCCGACCCCTAAACCTACCCATCACACACACACACACACACACTAACCCGACCCCTAAACCTACCCATAACACACACACACTAACCCGACCCCTAAACCTACCCATCACACACACACACACACACACACACACACACACACACACACACACACACACTAACCCGACCCCTAAACCTACCCATCACACACACACACACACACACACACACTAACCCAACCCCTACACCTACCCATCACACACACACACACACACACACACACACACTAACCCAACCCCTACACCTACCCATCACACACACACACACACACACACACACTAACCCGACCCCTAAACCTACCC
>CM040828.1:1075472-1107972 GCA_022828995.1 Vimba vimba | reverse complement strand
ATCACCCGTCTCACTGCATCATCATCTGTCTCACTGCATCATCACCCGTCTCACTGCATCATCACCTGTCTCACTGCATCATCACCTGTCTCACTGCATCATCATCTGTCTCACTGCATCATCACCCGTCTCACTGCATCATCACCTGTCTCACTGCATCATCATCTGTCTCACTGCATCATCACCCGTCTCACTGCATCATCATCTGTCTCACTGCATCATCATCTGTCTCACTGCATCATCACCCGTCTCACTGCATCATCATCTGTCTCACTGCATCATCACCTGTCTCTCTGCATCATCACCTGTCTCACTGCATCATCATCACCCCTGTCTCACTGCATCATCACCTGTCTCACTGCATCATCACCTGTCTCACTGCATCATCATCTGTCTCACTTCATCATCATCTGTCTCACTGCATCATCACCCGTCTCACTGCATCATCACCTGTCTCACTGCATCATCATCTGTCTCACTGCATCATCACCCGTCTCACTGCATCATCATCTGTCTCACTGCATCATCATCTGTCTCACTGCATCATCACCCGTCTCACTGCATCATCATCTGTCTCACTGCATCATCACCTGTCTCTCTGCATCATCACCTGTCTCACTGCATCATCATCACCCCTGTCTCACTGCATCATCACCTGTCTCACTGCCTCACTGCATCATCACCTGTCTCACTGCATCATCACCTGTCTCACTGCATCATCATCTGTCTCTCTGCATCATCATCTGTCTCACTGCATCATCATCACCTGTCTCACTGCATCATCATCTGTCTCACTGCATCATCACCCGTCTCACTGCATCATCATCTGTCTCACTGCATCATCACCTGTCTCTCTGCATCATCACCTGTCTCACTGCATCATCATCACCCCTGTCTCACTGCATCATCACCTGTCTCACTGCATCATCACCTGTCTCACTGCATCATCACCTGTCTCTCTGCATCATCACCTGTCTCACTGCATCATCACCCGTCTCTATGCATCATCACCCGTCTCTCTGCATCATCACCCGTCTCACTGCATCATCACCCGTCTCTCTGCATCATCACCCGTCTCACTGCATCATCATCTGTCTCACTGCATCATCACCCGTCTCACTGCATCATCATCTGACTCACTGCATCATCATCTGTCTCACTGCATCATCACCCGTCTCACTGCATCATCATCTGTCTCACTGCATCATCACCCGTCTCACTGCATCATCATCTGTCTCACTGCATCATCATCTGTCTCACTGCATCATCACCCGTCTCACTGCATCATCATCTGTCTCACTGCATCATCACCCGTCTCACTGCATCATCATCTCTCACTGCATCATCATCTGTCTCTCTGCATCATCACTCGTCTCTCTGCATCATCACCTGTCTCATTGCATCATCACCTGTCTCACTGCATCATCACCTGTCTCACTGCATCATCACCTGTCTCTCTGCATCATCACCCGTCTCTCTGCATCATTACCTGTCTCACTGCATCATCATCACCCGTCTCACTGCATCATCATCTGTCTCACTGCATCATCACCTGTCTCACTGTATCATCACCTGTCTCACTGCATCATCATCTGTCTCACTGCATCATCATCACCCGTCTCACTACATCATCACCTGTCTCACTGCATCATCATCTGTCTCACTGCATCATCACCTGTCTCACTGCATCATCACCTGTCTCACTGCATCATCATCTGTCTCACTGCATCATCATCACCCGTCTCACTACATCATCACCTGTCTCACTGCATCATCACCTGTCTCACTACATCATCATCTGTCTCACTGCATCATCACCTGTCTCACTGCATCATCACCTGTCTCACTCTTCTGCCAGCCCAGGTGTAAAGTCTAACCTTGATTGATTGACTGTAATAACTGTATGAGAGTCTGAAGGGAATCACACACACACACACACACATTGATTGAATCGTCTTGTATCTCGTAAGTGAGTGTGTGACACAGATCTCAGGCTCATTTTAATCTCCTCTCACTGGAACAGAAGCAGTTTTTACAGACCCAGAAACTGATCAGATGAAGAGCACAAGAGCTTCATGAAACTCAGTTTCGCTTCCATGGTTTCGCTTCTCAATTCAAGCGTCAGCAATAAAGAGAATGAAAGAATGAATGATTGCCTCATTTACGTGCAACAATATTGTGATATTAGCGCTGCAACAACAAATCGATAAAATCGATAACCGATAAAAATAATTGCCTGTCACATCATCTTACAGCACTGAATAACATAATAACATATTTTATGGAAGAAACACAAAACACAAACCCTGCCTCAGCAAAATGGAAAACAAAAACTATCATTTTGTTGTTGGACATTAAATTTAGGTTTAGAATCCTACATGTGAGTATTTTTAAGAGAGCAGTAACTGTAACTTATAGAATGTAACTGGATATCAGTGTAAGAAGAAATGATGAAGAAATTACAGTAACAGAGGAGTGAATGTGTGTTAACTTAATTTAAAAAAATGTCAGTAAAATAGAGAATAAATTTGCCTTTTTATCAGATTAATCAAAGAAATAAAGTGACAGATTAGTCGATTACCAAAACAGGCCTAGACCCCCCATCTGACCCGTATCCATAGCAACTGAGGGGTCAAAGGTTAAAAGCTTTATCTGCAAATCTCCGAGGAGAGATGAAACCATCCTGATCTCAGACCAGAGAGAAAACACAGGACACGAGAGAGAGAGAGAGAGAGAGAGAGAGAGAGAGAGAGAGAGAGAGAGAGAGAGAGAGAGATTCATGTGACAGGAAGTGATTCTAATTCGTACGATCATGTTCTCCTTGATTCTGATTGGTTGATTCTCTCTCTTATGTATTATGTATTATTATTATTATATATTATGTATTATTTCTGAAAGAAGTCTCTTCTGCTCACCAATGCTGCATTTATTTGATCAAAAATACAGTAAAACTGTGAAAATATTATTCCGATGTAAAACAGCTGTTTTCTACACTGAACAAAATTATAAACGCAACACTTTTGTTTTTGCCCCCATTTTTCATGGCCTATTTCTCTCAAATATTGTTCGCAAATCTGTCTAAATCTGTGTTAGTGAGCACTTCTCCTTTGCCGAGATAATCCATCCACCTCACAGGTGCTGATTAAGATGCTGATTAGACAGCATGATTATTGCACAGGTGTGCCTTAGGGCTGGCCACAATAAAAGCCCACTCTAAAATGTGCAGTTTTACTGTATTGGGGGGTCGGGGGGGTCCGAAAACCAGTCAGTATCTGGCGTGACCACCATTTGCCTCACGCAGTGCAACACATCTCCTTCGCATAGAGTTGATCAGGTTGTTGATTGTGGTCTGTGGAATGTTGGTCCACAGCTCTTTAATGGCTGTGCGAAGCTGCTGGATATTGGCAGGACCTGGAACACGCTGTCGTTATACGCCGATCCAGAGCATCCCAAACATGCTCAATGGGTGACGTGTCCGGTGAGTGTGCTGGCCATGCAGGAACTGGGATGTTTTCAGCTTCCAGGAATTGTGTACAGATCTTTGCAGAATGGGGCCGTGCATTATCATGCTGCAACATGAGGTGATGGTATGAATGGCACAACAATGGGCCTCAGGATCTCGTCACAGTATCTCTGTGCATTCAAAATGCCATCAATAAAATGCACCTGTGTTCGTTGTCCATAACATACGCCTGCCCATACCATAACCCCACTGCCACCATGGGCCACTCGATCCACAACGTTGACATCAGCAAACCGCTTACCCACACGACGCCATACACGCGGTCTGCCATCTGCCCTGTACAGTGAAAACCGGGATTCATCCGTGAAGAGAACACCTCTCCAAAGTGCCAGACGGCATCGAATGTGAGCGTTTGCCCACTCAAGTCGGTTACGACGACGAACTGCAGTCAGGTCGAGACCCCGATGAGGACGACGAGCATGCAGATGAGCTTCCCTGAGATGATTTCTGACAGTTTGTGCAGAAATTCTTTGGTTATGCAAACCGATTATTGCTGCAGCTGTCCGGGTGGCTGGTCTCAGATGATGCTGGAGGTGAAGATGCTGGATGTGGAGGTCCTGGGCTGGTGTGGTTACATGTGGTCTGCGGTTGTGAGCCGGTTGGATGTACTGCCAAATTCTCTGAAACGCCTTTGGAGACAGCTTATGGTAGAGAAATGAACATTCAATTCACAGGCAACAGCTCTGGTGGACATTCCTGCAGTCAGCATGCCTATTGCACGCTCCCTCAAAACTTGCGACATCTGTGGCATTGTGCTGTGAGATAAAACTGCACATTTTAGAGTGGCCTTTATTTGTGGCCAGCCTAAGGCACACCTGTGCAATAATCAGCATCTTGATATGCCACACCTGTGACGTGGATGGATTATCGCGGCAAAGAAGAAGTGCTCACTAACACAGATTTAGACAGATTTGTGAACAATATTTAAGAGAAATAGGCCTTTTGTGTACATAGACAAAGTCTTAGATCTTTGAGTTCGGCTCATGAAAAATGGGGGCAAAAACAAAAGTGTTGCGTTTATAATTTTGTTCAGTGTATGTGAATATATAGTAAAGTGTAATTTATTCCTGTGATCAAAGCTGAATTTTCAGCATCATTACTCCAGTCTTCAGTGTCACATGATCCTTCAGAAATCACTCTAATATGATGATTTGATGGTCAAGACACATTTATGATTATTATCAGTGTTAAAAACAGTTTCAGATTTCTGTAAAAAACGTGATGCATTTAATAGAAGTAGTTTAAGTATCACTTCAGGTCCTTCTACACACTGAAACACTTCTGACATTAATCATGTTCATCCAGATCAAAAAGTCAATCTAATCAAATCCCTGCAGTCACAAGCTATAAACTCATAAAGTCAGTCCAGTGCAACTCTAAAGAACAAAACAATAAATCCTAATGTACACTAATCAACATAAATAACCAGATAGATGAACGTATCTGTGAACAATATCAAAGTTACCAATCTAAACGATTCAAAAAGAGAAGCGCCCTACGAAATACTGATGCAGAGACACATTTACTGTATGTGTGTAATTCATAATCTGCTGCATAATGTGTTTCCAGAATAATAGTTTTCAGGTTTTTTTACATTTTGAGTTTTACTCCATAAATCATCTATTCAGAAAAAGCAACGTGACAGAATAAACTGACATTTAAATCAGACGTTATGCTGATAAAACAAACCATAAAAACCTGGCCACACGAGACTGATGATCTGCGGCTTAGTGAGGTCAAAGGGGTCAGAGGTCACAGGGGTCAGAGGTCACCGCTGACAGTGACATAACAGGCCATCAAACATCCCTCAGGACACTCGAGCTCCAGCTGACCAGAACATTGACTGATAGAATCGTCACACAAATGCTCAACACGACGTATTATTTTATGCAACAGAACATGGACATAAAAATGGTGTAGAACAAAGTTTTCTCAAAGTTATGAACAAACGTTCTTCCAGTAACATTTAATAATGTTCTCAAAACATTAGCACAAAAACATAATTTATACATCGTTCATGGAATGTTTTTTAAATGTATCTACTTGTTTCGGAACGTCCAGAGAACATTCAAAAGTAACGTTCCCATAATGTTTGAAGAATGATACAATAGAATGTTCACTTAACGATCATATATAAAAAAAAAAACATTTAAAAAACGGACTTATAACGCGCAGCTTTGTTTGATGCGTTGATGAAACAGGAAGTTAAGGCGGGGCATATTGAATGGCTCCTCCCCCTTTTCAAACAGCCAATAGCGTTTAGTTCACCTCACAGACTGACAGCACCATGGAAGCGAATCCGAGTAAAATCCGAATCCGAGCGAATCCGAAGTGAAGCGAATAAATTCTAGCCAATTCATTCTTAACCAACGTACAGTTGAAAAACGAAATAAAACTTGAGCGTTTGAGCAACCGAACACACACTCCAACACATATTACGTGACGTTTAACGCTAGCTTCGGCCACGTGCTGTTTATAGCATAGGGGGCGGAGCTTCAGATTCTAGAGAGCATTTGATTGGACAGAAATGTGATGAGAAGCGATGATGTCACAAAAATCCATGACCCATTTTAGCGGAAGTGAGAGACTGAGTTTTGAATGCTTATATCTCCTAAATGCCAATTTTGTCATTGTTTTGAAACACACCAGCTTATTCATAACCTTAAGGCTGACATATTCATACTAAAAGATAAAAAACTTACATTTTGATTCCAGGGGGCCTTTAAAGGGAACATTAGCTAAACGTTCCTATAATATATTTTAGTTAGCTGGGAATATTTTACAGTTGGTTTGTTTCATCATTACGATCAGGCAGAGTTCATGTTAGGACACTGAAGACAGTGAACCCTGTCTGGAAGAAGACAACATGCATGTGCTAACCTGAATTACTCAGTATAACACAAGAATTACTCAATTCTGCTGGATCCGTTCGGCACATTAAACCAAGAGTTATTTCGATTGTTACAGAGATCACTAGATATAGGCTAAGACAGTAAATTAAAAGCACACTGTGTAGAGATTTAATAAAACCCTTCATAAATACATTTCCTCTGACTTATGGTTGATACTCATAAACTGAATTTCAACCAGAAATGAATGAATAAACTGAAGTCAGGCTTCACTGGATTCATTGATCAGGCCGAGATCCGTCACATAAACCAGCACACATCACTCGTGTCTCAATCTGGGTCCAGTGAGGCTAAAAAAGCAGAATTATGAGATAAAAAGTGGCAATTACCTTTTTTATTCAATAGTATTCTTACTCTCAAAGAGCATTAATACTCTAAAAACTGCTAAATGGTACAGCCACAGTCCGTTCTGCACTTCTTTAGTGTTTTTTCTGCAAGTATTCATTAATATTTTACACTAGGAGCTAAAGCCTCACATCTGAACACAGCACACGCTGACCCTGCTGCAGAGAGCCTGACTGACAGCTGTCAATCACACTCAAAATCAAACAGGAAGTCCGTCCTGAAGCTTGAATATGTGGATGTCAGTGTGAACAGACTGAGCATTCAATACAACAGGTATAGTTTAAAGAATCGTCATGCAGCTCTTCATTAAGGACAGTAAGAGACACGATATTAAAGTCGAGCTGAATAACGACACTGTTGTCGTCTCGAGCTGCTTATAACTGAACCTGTTTCACATCTGAATTGTCTTTTTTAAATTTTTTCTCATATTTGATTTGATTATTTTCCTGTTTATTAAAAGTCTTCCTTCTGAAGATTTTCTGTGAATAACGACTTAAACGTGAACCTGTGTCTCGCACAAAACTATCACATGACTTCGGAAGACTTGGAATACCGCGCTCAACCCAGCTGACAAAAATACATTCCAAGAACGGTTCGCTAACGTTCCCGTTAAGTTATGAAAACGTTCTTTCTGAATGTTCTCAAAATGTCCAGTTTAAAAAAATATAGTTTTTTCTCTTAGTTATTCGAATGTTAACGGAGCGTTCCATTGTATCATTCTTCAAATATTATGGGAACGTTACTTTTGAATGTTCTCAGAACGTTCCATGAATGATGTATAAATTGTGTTTTTGTGCTGATGTTTTGAGAACATTATTAAAGACTCAACGTTCTATTAATGTTACTGGAAGAACGTTTGTTCATAACTTTGAGAAAACCTTTATGCTTTTATCATCCTTCATCATTATGATCAGTGTTGGGGAAAGTTACTTTTAAAAGTAATGCGTTACAATACTGCGTTACTCTCTAAAAAAGTAACTAATTGCATGACTTAGTTACTTTTTATGGTAAGTAATGTGTTGCGTTACCGTTTCTCACCTGGGATGGGCTTGCTTATTTGTTTTTAATAATAATATTTTTTTTTAAATTGCCAAATATTAATGCCCTTTCAAACCAAAAGTGAACTGAATAATGTTTCCGCCACAGAATAAGACATTTTAAAAGATAATTGCGACTTTTTATCTCACAAATGCGAGTTTACATCTTGCAATTCTGACTGTTTCTCACAATTGCGAGATATAAAATCAGAGTTGCGAAATATAAACATGCAATTCTGAGAAAAAAAGTCTGAATTGTGAGATAGTCCTTTTTAGATAAAAATCAATTACCTTTTTTATTTGTTATTCTGTGCCCGAAACAAGCTTCCATTTATTCACGTTCAAGAATCAGATGAAGAAATCAAACACAAATGTGATGTTTATCTAAATTCGAATGGTTGAATTGTATCATCAGCAGCAAAGATATTGGTTAATAAAGTGAGATATAAAAAGTAGGCTATATTTTTATAATTGAACATATTTAATTATTGCAGGTTTGCGTGTTATTCTGAGTTTGCATTTGACTTTTTATTCCGTTTGATGAATGCTGAATGTGTTTTTGTGCAGATGAGTAAATGCACGCTCACATTTAACTAATAACCATCATGTTCACACACAACACCTCTGCATTTACTCCCGATTTCTCTCGACACGAGGACAGGAGGGATGTCAGTCAATAAATGGGAGAACAAAGTAATTTGAAAAAGTAACTTGATACAAAGTAATTTGATATTTTGCTGTAAATTTAAAAGTTATGCGTTACTTTACTAGTTACTTGACAAAATTAATCTGATTACGTTACTTGTAATGCGTTACGCCCAACATTGATTATGAGCTATAAAGATCTACACAAACGAGTTTCTCCCCAGACAGACAGAGTGTCGGCCCAGATCCGGCCCACACATGGATTCCACACGGCCCGGATGTGGGCTGGATCTGGGCCGACACTCTCTGGGATTCAGATGCAGAACAACAGCAGGATTTCGATCTCCTTCCAGACAGAAAAAAAGTCATTTCTGCTTATTCGTATGGTCGAATTGTATCATCAGCAGCAAAGATATTGGTTAATAAAGTGAGATTAAATACATAAAGTAGGCTATATTTAGCATATTTAATTATTGGAGGTTTGCATGATATTCTGAGCTTGCATTTTATTCCGTTTGATGGATGCTGAATGTGTTTTAACACAACATAGTGTCGGCCCAGATCCGGCTCACATCCGGGCCGTGTGGAATCCAGATGTGGGCCGGCACTATGTTGCTCTGTGGGCAGATTTTCTTGCTTTTTGATAGTTTTTCTGATGACAACCCAGACAGCAACATAGTGCCGGCCCACATCCGGTGCACATGGATTCCACACGGCCCGGATGTGGGCCGGGTCTGGGCCGACACTATGTTGCTCTCTGGGATTCAGGTGCAGAACAACAGCAGGACTTCGATCTCTTACCCTCCAGACAGCAGGTCCTCCACAGGCCCGAGTGGGTCATCACCTCCTCGTTTTTCTTGCCGGTCTCGTTCTCGTTGCTGCTCTTCGTTTTGCAGACGCCGCGCGAGTACAGCCAATAGTCGGTTCCCACGGCGATGGTCATCAGACTGAAGGCGGCGAAGGCGCCCACCGTGGTCAGGAGCATCTGCACCCCGCGCTCAAACACTCCCATGCTGCCGCATTCCACGAAAGGGGAGACCCCTTTCCTCTTGATGTATAGGAAGTAAATATTTGTAAATTTAAGGGGACAAAGAAAGAAGAAACAAGGAGCCTGAGAGCCGAAAAGGGCCCTAGAGGAGTAGGGGCCAACAAAGGGCCGATGAATTGAGAAGGAAGACAAGAGTGCGGGTCAACCTGCACCTACATACTAACCCAACTGATTATGATTGGCTTTGAGTGGCACTCAATGGGAAGCTGAACATACTGCCATTCATCTTCACTCATTCTGGCCTGATCAGGCACGAGCCTTTAAATCCTCCGGAGTCCGGACTGATGAATGGAAATCAGAATCACGTTCCCGAACCGCTGCCGGTCGAGTGGTGGCGCGCGCATCCATGAATCTAAAACCCGGAATATTCCAACAATGCGCGATTAAAAGCGACAGTTTGGGTTCGAATTGTGATTAGAACCAGACACGCGCGTCGACTGAATCAATCCATCCTGGCGATGATGATGATGATGATGATCAAAGAAACGAACGGGTTAAAAAAAATAAAGGATAAAATCACTCGGTTTTTTCTTCTAAAATTCTGATCTCCAGTTTCCATATGTGTCCGTTATGTCGTCGAATGTTCGCGAGGAAAAGAGCGAGCGATCATCATCACGCCACATGAACCGGGTCGCGCGCGCTCCACCGCAGCCCTGCTGTTCTCCGGTCCACGGAACCGGTCACATCACACCCGGTGGCCGATCCGCAGCCCACCCGCTCCATAAACCACACGTACAAGTGAAGAAAAAAAGGCGAATCACGACGGATGAGTAAAACCCCCTCACCGCGCGCTGCTCCGCTCACGGCGCTGGGAACGAAAGGGTCAGTCGCGGGAACATCTGATTTTAGTCCCTCTCTCTGTTCGGGATCGGGTTCCAGCAGATGGAGGTTCTCGCGCGCGTGTGTGTGTGTGTGTGTGTGTTTCTGTCTAGTGCCGCTTGTTGCTGGCGAGACGAGAAACATTTAAACACTTTGGTTTAATTTGCGCACGAGATATAAAAAACATCAAGAACGTCAGAGTTCCTCTCATTAGTCTCATTACAGCTCACACACACATGTTCAACATCTGGATCTGTAGCTTTAACTCTCATTCTGTGACTTTCAGATCTCAGAACTGAGAATTTATTTTGGGACTAGATCATATTTTAGGTTGTATTTGGTTTGAACCTGAAACACACACACACACACACACACACACACACACACACACACACACACACACACACACACACACACACACGTGAGATTTTGCAGTGAAGTTGGCCGTATGATGATGATGATGGTGCTGATGCTGACGGATGCTGCTGTTGCCAAGGCGACTGTCTCCCTCTTGCGATGGATTCAGCGTTAGAGATGTTTTTACCGCACAGCGCACAACTATTACCCTTCATTTACATGTCATCAGATGTGCTAGAGCAGCGCTTCATCACACTCTTTACTGTGATCACAGCATCAGATGTGTGTGTGTGTGAGTGTGTGTGTGTGTGTGTGTGTGAGAGAGAGAGAGACAGAAAGAGAGAGAGAGAGACCGAAGGACACACTTTACATGCAGGACAGCGAACACCATGCGGCACGGAGAGAGAGAGAGAGAGAGAGAGAGAGAGAGAGAGAGAGAGAGAGAGAGAGAGAGAGAGAGAAATCAAGAAGATTTATGAATTTGGAATACAATGCAGTGACATCACACACGAGGAGGATTCTGATTGGCCGAGGCTCTGGCTGATGGTGCTGCAGCTGATGTGTCTGTGTTCCTCATGTCATGTCTCACACACACACACACACACACACACACACACACACACACACACCTGTACATCAGCATTCTACTGAAAAGAAGCAAGAGTGCGAGAGTGAGTGTGTGAGTGAGTGAGTGTGTGTGTGTGTGTGTGTGTGTGTGTGTGTGAGAGAGTGAGTGTATGAGTGAGTGAGTGAGTGAGTGAGTGTGTGTGTGTGTGTGTGTGTGTGTGTGTGTGTGAGAGAGTGAGTGTATGAGTGTATGAGTGTATGAGTGAGTGTATGAGTGAGTGAGTGAGTGTGTGTGTGTGTGTGTGTGAGTGAGAGAGTGAGTGTATGAGTGTATGAGTGAGTGAGTGAGTGAGTGTGTGTGTGTGTGTGTGTGTGTGTGTGTGTGTGTGTGTGTGTTCCGGTGGCTCAATCAGAGTATCTGGCAGCTCTGCTGGTCTATTTGTCCGTTGTGTTTTCCAACACGCTTCACGGCAGAACATTAGCCGGATTACAGCGACTGATCAAACACTGTCTGTGCGCTTCATTCCTCACTGTGTGTCTCCCAGTCAGTGTGTGTCTCCCAGTCAGTGTGTGTCTCCCAGTCAGTGTGTGTCTCCCAGTCAGTGTGTGTCTCCTGGTCAGTGTGTGTCTCCCAGTCAGTGTGTGTCTCCCAGTCAGTGTGTGTCTCCCAGTCAGTGTGTGTCTCCCAGTCAGTCAGTGTGTGTCTCCCAGTCAGTGTGTGTCTCCTGGTCAGTGTGTCTGTGCTCCGATCGGAAGTGTGTATCAAGTTTCTCCAAATGCACCAAGTGTATCAGATTCCTGTAACTCAAACTCACAATCATAGCGCTGAAGTCTTGGGTTCCAGGGATAAACTGATCAAATGTGTTCCTTCAATGAAATGTAAGTCATTTTGGATAAAATCATCTGCCAAATGCATAAATGAATATGACTCCACACACTGCTAACCTCAGGTGTGTGTGAGAGAGAGTGTGAGTCTGTGTGTGTGTGAGAGAGAGAGAGACTCTGTGTGTGTGCGTGTGTGTCTGAGTGTGTGTCTGAGTGTGTGTGAGTCTGTGTGTGTGTGAGAGAGAGACTCTGTGTGTGTGTGTGAGAGAGAGTGACTCTGTGTGTGTGTGTGTGTGTGTGTGTGTGTGTGTGTGTGTGTGTGTGAGAGAGAGAGTGACTCTGTGTGTGTGTGTGTGTGTGTGTGTGTGTGTGTGTCTGAGTGTGTGTGTGTGTGTGTGTGTGTGTGTCTGAGTGTGTGTGTGTGTGTGTCTGTGTGTGCTCTGAATGGAGTCGTGGGAAGTTGACAGCTCTACAGATGTGCTGACTGCCCAGTTTCCATGGGAACATCTTCATCTTCGCAGAATTTATTCATTCATTCATTCAGTCTCTGTGTTTCTGTCCGTCACGGTGTGTGTTCACATGAGCTCAGCAGCTTTACCGTGTGTGTGCGTGACAGAACTGCTTTAACGGCAGAAATTAATCAAAACATCCGTCTTCCAATACTAACCTAAACCTAATATTATCAGTCTTCATTCTTACAGTCATCATGAAAGTGAAGTTGTGCTGGTCTTCTCTCCTCTATTGTGTCGTATATCGAGTGAAGCGCTTCTGGAACAAGATCAAATGTGGGCGGGGCTTGATTGTGTCTGTGGGGAATTGATTGGATGGTTGTGGTTTGCTATTGGCTGATCTCATGTGAGTGACAGGTTGCCCCGCCCTCGTCATCAGAGAAGAGAAGAGATGCTGAAGAGGAACTGATTCTCATTCAACATTATTAAAACTATAATGATGTGCTCCCATAAATCAATGACCAAAAACGCAGCAATATTTCAAATAATAAATAATTATTAACAATTGTCCATTTTGATTTCATGGTGAATGTAAAAACAGTTTGTGTGCTAGATTCAATGTTTTCTGATGTTATTGAACTGAAAATAGTGAGCTGTAAAATTCTTTAATCCCACAGAAGACAAACTCACACAGGTTTGGAAGGACATGAGAGTAAATGATGACAAAGATCATTTTCAGCCGAGCTATTCCTTTATTATGTTCAACTTTTCAAAAGCACATCAAGAGCGACTCTGAACTCACTAATAAACGAATACACATCAACAACTCAGAATAACTGAAGTGATATCAGATCAGAAGATGTGTGTGTGTGTGTGTGTGTGTGAACATCAAGAGTAGAGCGCCACCTTCTGGAGAGACTCTAGAGTTCAGTCATGGACATACTCGTTTATTAAAATACATCACCATGAAGAAAGGCAAGTGAGATCCTACAGAGTTAAAACACACGAACCTTTAAAGCAGGTCAAGAGCTTTATTGAGAACTAGCCAGTCTTTAATCTGCATATAATGAAGTATAAACTCAGTTTCAGTGTTACGGCGGCTTAAGACACAAGTTATACTTCCATATAGTGACATTTCTGAGTGAAATGGCAATTAAACAGTTAAGAACATGTCGTTTGGGATTTGATTATCCCACTGGTTGGAGGAAGACGCGAACGCTGTATTAAAAATAAACATGTACGGATGAATCGTTCACAAGAAGAGCAGTGACATGCATTAAACATTGATTTCATGCCAACTTGAGCTGTGGAGATGTTGTAGATGCTCCAGTTTCCTTAATCTTGATCTGAAATCACAACATAAACACGTGAAAGAAAAAAACAGGAGGATTGTGCAACAACCTGAGCTGGACCACGAGTCGCTCGGTTCGCGTAGAGAGTCGACTCCCAAAGATTCGATTCCTCGACTCTGAATATCCACGAGCCCTTCACGTGCATCTGAGAAAACAGGTGATAATTCATAAATAAATGAGCACGGTTAATGCATCAGTCTTCTATAACACAAGTGCACATCAGTAGTGATGAATGGAGGCTCAGACTGAGATCAGCACTGCTTTCTTCACACTCGCGCGGGTCTTCCGCACGTCAGTTTGCGCAGTGGACTAGTCATCACTGGCACACGAGCACAACACGCGAAGAAAATCAAATAGAGTTGTTTTATTTCACTTTTCTACCTTTTGCGGGAACTCGGGCTTCTCAGTCAGTCACACGCGGATCCTCTCTGTATTTGCGCGCGCCGGAAGACACCAGCTGATCTGTGACGTAGAACCTACGCAACTTCCGTTAACAGCACAGTTTACGACATGTTCGTACTTTATGCATTTTAGATTAATTACAATACGTTTGGTACTTTTTATATATATATATAACACTCGTTTGTATTAATATATGGTTGTGATAAATAAAAAACATAAAGCAGAAAAATGAACGATATAGCGCTGCCAGAGATACTGTAATGATGGGGAATGTAGTCTTTCACCACGAAATCATCTTTTGTGAAGAGTCTTCTGAAACTGTAGGCCATTTGTTTTGGGAGTGTCCTGTTGCTCAGTCTTTCTGCAGTAATGTTAATGCCTTGATTGTCCAAAATGTGTTCTGGGATTTTTCCTTATCTTACAGACATTATTTGGGGGTTTTATATTAATGACAAGAATCTAATAAAAGCAAGTTTTTGTATTAACCTCCTTTTATTTATTATTGAAAGTTTTATATCCATAAATGTAAATATACAAAAAGTAAACCCCGCTTTGACATCTTCAGACTAGAATTGAATTTGTATTTAAATACTAAATAGAAAGCTATAAAAACATCTAGAATTTGTGCCATGTTTAATATTCTTTCATAATATGCTTTTATTATTTTTTGTGCCTCCCTTGTTTTTTTTTTGACAAATCATTTTCAGTAGGTAAATTAGTCTTATTTATATTCTTTTTATAGTTGACTGACTATTGAACTATAACTTGTTTATTGTCTGAAAGTTTGTTTTTGTGTCTTAGTATGTTTGTTAAAATTTGCAAATTTGCTGACGGCTTCAGCAGAAGTATAGCCTATACCATCAATTAACATCCTTGGAACTCACAGTAGGACTGTATTAAATGGTTTATAAGTTATTGTTAAAAATAAATTTCCATATGGAGAAAATGAGTGGAGTTTTTACTTCCGGGAACTCACCGCTGTCGCGCTCGATTTCCCGCGACTCCACCTAAAGCTGCGGTGTAAACTACAAACATAGATAAATAGTGGCAAACTACGACGTACTGACGTCTGTCTTGCATTGACATTGGTTAAAAACAGTACTTTGTGTCTTCCTCAGTGAACCGAAGCATTACGCTTTTTTTGTGTTGACTTCGGAGTCTCGCTTTACAGCGGCTCTGGCACTGCTTCTGTACGACAGTCGCGGACGCTTTACGGCAGAGACAGTGGCTGTGAGGTGAGCGAAACATGCTTATTTTCTTCATTATTATATTACTTTCTTCGTTCTAATGACTTATAAACAGCTTTACAGTGATGAAGTGAACGTTTAAACGCATAACAGCTCTGCATGAGCTCAGTGTTCACTGGTGTTAGTGTGTTTCTCGAGCTCTTTTCCAGACAACACAAACAAACACAAAGTAACCAAATAAAAGCGTCATAAAATTTTTGTGATACACTTTATGGTGATTTACAGACACAAACTAATGTTGTATGGAAAAGAGATGCATCCAACACATCCATCAAGTGAAAGCAAGGTTTTGAACTACGAAAGAAGTTTGTTGTGAGTCTAAAGTGTTGCTTTACCTGCACAGGTGAAGAGGTTTGATGCGAGGAGCGCTGAGCTTCTTCTGTCTGGTGAGTGAGTGTGTGTGTGTGTGTGTTAAAGGGATAGTTCACCCAAACATATAAATTATCCCATCATTTACTCATCATAACCCTCAAGCCATCCTATGTGTGTATGACTCTCTTCTTTCAGCCGAACACAACCACAGTTAGGAGGAATTGCCCTAAATATGGGACATTTTTTGCATTTCTGTGACGTATTGCGATGTGTAGCTAAAACATTAAATCCACATCCAATACCATTTTAAAAACCCCAGGATGTGTCCTAATCAAATCAAAAGAGAAAATGCAGAAAACACGTTCATAAAAGAAATGATAGACATATTAGTGCAAGTCGCCTGAGACGAGCTGCAGTTTCCTAGTGTGGGACACTGAAAGGGCCAAAATCACCGATTCATGTAGAATAGTAAAATCTTCTTAAGTTAGTAATTCTCCTGGTTATGGGAGGGTGAAACATGGATAATTGAACTTCATCAGACAAATAATACATTATGATAGTTTTGATGCATTGATTATAAAGACGTTAAACAACTATTATCATAGGCCTATGTTATGTTGTGTAGATAGAAAAAGAGTTAAATGCACAGTCAGAATTCCTGACTGTTCTCTAGTTCATCTTAACAACAAACACATACAACCACAATAAGCCTAGGCTATTTGAAGGCAAAATATACAATCTTGCAACTTGATAAAAAAATAACCCACATCTTGAACAAACCTTAAACATCTGCAGTAACAGCATTCTGATATTATATAACAACACTAAAACCCTGTAAATAACCATTTCTGACGGACTGAAGTGCTGTCCCACTTTAGGCTGATGATGTCCCACTTTTCCTAAAGTGGGACACTTGAAAATTTGATAAAAATATATAGTCTGTACATACAAAGTGATACTATTTTTTGATGGACACACATTTCATAAGCACATTAGGCCAAAACATAGCAGGATTGTTTTGTTTAAAATTAATTTATACTCCTTAATATCAAGTTTGTCAAAACTCTCACTGACATTTGGGTTGTCTGATGATATACCCTCATATATGACTGGAAACTTGAGAGGTCATGTGATTTTGATTACATGACACCACAGCTTTGGCTAACCCATAGTTTCACTGGCATACATTTACAGGCAAACCAAAATGTGTTCCGACACCTTCAACATTTCTCACATTATCACAGTTTATTCGCTATAGTTTAGAAAATGGTGATAAAATATGAGCAGAACTCAGAGTTATGAACTCAGTTGATATTTGACTGGTTTTGTCCGTCCTTCTGTTAGACTGTCTCACACATGAATTATGTTGAATATCTGTCAGCTGTTAAATTTAACTACACAATTAGATAATACCAGTTTAGCTCAACCAATCACCAAGCAATGCTTCATGTTGTTCAGTCTGTGTGTAAAAAGAGCATTAGCAATTAAAGAAGAAACACTTCAGCAAAACATGATCAGCTCAAAGTGTCCGAATCATTATTTGTCCCAAAGTTTTACTGGTAGTCTCTGAATGAAGAATATTTGGGTATAATATGTCACAGTTTACTTTATTTTGCTCTCCACACGTACATAAATGAACTATAGTGTCCTGCACACACTAGCAAAAAAAATATCAAAAATTATATCTGGTGTCTGAATAATGTTTGGTTTGACTGTATTTGTGTTGTCTACACTAGAGCTTAGGTGTCCCACATTAGACACTGTCCCACTTTAGGGCAATTCACACTATATTAAAACAAATATCCAAGCTTTATAATGGGAGTGAATGGTTCCTGAGATTTTGAAGCCCAAAAAAGTAATTGGATAATTAAAAATTTTGGTTAAACTATCCCAGACAGCAACACAGTGTCGGCCCAGATCCGGCCCACATCCGGGACATGTCAAATACTTGTCCACACACACACACACACACACACACACACACACACACACACACACACACACACACACTGCGGTCTCTGCTCTTGAGCACTTGTCTTCTTGCATGACGTATTTCCTCTATTTGGCCCAAGTGTTCAAGTAGGCATAAAGACTTCAAGTGTGTGTAGAACTTTTGATTACTCGATGGGACACACACTTATAGACTTAAGTGTTTACAAAGCTTTTATTTATTATACTTTCAATACTTTGCATTTTAAAATAAACTTCTTCATGTCTGTTCAGTAGTCGCTGTGTAAGTAACACAATACACACATTTGAAATTGTGGTGCTTCTAATTAAGTGATAAAAACAATGTTGCAACAGTTGCAAATGTTGAACAAAATAGGCCTACACACACTATACTCATCTTTGCTCCAATAAAATGTGCAACACTTTATGTTTTTACTACCAAATTATATGCATCTAATTAATTTAGATTACGGTGGAATGTTTTCCTGGACATCTCGCGATCTCAGGGCACATGAGTTCCCGAACACAATGCATGATGGGATACGCTAGCTCAGTGTGGGTTTAGTGTGCATTAAGGGCATCAAGTCCTTCTGGGAAAGTTCAACTTTAACTTTATTGTCCTCAGGGGGAAATTGTTTTCCACAGCACTGCACTCGTTTAACACACAACATAACCAATATAGTACAAAAGTTCGTACTTACGAGTTGGGAAGTCGTGTTTACGACGGCTGGTGCGTTCAAGTCGTCAGAGTAAGATGGCGGTGTTCTTTCTCTTAATTAATTACAGGAAGGTTCTTAAACTCTAGTTCTAGAAAATGAAGAATAAATAAATGTGCATCAGGTGTGTTTTGCTTTTTTATGTTTTTAAAGGAGAAGTTCACTTTCAAAAAAACTTTTGCTGATAATTTACTCACCCCCATGTCATCCAAGATGTCCATGTCTTTCTTTCTTCAGTCGCAAAGAAATTAAGGTTTTTGATGAAAACATTCCAGGATTTCCCCCCATGTAATGGATTCTATTGGGACCCAAACGGTAGAAGGTCCAAATGACAGTTTCAGTGCAGCTTCAAAGGGCTTTAAACGATACCAGACGATGAATAAGGGTCTTATCTAGCGAAACGATCGGTCATTTAACAAATAAATAAAAAAGTTTAAGTTTTATAAGCACAAACGCTCGCCTTGCTCTGTTCTGTGATGCGCGTTGAAGACGTCACGTAATACGCAATTACGTTGAAAAGGTCACGCTTGACATGTTTACAAATGTGCGGAAGGAGGACCATATACACATTTTCAAATGTCTTTGTGTCAGTTTATCGTTTAAAATGCCCATTTCGTGTGCGTATCCTGGGTGTTTTAATATTAAAAAGCCTAAAAGAAAATTTTCGTCAGGACAGAAAAGCGTGACCTTTTCAACGTAATTGCGTATTACGTGACGTCACGAACGCGCATCACAGAACAGAGCAAGGCGAGCATTTGAGCTTATAAAACTTAAACTTTTTTATTTATTTGTTAAATGACCGATCGTTTCGCTAGATAAGACCCTTATTCACCGTCTGGTATCGTTTAAAGCCCTTTGAAGCTGCACTGAAACTGTCATTTGGACCTTGAACCTTTTGGGTCCCAATAGAATCCATTACATGGGGGGGAAATCCTGGAATGTTTTCATCAAAAACCTTAATTTCTTTGCGACTGAAGAAAGAAAGACATGGACATCTTGGATGACATGGGGGTGAGTAAATTATCAGCAAAAGTTTTTTTAAAAGTGAACTTCTCCTTTAATTCATTTATGAAGCCACTGCAACATATATTGTTATAGACTATAATATAATAGCATCATATTCTGTGATTAGTTTATAATTATAATATTTATTAATTAAAAATATTAATTAGCTTGATAATATCACTGCTAAATACTGTAAGTATTGTGTTATTCCGCCATGTTTCTCACTGAGACGACCACAACTCGTAAAGATCGGGGCTTAAAGAAAGTCCCACTCGTAATTACGACATTGTGGCGGCGTTTGTGTGCGCTCAACTCGCAACTGCGATCTTTACGAGATGACTTGAACGCACCGTTTGGCATTGCACACACTCTCAAGTGGCCAAGACTGCAAGTGTGTGTATTCTGACAAGGCACATGTGTACCGGATCTGGGCCGACACTGTGTTGCTGTCTGGGATCCCTTTAACGTTGTGTGTGTGTGTGTGTGTGTGTGTGTGTGTGTGGTTTGTTCAGTCGCTTCTGTCGGGTGCATTGATGCTGCCGGTGTTGCGGTGGATCGGATCGCGCTCGTTCTCCATGGCAACAGAAACACACTCGTCTGGCACACACTCGGCGGCCTTCGTGACCTGCCCGAACGACACGGTGGCCAAAGAGCTGGCCAGGTACTGAGGAACATTTACATTTTTACATTTTATGCATTTTGCAGACGCTTTTATCCAAAGCGACTTACATTGCATTTCAAGGTACACATTTAATCCTACATTTTTAGCAGTTCTTGCTTTCCCTGGGAATCGAACCCATGACCCATAACGCTCTACTGTTTGAGCTACAGGAAAGAAACAATGTAGAAGTCGTCACTCGGCGGCTGTGATGTGTCGAAACACCATTTAGAACACTTGCTATAGATGCGAAAAACGCAGAAAATCGAACCCGAAATTTCCTAAAGCTATTTTATTTCAGCCGGTTGTAATTAACATTTCTACAGAGCTTAAGTATTTTATACAAAATATGTATTTTACAAAAAATTTGGAGTCTGAAAATGCTGGGAAGCCGAAGCTGAGCGTCTAATAAAGTCACGCTCCACATTTGAAGCTGATATCACAAAAATTGAGCCGTTTTTTTTGTAAGTATCGTTTAAATTGACATAAAATTAGCGCCATATTTCAGTTTTAAGTGGATTGAAAAAAATGCAATAAAAAATGCACTGATCTGAAATAAAAATTAATAAAACAATATAAGCATTTAAAAAAACAAAAAACAATACAAGTTACAAAAACACAGCAAAATTACTCAAGGTTTAACTTAAAATAAATATAGAAAATATAAAAATAGAATGTAGCAGCATCTAAAAGATATTAAAATAACTTTTTCAGCCGGAGAGAAACAGTCATTGTGGCCGAACACACTCAAATAGTTTCATGGAAAACGTAAAAATACACATTTGAATAATCCAGGCGTATTTTCTTTTACTGTATGAACACAAGAAAGAATTATATTTGCACACAATAAACAGCGATATTGATGATCATATATTTTGCTCTGTTATAAAAACATCTCTCTTAATGCTGACTTTATATAAGAATAAAACACTACTGAATATGTTGTCTTTCACACCCCTAGTGAAATATGTGTGTGTGTTTGTCGTAAGTGTGTAAATAAATGTGTGTGTTTTCATGAACTCTCCTCAGAGGAATAGTGGAGAAGAAGCTGGCGGCGTGTGTGAACATCATACCGCAGATCACATCTGTGTGAGTACCTGTGTGTGTGTGTGTGTGTGTGAGTGTGAGAGAGAGAGAGTGTGTGAGTACCAGTGTGTGTGTGTGTGTGTGTGTGTGTGTGTGTGTGTGTGTGTGTGTGAGAGAGAGTGTGTGAGTACCAGTGTGTGTGTGTGTGAGAGAGAGAGAGTGTGTGAGTACCAGTGTGTGTGTGAGAGAGAGAGAGAGAGTGTGAGTACCAGTGTGTGTGTGTGAGAGAGAGTGTGTGAGTACCAGTGTGTGTGTGTGTGAGAGAGAGTGCGAGTACGAGCTGTGTGTGTGTGTGTGTGGGTGTGTGTGGGTGTGTGTGGGTGTGTGTGTGTGTGAGAGAGAAAGTGTGAGCATGAGCTGTGTGTGTGTGAGAGTGAGAGTGTGAGTATGAGCTGAGTGTGTGTGTGAGTACGAGGTGTGTGTGTGCGAGATGCTGTGGTTCTTGTGTGTGTGTGGTTCTGATGTGTGTGTGTGTGTGTGTGTGTGTGTGTGTGTGGTTCTGATGTGTGTGTGTTTCTGGTGTGTGTGTGTGTGTGTGGTTCTGGTGTGTGTGTGTGTGTGTGGTTCTGATGTGTGTAAGTGTGTGTGTGTGCGTGTGTGTGTGTGTGTGTGGTTCTGGTGTGTGTGTGTGTGTGTGAGTGTGTATGGTTCTGATGTGTGTGTGTGTGGGGTTCTGATGTGTTTGTGTTTGTGTGTGTATATGGTTCTGATGTGTGTGTGTGTGTGTGTGTGTGTGTGTGTGTGTGTGTGTGTGTGTGTGTGTGTGTGTGTGTGTGTGTGTGTATATGGTTCTGATGTGTGTGTGTGTGTGTGTGTGTGTGTGTGTGTGTGTGTGTCTGCAGGTACGAGTGGCAGGGGAAGATCGAGGAAGACACTGAAGTTCTGATGGTGAGTTTAAATGATAATTTGATCAATAACGTATAATTTTCTGCTCCGTATCTCCATCTTTATTACTGTTTTATTTTCATTAAAGCATAATTCAGTTTAAATCTGTGTAAGAGCGGCTGAGAGCAGATCCAGACAGGACAACATCGAATGACACTCATGTAGAAATGATGAGGACTCCCAGAGCTTATACACAGTATATCACAGATATTCACATTACAGTCAGGATGATTTTACTGGTAAAGTGAGAAAAATTGCATTTTTATATCTCAATTCAGAATTTTTAAAATATAAACTCGCAATTGCGAGAAAAAAGTCAGAAACGCAATTTTATATCTTTTTTTTTCCCAGAATCGCTATTTTTGTCTCACAATTCTGACCTTTTATATATATAAACTCGCAATTGCAAGTTATAAAATTCTAATTACATTGTATAAACTTCATAATTAGTTTAATTCTATTCCGTGGCGTAAACCAGCGCGTGTCGAACCCGCAGCTGAAGCCCGTCCGCACTTCAGCACTTCAGCCGACACTCAGCCGGCGACTCAGAGTAATGCACACTACTGAGAAGAACACTCTTAAATATACAGTAACACAATAATAGTGAACGATAACATTGCATTCATTCACATCTCTTCATGTACAGTAATGTGTTTTCAGACGTTGTGTTGCAGTGTTTTGCTTTCCAGTGACAAATGCATGTAATATTTGATAATAACTCCAGCTTTCTTTACATGTTCCAGATGATTAAGACGAGGAGTTCAAAGATTCCTGCTCTCGCTGAATATGTCCGGTATCCACGACACGTCAAGCTACACAATACACATTTCCAGAATTTCTCAGTGCAAAAGCTAATCGCAGTTGGTTTGGCAGTGGAAGTTTGTGTGCCTCTGTTTGGCGACACAGAAATGCGCTTCAGCTTTCATCTATAAATACTCCACAGCAGTGCTGAATAAATAACGTGTGTTGTGCAGGTCGAATCACCCGTATGAAGTGGCGGAGGTCATCAGCTTGCCCATCGATCAGGGGAACCCGCCGTACCTCAAGTGGATCGGAGACGTCGTGCCGGAATGAGCAGCGCTTCCTCGTCTGGGATTCAAGCTGATGCTGACTGCTGTTTTCCCACCACACATCTTACATCGCAGCCGCAGGAAGTGATTAAAGACTGAACCGTTTGTTATTAATTAGCAGTCTGATCTGTACTAAAATGTCATAATCAGAAAAATGCATGTGTTTGTGTCTTATTATTTACATTAGTGTTCCGTGAAGATTACAGAGTGTGTTTGTTCTGTCAGCCTGTGCTTTGGTGCAAATGGTTTTGTTTAACACACGACTAATGAGCGGAGATTAATTATTGATTAGGAGGAGTGTAAAGGCTTTTATTCTGTGAGCGGAACGTCATTTATACCACAGAAATGACACCATGATCAATCACAATCAAGTATTCCAGACGAGTAATAAAGCACAATAGCTTTTAATGTAAGATGCATCACTGGATTCCCTCAAATGTCAGTAAACACACACACACACACACACACACTGCTGCAGTTTGTGCCCTTCAGATGAAGAACAGAGAATATGTGGATCTCAGTCCTGATCATCAGTCCAACACTGTTCTTGATATGATTATGCAGCTGATTCAGTAAAATGCACCCAAATACAATGTTTATAATCAGACTGAAAGCCTTCATGTGAACACCATGATCCATCCGATCTGAAGCACGTTTCCATCGGACTGACGGTGTGTAGATCTGACATAATCCCATCAGCAGGGAAGAATTACACATGTAAACACTTGAATCCGACTATTTTCTCAGTTCAGATACACCTGTGCATGTGTGCAGTGTTGAGTTTTACGTCTTATAAATGTGTGCATGTTTATTTACATCTCGTTTTATGAACTCTTTATTAAGAAAGCGTACTAATATTATTAGGAAATATTTGCTTAGCTTTCTTTTTAGATACTGTTCAAAAGTTTGGGGTTCTGAAAGTCTCACCAACACTGCATTTATTTGATCAAAAATACAGTGAAATATTATTCCAGTGTAAATCATCTGTTCTCTATGTGAATATACAGTAAAGTGTAATTTATTCCTGTGATCAAAGCTGAATTTTCAGCATCATTACTCCAGTCTTCAGTGTCACATGATCCTTCAGAAATCACTCTAATATGATTATCTGATGCTCAAGAAACATTTATGATTATTATCAGTGTTGAAAACAGCTTCAGATTTTTGTTTGATTTTATTTTTCAGGATTCTTTGATGAACAGAAAGTTCAAAAGAACAACATTATTTGAAATAGAATCTTTTATAACATTATAAGTGTCTTTACTGTCACTTTTGATCTATTTAATGCGTCCATACTGAATAAAAATATTAATTTCTTTAACAAAAAGAAAACCTACTGACCCCAAACTTGTCAGTTATATCCTACATTAACGCACATGCGCAGAAGGTTTGTTCGGAATACGTGAAATGCACATGTAAGTTGTGAATCGGATTGCAATGTTTTGAACAGAACTTTTAGAATCTGAAATCAGAGTGAGGAAAATTAGTGCATGTAAACATTCTGATATTTTCCAGTTTCCTGCTCAATGAATGACATTACACGAGATCTAAATAAAGAATACGAGCAAAGGCCGTGTTTTCTGAGAAGGGTCTGGCCCCAGACCTGCACTTGCACTCCCAGACCTGCACGCTCAGACACCAGCTGCGCTTCCTCAGTACTGGGTTTTCTTGGCAGTGTTGAACGGACACTGTCTACGTTTACATGCAACCAAATAATCCGTTAGTAATCGGACTGAAAAGCCTTCATGTAAACACCTTACTCGATCCGACTGAAGTTTCGATCGAAGTTTATTCCTTTTCAAGTTTATTTTATTCCATTAAATATCGATCGGATTGAAAGGAGTGGTTTATTCCTTTTCGAATCCAATCGAGAGATTATGTAAACATTTGATCGGATTGAAAACCGAAACTGAAAGGACTGCGCATGTGCAATGACGTTGATAGCGTCATGACGTGACGGGCATTTTTACTAAGAGCACGGCACAACGGTTCGTATGCTCTCTGTCTCCAAATTATGACCAGAAATGGATAAATATTAAGTCTGCTGTTTAAAACAAATCAAAAACCAATATAGGAGAATAGTTAGCTCCCGCAAACAGCGGGAAACTCGTGCAGTGTGCGCATGTCAAAAACTCAATTCCGATTTTAATCTTGTGTTTGTAAACGCGCATATCAACCCGATCACATGTTTAGCGTTCATGTAAACACTACGTTCGGATTCATCAATCGGAATGAATTCAGTCCGATTGAAACAAAAGTTGTGCATGTAAACGTAGCCAGTGTTGCTCACAAGCAGCTGATCTCCAGGACCGAGCGTTTGTCCTTGCTGTTCTCCGACAGATGTGATATCCGCGCTCCACTGTTCTCATGTGTCGAGCTAACGGATCGCTCCACATCCGCTTTCCCAGTGTTTTCCTCGTTGCATCCGTTCCGGAGTTCGTTCTCCTCGTTCTCTTCGACGTCGATCACCTTCAGATGCTCCTTCAGGTCCAGTTCTCTTCGAATCTCCTCGAGCGGTAGCGCTACCAATCCCGTTCCAGGTTGCTGATCGTGATTCTCCACACGTCTGGATGATCGGCACAAGGCTTTCCGGAATCCTCTTTTGAAGTTATCCGACAAGACGCCGTACAGAATGGGATTCGCGCAACTGTTAGCGTAGGAAAGAACCACGACGAAGTAATACAGGCCTCTGAACTCTCCCGGGAGAAGCACCAGCAGGTTCACGATGTTTAACACGTAAAACGGCAGCCAGCAGAACACAAACACGGCTACGACGATCACAACCATGCGCGTGATTTTGCGCTCAGACTTTCTGCGGCGGATCGACGTAGCGCGAACTTTTCGTCCGGAGCTGCGCACTTTCACAACGATCAGCAGATAACACAAGCAGATTACCGTTAGCGGGCCGAAAAACCCGACAGTCGAAGTGTAGATTATAAACGCCGCTTTCCAAACTTCCGCCGGCTCCGGCCACACGATGCTACAATTCCCGTCGTCCTTCAAAACGCCGGCGAAAACCACAACCGGAAGAACCACCACGAAAGACACGGCCCATACGGTTGCGTTCACAGTCTTAGCCACACGAGGCTGGCGCCACCTAGAGCACTGGAGCGGATGCACTACAGCAAGATATCGATCAATGCTCATCACCGTCAGGCAGAAGATGCTAGTAAACTGGTTAATGGCGTCCACCGTCATGACCAGACGACACATTAGTGATCCGAAGGGCCACGAGAGCAGGCCGTTCTGCACGGCGAGAAACGGTAAACCCAGCATGAAGAGTTCGTCTGCGATGGCCAGATTGAGAATGTAAATATTCGTCACTGACTCCGCCTGGGAATATCGCAGAACGATGTGGATGACGAGAGTGTTTCCGATCAGGCCGACGACACACACCGTGATGTAGATTAGCGGGATGAGGATCCCGGCGACTCCCGGGCCGTAATACACCGATCCGCTGTCGGTCCAGTTCTCACTCGGAGAGAGAGTCGAAGAGGACGAGTTAATCCACAATTCTGCTTCTGTTGTGGAGGGATGTGATGTAATTCGATGAACCTCCATCGTTGTAAAAGAGCAAATGATTCTCAATAGCTGTCCATCTGATCTATGAGTGAGAGAGAATATTGGTTATTGAGTGTGAAAACAGTTAAAGTCTCCCTGTAGACACTCATTTTATCCCTTAAAACTCATCTTTGATCACCAAAATGACATATTTAAGTGTTTTTTCCTTGAATTTTTTTTTGTCATGCCTTAAAACAGCTTGAATGTAACTCGACACCCTTGCCTCATTTAGTATGCGCGGTTCTATGAATATGCAAATGAGCCCCGCCTCCACTCACTCACTCACTCAGAGATCCACTGGTTGACGATCACACGTTGATCTGATTGGTTACAAGGTAGTTTGTGACGTCAGAAACACCAGCGATTTCAAAGCGTGTTTTTGAGACTGTCTTTGGTTCACTGCAGTTTTAAGGAGAAAATACTCAGCAATGCTGTCGACTTATGAATTTACACATGCTTTGTCTTAAAGCATATTAAAAACACCACATAGACATATAAACAACATTAAAAGCTAGATTTTCACCACAGGGGGATTTAAAAATATCAGTAAACAATCATTAAACTGTACGCTTGCAAAATATGCATATTAGTACCTTGAAGGTACATATTACCTAAAGTGCACATATTAGTGCCAAGCTTTTGTACCACTTTGTACCAGTTATCTGGTTCTCAAAACGTTAGCAAAAAAACATTTATATGGAAGTTCATCTAACATTTTTTAAATGTAAATACTTGTTTCAGAACGTTCAGAGAACATTCAAATGTAACGTTCCATAATGTTTGAAGAATGATACAATGTAATGTTCCTTTAACGTTCATTTAATCAAGATTGTTTTATTGAAACATTTTTTAAAAAACTGGCCATTTTCAATGATAACTCAATCATAGATATGTATACATACACAAAATCATCTGCTGAAGTCTATTTCATATAGATATTCATGCGTCTAACTACAGTTGCAGACACTCAGGCCCTGTTTACAGCTGGTGTTTTAATCCGTCTCTTTTGTCCACTTTCACCCACTTCTGTCCTGATTTCTTCGAGAGGAGGGTCTTTGCGTGGTTTAATGTATGCATACGTAAACATACGGAGAGCATCAGCTTTAGTTTCTGCTCTGACAGACACAAGACCCGCCGAACGCTGAGTGTATGTTAGTTTAAATACAGTTATTTAAAACCTAAAGCGAGAGTTAGTGTATGGTTTTGCAGATTTGGTGTGTAGTTCTGGTGTTTGAGTGTCAGGTTTCAGAAATTGTGTGACAAGCAGTTAAAAAATACTGTAATACAAGGTGTAAACAAGGCCTCAGTCGACTTATTCACGGCTTTGACTGTTCCAATATGGCGGACGGCTTACGTATTGCGGCCCATTGAAACGGCCGCTAAATTGGAATCTATGAATATACATCTATGACCTTAATGGGAACTAAGGAAAGCAGAACATTCTTAGAACACATTTTTGTTAGCTGTGTGAGTGAATAACTCCTTTAATACAACAATACAGTAAAACACTAGACTTACATGTTTCCTGTCATCTTAATGGTGGTTGTAAATAATGACTGAATTGAGCGCAGCGGCACAGAAGCACGTCTACGGTACGTGATCTCGCGTTTCTGGACCCCGACCGGGTCTCAGAGCGTCAGGATGATTAAAGAAAGCCTGTGATTATGGATGATGTTCTGTCAGGTACCGTTTGGTGACGTTTACTCACCGTCTCTTATAACACCGGATAATTATCGGCGGCAGCGGCGCAGACGGACGTGTCTCGAGGTAAAAACACTCCATTAAGAGCTCAGGAAGAAAACATGGGCTTTTTGTATAGTCAGAGATGTAATATAGGCTATAGATCAAGTCTAGATGTCTGATTGTCATCCTCTGACTGAGCGACACCAATTATGAGCATCTGGACTCTGAAATCAAAGGCTCTGCATCATTATTTTGCCTCATATTCTGGTCTATTGCGATGCTGCAGCTTTTGGAGACGCTCTCAAATGTCTCAAACAGACTTGCCACAAAAATCTAATAAATCATGAGCACTTTGATCAGTCATTTTATGATTTGCTCACTGCTGGCTGGTATCAATGCATATTTATGTCGTAATATAACTGTATTGTGAACTGTAGTGCCGAGACACACTTAAAGTAAAATAAGTCAATTTTGAAAGTCCATGTTGATTTTAGTGCCCAAAGTACAGACAAACATTTGAGAAACATCATGTGAACATAAATCACAGACTGCACAAGGACTGATGATGTTAATCACCCCTCGTGTGTGTGTTTGTGTGGATCTTTCATGCGTCAGACTGTTTTCCTCTTTCCGCAGGTAAAAGTCACCGAGCTTCACCTCTTCCATCCATTACGGTCTGAACGCTCTTTCTATAATTCACTCCCGAGTTCTGTGCATTATTATCTTTACTGACATTTACCACCAAAAAGAGATGCAGAGACGCCTCGTTTGATGATGTGGTTTAGGTTTTTAATGCACCCCCCCCCCCCCCCCCCCCCACACACACACACACACACACACACACACACACACACAGAGTTCAATATGGGCTCGGCTCTTCGTTGCCTGGGCAGCGTCTGAAAGACCATAAAAGAATAAAGGACAAAAGAAAACACTCACACACACACACACACACACACACACACACACACACACACACACACAGCCTGAGGAATGTGTGTGAGTGAGATTAGACCCGTTCATTATCTGAGCACAATGACTGTCAGTGAAACAGTTAAAGACTAAAGAGAGCAGAAGGCTTTAGTGCTGCATTAGCAGGTGTGTGTGTGTGTGTGTGTGTGTGTGTGTGTGTGTGTGTGTGTGTGTGTGTGTGTGTGTGTGTGTGTGTTTCAGAGGGGGTTATGCTGATTCTGTGCTGGTCAAGATATTCTACAATAATGTCTTCCACCACAAATGTTCATTTTTACTTTGCATGTCCATCAGACGCTCTCGTCCTGCACACTAGCATTCAAGAGTTTGGGGTCAGTAAGAATTTTAAAAGAAATTATTGCTTTTATTCAGCAATAATTCCTGTATTAAATTGATGAAAAGTGACATGTTACAAAAATTCTCTCGCACACGTACACACACACACACACACACACACAGTGATTTTGTCACCCAAACTCAGTCCAAATATTTGCATTACATTATGAAATTGTAATTTTTTTATGTTCTCTGAACGTTCTGAAACAAGTTGTTGAACTTGATGAACGTCCAACTAAAATGTTTCAGAAAAACACTCATGAATGATAAATAATATTTTTGTGCTAATGTTTTGATTATTAACATTATCATAGACCAGATAACTTTGAATGAAGAACGTTTGATCGTAACTGTGAGAAAACCTTGACGTTCTGTCTGTTAGTTGTTTGCTGGGAATGTCTTGGATCGAGATTAAATCACTGTTGAATTTTGTCTTAGTTTTGAAAACCAAATCAATGTTGATTTTTTTAACTGGGTGAAATAAATTTCAACATTGATTTATAAATATTTTCATAACCTTTTAGGTTAACATTTAGCATTAACATTAAACTGACATAATTGGGAGCATATTTCAGTGTTGGTGTACGTGCTAAAACACAACAAGACATCAACACTGACTCGATTTACGGCCTTAATTCGTGTTCCTGCTTGTATTGTTGAATCAATAATTCATCAGTGACGTTATTCTACAGAAATAAATGTCTTTATAATCTTGCACTCCCCCTCAGAAACGACTTTCCTTCAGCTGAAATCATCAATCACTCTCATTGATCAACCACCTTTACACAATTAATCATGGAGAAAATCCCAAAAGTCCCATTTATTTTCATTTAATATTCTGATTTATTCAGAAATGCGTCACATTACTGAAGAAAAATTGCCAAATGTTAATATAACGTTCGATCAGTGTTATCTGGTCTTTAATAACGTTCTCAAAACGTCAGAACAAAACATTATTTTTATCGTTCATGGAACAAGGAACATTTTTCTGAAACGTTTTAGTTGGACGTTCATCTAATGTTTTTCAAAGGGGTGGTTGACTATGATTTCACTTCTCTAACTGTAGTTAGTGTGTAATGTTGCTGTTTGATCATAAACAACATCTGCAAAGTTACAACGCTCAAAGTTCAAAGCAAAGGGAGATATTTGCTTTTAAAGAAATCACTTTTTAAGGACTACAACAAACGGCTGGTAGAGACTACACCACACTCCTCCCGGGTTAGTGACATCACCAACCCTAGAATTTACATAAACCCGCCCCCTGAACGCGATTTATAGATTATCAAGATAGAATATGCTAATCAATGACTAGAAGAAAACTTCACATCAGCTACATAAATTCATCTTTGTCCGACTCCGGTTTGAACATAAAAGGCGAAAAGTTTTTGAAATGTTCAGTGCGTTCACACACACACACACACACACACACACACACACACACACACACACACACACACACACACACACACACACACACACACACACACACAAGCTCTTGAAGCTCCGCCCCCTGTGCTGGAAGCAACAGCTCATTTGCATTTAAAGGGACACAGACACAAAACGGCGTGTTTTTGCTCACCCTCAAAAAGTAACAACTTTAACATGTTGTATATAAATATCTGTGGGGTATTTAGAGCTAAAACTTCACACACACACACTCTGAGGACATCAGAGACTTATCTTGTGAAAAGAGCATTATAGGACCCCTTTAAAATGTTACTGATTCAGAGAAATTCCTTAGTAACGGATGGAATGTAACAAACAAAATGGAATGTTCCATTAGGTATATGTTCGTATAACCAAAAACAACATTTTAAAAGTGTTTTGTATGAATGTTTTGGATATTCAGAGAACATATAAAAGTAACGGATGGAATGTCACCAAAAAAAAAAAGTTTTCATAACTTAAAGGCACACTATGTCCGGTCATATATGTGTTTAGATATATTTGAGTGTGTTGAAAGTGTTATAATGCTACTCATTGTAAAACGTGGTAAATCAAGAAAACGCTCCAACGGTCCAAAACGCTGCTGCCAGATTCCTAACTGGGGTCCGCAGACATGAACATATCACTCCAATTTTATTGTCGCTTAACTGGCTGCCGGTGCACTATAGGGTTGACTTGAAATTATTGTTGCTTGTTTTTAAATCGTTACATGGTCTTGCACCTTCTTATTTATCCGAACTTCTGACTGTGAATGTTCCTGGTAGATGTCTACGGTCCTCTAGTAATTTTAATTTGTCCCTGCCACATTCTCGATTAAAGTCGAGAGGGGATCGTGCTTTCGCTGTTATCGGTCCGAGGCTGTGGAATAGCATCCCTTCCTCGCTGAGATCGTTGACTTCCTTATATGAGTTTAAACTTAAACTAAAGTTATATCTCTTCGAACTGGCATTTCCTTAATTTTACTGTTTTATGTGGGTATGATTATATTGTGTAATTGTGATGTTTCTCCTTTTCATGCTTTCTTTGTTATGTAAAGCACAGTGGTCTACATCAGTTGTGTTTACTTGTGCTATATAAATAAAGTAAAGAAGAAGAAGAAAACGAGATTTAAACAAAAAGACTGTGTTGAGCTGTTTAACAATGACTCGTTTTCTGTCGATGAATGTATCCAAACAGTTGCTCACCTGCCTAAAAAAACACAAAATATAGTAAAGCGTCTTTGGTGTTTCCATGGTTTCTACAAAATAAAACCTGAAATTGAGGGTAACGCGGGTATGATGTCATTGACGCGGGTATGA